>JAYKQN010000001.1:23137500-23605000 GCA_036785175.1 Eupleurogrammus muticus | reverse complement strand
AACGACACAAGAGAGAAAATTTTACACCTCCACAAGGCTGGAAAGGGTTCGGAGCAATTGCCAAGCAGCTTGGTGAAAAAAAGGTCCACTGTTGGAGAAATCATTAGAAAATGGAAGAAGCTAAACATGACGGTCAATCTCAATCGGAGTGGAGCCCCATGCCAGATATCACCTCATGGGGTCTCAATGATTCTAAGAAAGGTGAGGAATCAGCCCGGAACTACACGACAGGAGTTGGTCAATGACCTGAAAAGAACGGGGACCAACGTTTCCAAGGTTACTGTAGGTAATACACTAAGACGTCATGATTTGAAATCATGCATGGCACGAAAGGTTCCCCTGCTTAAATCAGCACATGTCAAGGCCCGTCTTAAGTTTGCATATGACCATTTGGATGATACAGAGGAGTCATGGGAGAAAGTTTTGTGGTCAGGTGAGACCAAAATAGAACATTTTGGTCATAATTCCACTAAGCGTGTTTGGAGGAAGAAGAATGAAGAGTACAATCCGAAGAACACCATCCCTACTGTGAAGCATGGGGGTGGTAGCATCATGCTTTGGGGGTGTTTTTCTGCACATGGGACAGGACGAGTGCACTGCATTAAAGAGAGGATGACCGGGGTCATGTATTGTGAGATTTTGGGGAACAACCTCCTTCCCTCAGTCAGAGCATTGAAGATGGGTCGTGGCTGGGTCTTCCAACACGACAACGACCCAAAGCACACAGCCAGGAAAACCAAGGACTGGCTCCGTAAGAAGCATATCAAGGTTCTAGCATGGCCTAGCCAGTCTCCAGACCTGAACCCAATCGAAAATCTTTGGAGGGAGCTCAAACTCTGTGTTTCTCAGCGACAGCCCAGAAACCTGACTGATCTAGAGAAGATCTGTGTGGAGGAGTGGGCCAGGATCCCTCCTGCAGTATGTCCAAACCTGGTGAAAAACTACAGGAAACGTTTGACCTCTGTAATAGCAAACAAAGGCTACTGTACCAAATATTAACATTCATTTTCTCAGGTGTTCAAATACTTATTTGCCGCTATATCACACAAATAAATTATTAAAAAATCATGCATTGTGATTTCTGGATTTTTCTTTTTAGTTTATCTCACTCACAGTGGACATGCACCTACGATGAAAATTTCAGACCCCTCCATGATTTCTAAGTGGGAGAAATAGCAAAATAGCAGGGTGTTCAAATACTTATTTTCCCCACTGTATGTGTCCAATGATAAAATCATAAACCCAGACTTACCAATTAGCTATAATCTTATTTATTTCAAATTTATTTCAAAGCACATCCATTTGGAGACAGCAGACTGAAAACAGAGTGAGGACCTACACAGGTGAACTGTGAAGCAGAGATTTGTGTGTGACATGGCCGTGGTGTGGACATAGAACTGCAAGAACAGAAGACCAGTCTAATTTCGAGGAATAGTGCTGATTCTTCCACAGGCTCTTTCTCATTTCTTGTCTTAGTTTACATTATCTGTGTGTCTGGAGTTCTTTTCAGGCTGATTGACTTATTTGCCGTGGCGTTGTTAGAGCTCTGTGCTGTATCACTCAGCTCTGTGTTACCAATCCAGCGTCTCTATTACCACTTCACCACAGACCTGCATTTACACAGCAATTTGTGTTTACAATATTTGATGACGAGTCAACCAGCCCCTACATTTTTTACAGTGGCAGTTGTATCAACATCTACCTACATTGGATCAATTGATGCTGTTTTTGACATGAATTAGCTTGATTTACAATCAATTACTTACATTTAATGTCAAACACTACAAGTTCAGGTCGAGTATATATGTCTTTTATATGATTATTTCAATAAATTGTGATACTGTGGATCTATACAGCAGCTCAGAGTTATTTTCTCCATTCTTTGTGATTTTGTCTATTTGAATTAAACTAAGAGAATAACAGTTGATTCATTAATCTGTAGTATGCCTTAGATTGCCTATCGAAGGGACTTGGACATTCTTTTTGACTGACCAATGATCCTGTGATGAAATTAACCCATCTACAGTCCACAGCTACTGTATTTTCTATATATATAACTAATAAATACACACCTCCATTCTATACATATTTTAAAGTGTTATAGGGTTATAACATTTACGTTGCTTTTTTCTGTATCTGCAAGGCCCTGTGATCAGTCTGGTAAATGTTCAGCGCCTAGTGCAGGTACAGATTGAAGCACACCAGCACCAGACCTGGATAGAAAGTCATACATCGAGGCTCTTAAAGGAGATCTCAACATCAATTCTCAACCTGTTGGGACATATGTTTTACATGTAACATATTACAAAAAAATAATCAATTTACACACAGCATTGATGTCTTTGCAGCAGACTTTGTAGCCTTTGTCTTGCCACAGATGCACTTGCAAAATATTACATGTTATATTTATATTTTGTGATTTTCATATATCTGAATTTACCCACTAGTTATTATTAGCACCTAATGGATATAGCAGATCATAGGTGAGTGGGAAAAGATCATGCACATTTTTTGCAGGGACACACTAATGTACTTGATTTAACAGTGACATATGTAAATCACTATTTGGCCTACTCATTGTCAATTATATAAGAATTCCCTGCTACATTCCAGTATAGTCTAAACTTGGCTTTTGTTTCTCAGAAGAGTGTGCGTTTCTATCTATCTATCTATCTATCTATCTATCTATCTATCTATCTATCTATCTATCTATCTATCTATCTATCTATCTATCTATCTATCTATCTATCCAGTGAAGAAAACAAGTATTTGAACTTGAATTTGCTATTTTGCTATTTCTCCCACTTAGAAATCATGGAGGGGTCTGAAATTGTCATCGTAAGTGCATGTCCACTGTGAGAGATATAAATTAAAAAGAAAAATCCAGAAATCACAATGCATGATTTTTTAACGATTTATTTGTGTGATATAGCGGCAAATAAGTATTTGAACACCTGAGAAAATGAATGTTAATATTTGGTACAGTAGCCTTTGTTTGCTATTACAGAGGTCAAACGTTTCCTGTAGTTTTTCACCAGGTTTGGACATACTGCAGGAGGGATCCTGGCCCACTCCTCCACACAGATCTTCTCTAGATCAGTCAGGTTTCTGGGAAACACAGAGTTTGAGCTCCCTCCAAAGATTTTCGATTGGGTTCAGGTCTGGAGACTGGCTGGGCCATGCTAGAACCTTGATATGCTTCTTACGGAGCCAGTCCTTGGTTTTCCTGGCTGTGTGCTTTGGGTCGTTGTTGTGTTGGAAGACCCAGCCACGACCCATCTTCAATGCTCTGACTGAGGGAAGGAGGTTGTTCCCCAAAATCTCACAATACACGGCCCCAGTCATCCTCTCTTTAATGCAGTGCACTCGTCCTGTCCCATGTGAAGAAAAACACCCCCAAAGCATGATGCTACCACCCCCATGCTTCACAGTAGGGATGGTGTTCCAAACACGCTTAGTGGAATTATAACCAAAAAGTTTTTAGTTTATCTCTCTCACAGTTGACATGCACCTACGAGGAAAATTTCAGACCCCTCCATGATTTCTAAGTGGGAGAAATAACAAAATAGCAGTTCAAATACTTGTTTTCTTCACTGTCTATCTATCTATCTATCTGATACTTTATTTCACTAACACAGGCTACTGTGGTCGTAGCCAACAACAAAACTACAAACTTAATGAGAAAAGTTCACATGCTGCCCTCACTATTGTTTTGTGGATGGATAGATAAGTTGTTGTTAATATTAAAATGTGAAAACACCAAAAAGATTGACTATCATTTCAGCATTTACTACACATACTTTGGTTAGTGGAGCGAGTGTGTGGGACATTAAAAAATCACCTTCATTTATCTGTTTTTCTAGAGGATTACAGACTTTCTACAGGAACTGCACCAGTTAATACAAATTCAAAGAGATAAGTATAGACCAGTCTGTTTCACAATGATTGAGGGATCTAACTAATAAATAAATTGAAAGAGAATATGCTTAGCAAGCAGGGTAACTTCTCTTTAAAGCATCTATTCTCTCTCTCTCTCTCTCTCTCTCTCTCTCTCTCTCCCTCTCTCTCTTTGCCGCTATATCACACAAATAAATCATTAAAAAATCATGCATTGTGATTTCTGGATTTTTTTTTTTAGTTTATCTCTCTCACAGTGGACATGCACCTACGATGACAATTTCAGACCCCTCCATGATTTCTAAGTGGGAGAAATAGCAAATACTTATTTTCCCCACTGTACATGGGAGCGCACGCACACACACACACACACACACACACACACACACACACACACACACACACACACACTCACAGTTATATCATTGTCTGTGAAGTGCAGCTGCTTCCTCATAGTCACAGTAGACAAAAAGAGGAAGAGGGAGCAAAACAAAGTAGTGATGATAAAAGGAGGAACCAGAAAAGTGAGGAAACGACAGAGAGAAATACAGAGGGACGTAGAGAGAGAAAGACATACTAAGAGTCTGAGAGAGAGAAAGAGAGAGAAAGAAACAGAGAAACAGAGATAAAGCCATAGTTACAGAGACAGTTGGTGAGATTATTTAATAACTAATGAGAATGTCATAATATGTGCTTTTTTGACTTGTCCTAATTACATCAAATAAAACTGTATTAAGTGGTTACTTCAATTCATTACGCTGATTTGTTCTGGTTCTGGAACTATAAACTGATTAATAAATTAGTTGATGAAAAGAAAATGAAGGAACATCTGATTCAGTTACGATTTTAAAATGCAAAACTGCTAAAAATGCTAAAGAAGACAAAGGTTAGGAAGGCAGCAGGTCCAGACGGAATCAGCCCCATTTTGCTCAGGGACTGCGCAGACCAGCTTTGTCAGGTGGTCCTGCACATCCTTAACCTGAGTCAGAACCTGGAGAGGGTTCCTGAACTGTGGAAGACTTCCTGCGTGGTTCCAGTGCCAAAGATCGCACGGCCCAGGGAGCCCAACCACTACAGACCTGTAGCCCTGACTTCTCACCTGATGAAGACCTTGGAGAGGCTCATCCTGCACCACCTTCACCCACTGGTGAGCTCAACACTGGACCCTCTGCAGTTCGCCTACCGGCCTGGCATCGATCTCTCTCTCCCACCTGGAACAAGCGGCGAGCAGGATGTTTTTTGACTTCTCCAGTGCTTTTAACACCATCCAGCCTGCACTGCTGAAAGGGAAGCTGGAGGGAGCCAGAGTGGATGAGCAGCTGACGACCTGGACCATTGACTACCTCACCAACAGAGCACAGTATGTCAGGCTTAATGACTGTGTGTCTGAGGTGGTAGTATGCAGCACGGGGGCATCACAGGGTACAGTGCTCTCATCTTTTCTGTTTAGTCTGTACACCTCAGACTTCACCTACAACTCGGACAACTGCCACCTACAGAAGTTTTCAGATGATACGGCCATCATCGGGTGTGTATCAGATGGGAACGACCAGGAGTACAGGAGGGTCATCAATGACTTTGTCAGCTGGTGTGAGACCAACGCTCTCCAAATCAACGCCAGCAAGACAAAGGAGATGGTTGTGGACTTCAGGAGGTAGTCGCAACCCCACCACACCGGTGAGCATCCAGGGAAAAGACATTGAGACAGTGGTCTCTTACAAATACCTGGGTGTTCACCTGAACAACAAACTGGACTGGACCACAAACATTAATGCCCTGTATAAGAAGGGCCAGAGTCGACTCCACCTGCTGAGGAGACTAAGGTCCTTTGGCGTGTGCAGGACCCTGTTAAAGACCTTCTACGACTCCGTCGTAGCATCTGCCCTGTTCTACGCAGTGGTCTGCTGGGGGGGCGGATGCACAGACGGGGACAGAAGGAAAATAGACAAACTGGTGTGGAGGTCTAGCTCTAGCTAACACCCTCGCTGCAAGACTACTAATTTACAATGGTAAAAAGGCTCATCAAGTCTCGCCTGTGGAGAAACAGGTCAACTGTATCAGACTGTGCTTCCGCAGATCATTCATCCCGACAACAATAAGACTTTAACTATTATTATTTTTTTACCTGTTTAAGAGCTGCATCTAACTATTATCTGCTGATTATGTACATTATTAATATACTTTACAAGGCAAACAGAAGGCTTCATTTATGAACTCACCAGCTTCTTCATTTTCCTATAGTGTGGTAGCTCTATGAGCTGCTCTAATCACCACATTCAGTCATTCATTTTATTTTTTATTGTGGTCCCAAACATTGTTATTCCCGCATAACTTGAAATCAAGTCAAACACACACACACACACACACACACACACACACACACACACACACATTTACAGGAGAACCCATAATTTAATTAGTGAATAAGCTGTTTATTCTACATCAGCAGAGTAGATAAGAAAGTGAGCAGCCAGACTGCAGCAGTAGGAAATCGGAACAAATGAACTGCACTTAGGAAGGAGAGAGCCTATATTGTGAAAGCTATAGCCCTGATCTTTCAAGATTAGTAGTTTTCTACAGAGGGCAACTCTCCAGCACTATTCAACATGGAATCAGATTACTATAGTTTACAAGAGGATTTACTTATTCAATTCTTCATGCTTCAAGCACACTATTCATTTACTACTGTGTGGTGAATCATATATAATTTATAGCATATACAATGAAACAGTTAGACATGGGCTTGCTGTGTTAACTGCTATCCATTTAATCTCTGTGGGATTCCAATTAACTTCAGCAATATTATTTACAGGGTACATCTTCATAGTTAGCAGAAGCATTTTAAAATCCTTCACTTGGGTTTTTTTATTGCTAATTACTTTGTCAAGTACTAGCGAGGAATGAAGATTAAAGCTATGAAATCAACTATTTGAAAGAAGCAGACAGAGGCTGACATACAAGGTGCTGTGCCACATGAGGAGGCTAACCAGTCAGAAGCATTAACACACTGCATGATGCAGCCTGTTTTAACCCAAACCCTGAGGTCAACCCAAGCATACTTTTGGCATTCATGAAGGCAGACTTTGGCAGCCCTGCCTCCTTGCAATTTAGAATATTATAGATTTTTTATTTGTATGCAAGTTGATAAAACCAGATTAGACAGATTCAGTCACGCCGGCAACTTTATAGTGGGAATGCTGCAATCGGTGGTTATATATAATCCATATAAAGCATTCAAATAGAGGTGAAATTAGATAGATCTTTTATTAGCAAACATAAAGTTTGAATTAGTGCCATTCAATTTTGTATAAGCTTGTTCTGAGTAGAACTACCACACATACCCAAAAAAAGACGCAGCCTGCTGTGCAGTTGGTAGGAGGTAGGAGTCGATCGCCTGAGCATGATGAGTTCCATTGATTTAACTTCTTTTAAATTATTGTCTGGTTATCAAATGAGTACATTAGTCACTAATCTACCAAGCATTTACCACCAGCAATCCAGCATGCAGTTTAGGGAATAAAGGGAAAGTGAATCCTTTCTGATTTCTGGCCAGAGAGTTGGATTTAATTTTTCTTGTTTTTTTTCTTCTTGCTCACAGACTGAGCTGTGTGGTGTTTGAGTGTGTGTGTGTGTGTGTGTGTGTGTATGCATCCTGCTGAGCCAGTGTTTGCAGACTGATAGGCTCAGGGATAAAGCCTTGTGATCTGGCCTCCAACCAGACGTCTCATTCTCCATTCACCTCACTCTCTCTTCTTCTCCATCCTCTTCCACTTTTCTGCCATGCTCTCCCTCCCTAACATCCTTTTGCTTATACCCATTTCCATTTTGCACATTTAAATCAAACATGTGCCTTAATACAGCAACATTCTGGTCTGGTGTGAAAGAGTTGATAATATAGTGAAAGCTTTTCTGACCTTTGTTTCAAGGGAATAATATTTCAGTTGTCAATGCAACACCTGTCATTCGAATGTGTGGATTTTGACAGGGATGTTGCACAAACAACTTGGGAACAGGGCAAACATTTGAGAGCAGACATTTGACAATTGCACAGAAGGAGCCTGATTGAGGGGAGAAGGGCTAAAGCCAAAGCAGAAAATCGGTGAAGCAACAATATGGTCTCAGTAAGACAAATAGTTTGAGCAGAAGAGGAGTAAATTTAAGTGTAAGCAGGAGATCTTTTAGGGTCAGAACCTCAAACCCTGAACATGAAATCAATAAATCTCAATCTCAAATTAAAAGACCACACTCTTAAATAAAGAAAGAAAAACTTTTGCTTTTCCTGTCAACCATGACTGGAGGGCGATAAAACCATGTTTGATTGGGACAGCAGGAGCTTCATAATTCATTAAAGCAACATAAACACACTTAGCTTGAAATTTTATCATTGTGACATTGTTTAATATGTCCACATCTCGTTGGAAACACCCTCCTCCCTTTTGAGTGTGTGTGTGTGTGTGTGTGTGTGTGTGTGTGTTTGTGTGTGTGTGTGTGTGTGTGTGTGTGTGCACACGTGTGTTTTGGTAATGACATCATTGTGTGCAGAGGATGTTGACAGTGGCAGAGGTGTGTGAGCTAGCTTGCCTCAGCCTATAGTTGGCGGTACACCATCCAGGATGTACACAAAACACTAGTCAGCAGTTTCACAATGATGCCGTAAACTGGTGGTAAACAGCTTGAACCTGCAGCTGATGTTGTCTTTAAATTCAGAGAAGCTTCTTTGGCCACATGTTTGACACTTCTGGTGTACATTGAAACCACTCATTCCATACAGACCATGAGACTTCTAGTTCTCTCTTCTGGAATATCTTATACAATCTTTTCCCACACCATCCATTTATGAAATTCTAGTCAAGTGCATGGTTTTTATTTTGTTCTACCTTCTACCTGCATGCAGAGAAAAAAAACTCCTCTATGAGCTTTAGGAAATGGGAGTAAGGAGGCACAATTAGTACAACATCCTTGAATGCCCATGAAATTAATGTATATTTAAGGTTCCTGCTCTATTATCCTCTGAGATATAGTAAATCCACTGTTTTACAGTACATTGCATTATGCGCATCTGTGCATAATATATGTACTATGTTTGGTTATTAAAGAACAGTACATCTACACATATTATGGAATTCTTTCTTAAAAGGGTTTATGGTACAACCGCTTCATCCTGATGACTCATTATGCTGACTGTGTTCACATTCCCAAAAGTAATATTGTCTGTTAGCACGATTTCCTGCTGTTTTATTGCATTGTTGCCATGTCAACAATGTAATTTCCTGAAAATCTGAAAATATTCTACCTCTTCCTTCTGTGAACCAACCTATGTGTTGTAAAACACCAAACAATCATTTTGTTTTTTTTTTTTGACCCAGCTGTTGCCTCACAGCAAGAAGGTCGCAGGTTCAAGACCTCCTTGGTCCTGGGTCTGGGACCTTTCTGTGTGGAGTTTGCATGTTCTCCCCGTGTCTGCGTGGGTTTTCACCGGGTACTCCGGCTTCCTCCCACAGTCCAAAAACATGCTCAGGTTAATTGGTAACTCTAAATTGCCCGTAGGTGTGAGTGTGTGAGTAAATGGTGTGTGTGCCCCACGATTGGCTGGCGACCATCTGGGGTGTATCCCTGCCTCTCGCCGTAACGCGCTGGGATAGGCTCCAGCAGACCCCTGCGACCCTAATGAGGAATAAGCAGGTATAGAAAATGACTGACAGTATATTGTTTTGCAAGTGGTGGACTGAGAATGAAAAAGCCTATCCCTAACCCTAACCCGGGCAGGTGTGGGTCCAGCTTTTTGTTCCAACCATGCAGTAACATATCCGATTCTACTAATGAAGGGAAGGGATCTCATGGTTGATTAGTACAATCAGGTTCTTTTTACACATGACTGTGTGAAGAGTTTTGACAATGTGACTTCAGTTTTGACCACTCCATGTTCATCAGTATAGTACAAGTTACATCTTAACTCTCCAATTCTGAGAAAATATAGATTTCTACTAATGTAGATGTGACAGCAGTGCATCTTACAGGGTTTCTTCATTTATATGATGAACAAAATTTCACCTAAAGACACTGTCGGTCCAAGTCTAAATAAACAAATTAGTCACTCAAACGTTCATATTCCTGTAATCAATAGACAAAGATCTCTACCTATCAATTTTTCTTAGATTTAAGTCAGGCTAGGAGATATGATGATTTTAAAAACTACTCTCATTAGGTTGTACAACACATGTAGAAAATGAAAAATACAATGTGATTATTATATCATAATAGTTGTGCTTAAAACTCAATGTAATGATAATAATAACATTGAATCAATCAAGCCCCTGCTGAAGACTTTCATTAAGGATGTCACATTGTGTCAGGGCTTTTGAGCATAATACAATGTGTGAGCGTGTGTGTGTAGGTTTGTGCATGCATGTGTATTGATCTGATGTTAGGACAGAACAACAGACAGCGGTGCAGTAAGGAAGGAGTTTGCCAGCATTCCAGTGCACCTTTATGCATGATTGCTGTGTGTCTGTTTGAGTATAGTGGGACACGGTAAATGGGTCAGATTCTGTGGAAGGAAGAGGACCTTGGGAATATGTCTTGTTTTCCTTTATGCTTCTCCCAATTTATTTCTTTGTCTCAGAGAGTAAGAGAGAGTGTGAGATAGAGATAGAGATAGAGAGAGAGAGAGAGAGAGAGATAGAGAGAGAGACAGACAGACAGACAGGCAGAGAGACAAACAGATATATATCTATTCAGAGGTTGCTCAAAAAAAAAATCTCGCCCCAACTGTTACCACAATGTTGGCAAAATACTGTCATTCTAAATTTTGTATGCTGAGTAATCTCATAGCAGATACAGTAATTGGATATCATCCGCAGTGCAGCTTTAATTCAATTCAATTCAATTTATTTGTATAGCCCAGAATCACAAATCACAGATTTGTCTCAAAGGGCTTTACAGTTTGTACAAAAGCAACACAACATCCCCTGTCCTCAGACCCTCACATCGTACAAGGTAAAACTCCCTAAAAAAACGGAAGAACCCTCAGGAAGAGTAACAGAGGAGGGATCCCTCTTCCAGGACGGACAGGCGTGCAGTAGATGATGTGTGCAGGTGGAAAACATTACTGAGAAATTTGGATATTACAAACAGACAAACAGAAATGTAATGAATGTTGGTATAAGTGGAGGATGAGGCACAGCTTCCAGGTTTCACCAGGACAGCATCAGACCCTCCAACATCCGTAGATCCCTCAGTGGCTGCACTGCAGCAGGCTCTGTGAATGAGAAAACACAGGGCAGGACTCCGGAACCACAGCAGATTTAAAAGTACAATAGTGGTTCATCAGTATCACAGATAGGAGAATAAAAAGAAGCCCAGAGCATCTCATGAGGACCCGGCAGACTAACCTATCGCAGCATAACTATGACTAGGCCAGCCAGGGCCAGCCCTAACTATATGCTTCATCGAACAGGAAAGTTTTTAACCTATTCTTAAATATAGGAAGGGTGTCTGCCCCCCGGACTGAGACTGGAAGACGATTCCACAGGAGAGGAGCCTGGAAGTTGAAGGCTCTGCCTCCCGTTTTAATTCTAGAAATTATGGGAACCTCCAATAAGCCTGCATATTGGGAACATAATCCTCTCGATGGATGATATGGGACTAAGAGATCCCTAAGGTAGGATGGCGCCTGACCGTTGAGCGCTTTATAGGTGAGGAGCAGGAATTTGAATCCTATACGAGATTTCACAGGAAGCCAGTGTAGAGTGGCTAATACAGGTGAGATATGCTCCCTTCTTCTAGTGCCAGTTTATAGACGTGCAGCTGCATTCTGAATCAGCTGGAGAGTCCTTAGAGACTTTTTTGGTGCAACCGGACAATAAAGAATTGCAGTAGTCAAGCCTGGAAGTAATAAATGCATGGATAAGTTTTTCCGTATCTTTCCGTATCTTTCCGTATCTTCCGTATCAGGAAGTGTCTGACCTTTGCTATGTTGCGTAGGTGAATGAAGGCAGTCCTACAAATATGATTAATGTGGGCAGAGAATGACAAATCTTGGTCAAAAATGACTCCCAGGTTTTTCACCGTGGAGCTAGAGGCCAGGGAGATGTCATCCAGGATAGCTATATCATTGGATATTGAGTTCCTCAGGATTTCAGACCCGAGTGCAATAATTTCTGCTTTATCTGAATTTAGTAGAAGAAAATTGCAGGTCATCCAGGATTTTATATCCTTAAGACAAGCTCGAAGTTTAGCTAGCTGATTGGTTTGATTGGAGTGTTTTCTAATGATTTTACCCAATGGGAGCATATAGATAGTGAAACGTATTGGTCCAAGCACAGAACCTTGTGGAACCCCATGATTAACTTTGGTATAGATAGAAGAAACATTATTGATATGGACTATGGACAAATTGGGAACAATCTGAAAGATAGGACTTAAACCAGTTTAGTGCAGTCCCTTTTATACCAATAAGATGCTCTAGTCTCTGTAATAAGATTTGATGGTCGACTGTGTCTGACTGTTTAATTGATTCTCTGTATTCTAGATGCAATTAAAACATATGGAACCATATGTTATTTGTGACCATCAACATTGCAATTAACCTCTATCCAGTTCAGAACACATAATTGCTGTTTTTAAGAAAAATTTTAGCAAAAATCAATCTTATATGCAATATTCAGACAGTAGCAAGCATAAAATATTCATCATTAGTGTTTGAGCTGTGCTTCATTTGTCATAATCAGGCCAGCTGTGTGCTGCTATGGTGGACAAATGTTTGTGGTGTTGTGGTGGCCCAGCAGTGCCATGCTATACTGGAATATGTGGGTCGTCGGCTATTTTAATCCACAATGATGCCAGCAATACCTAAGGGAATAGACAAGTGCTGCACTGTGTGGATGCCTGCGTGTGGATGAATGGGTTCCTGGTTTGTTTAAGCATATATACGGACAGGGGAAACAGTTAAAGTTAAGGTGTCCACAATCATTTCAGTTTTAAAAAGAAAACTCTTTTTTCTTATTTTTGTTTTTAGACAAAAAACCATCAGCAGTTTATTGTTTCTAGGTTAAAAGTCAACGTTTTTCATTACCAACTCTTAATGTGTAGGTACATGCAGACGTTTGTGTTAAAAAGAAGGGAGACAATAATAATTCGAGAATTATTCGAGATTAAACTGCAGGACACAGCAAAAATAAAGATGTGTAGAGGGTTTTCTCTTTTCCCCAAAAGACAATTTTCTAATGCAGAAATGGCTTCATCACCATGGCATCATCACTGACAAACACACACACACACACACACACACACACACACACACACACACACACACACACACACACGAGTGCCCGTGTATGTGTCATGTGTCTGCCTGCTTTGCTTTCCCGCAAGGCCAATGAGATCAGTCGCATCTGCAAAAAACAAAGCCCTCTGGAGATCAAACACAGAGGGAGAGAGAGAGTCCCTGGTGTTAAAAAGACCTGTGACGAGAGGAGGGACATCCCTGGAGTCACACACACCAAAACATGCACGCACACACACACACACACACACACACACACACACACACACAGTCTTGTATGTGTTATGCTCCTGCATAAACTCCACCTGAACTGCAACATGGCACATTTTCATCTCATGCTGTTAATGTCATTGTTGAATAATGTTTGTTTTCTCACTTTTGTTTCTTTCTGAGCACATTTGTTTTTTTTGTTTTTTTTTTATCAAATGAATGAGATGAACCTTCACAGACTGTATTTGTTTGTTTCAAAGAAAACACTGTATATTCTGACATGACAGCAGCATAAGATGTTCCTTACAGAATAACATAATCTGCCAAACAGGTAAAACAAATACAGAATTTCTGACAGCTTTATCAGGTTTGTCTATTCAGTTTTCATCTGTGGACTATTCAAAGTGGCTGGAGCAGAAAACATGAAAGCTTTTTTCCCCCATTCTGTCTGAGCCTCATGGATAGATGGCAAATATATCTCTTGGGATCTGACACAGTGATGGTAAAACACTAAGACACTGTAGTTTGAGAAGTGGTCATAATTTATGTTAAATGAATAATGTGGTTACTTGAAGTGATATGTGAATGATTTTGGTTAATATTTGTTCTGTTCAGGATGTTTGATCTTCTTCATCTAGCGGACATATTGTCAATTATATTATTATAATAATAATGAAGTTATTTATTTGAATTTGTGTACAACGTTATAAGTCAATGAATCATTCAGATATTGTTTGGTTGTCTGTGGTAGATTTATATCAGTCTGTTACAAACAGTAAAGGGAATGAATGTAAAGGAGTGAAACGTAAAAGAAGGGATATGGGGCGGAGGAGGGAGGATGTGAGGGATGAGGTCATTGTGTAATTTGAGCATGTGTGACACGTGTGTGTGGTGTGTGTGTGTGTGGTGTGTGTGTGTGGTGTATAAGTGATGACTTCACTCATGATTTTATTTATGATCAATGTTAGATCTCACACTGTGTATATATATATATATATATGTGTGTGTGTGTGTGTGTGTGTGCGATGTCTCGTTGGAGGGCTGTTTACACAGATCATATCAATGTATTCTTGGGCAAGGCACTTGGGTGAAGGGTAAATGAATCTTTGTAGTGTGAAGTGGTTTAAAAGAAGAAAAGATTAAAAAGGTGGTATACAAATGCAGTCAACATATCATATTAATTCCAGTAATTAGACTATAGTGCTGTTGTTCATTAATACATTACTCTTGTCATAAAGACACACTACCACGCTGTCCTGTGCACCAGCCTGAAGGTGTGTGGCATCAGTGACCAATAACAACAATGAAAGAGTCATTTGTACCAGCTGGGAGGTGCCACAAAGCCAATAGGAGAGTGAGGGAGATCTCAATCAAATGCAATCTTCACACAAACAAACAAACAAAAACACACACACACACACAAACACACACACACACACACACTCCAGAACATCTAAAATAAAAAAAAAAATACCTGAACACATGAAGGGATGCATTCTGATCTTTATTATATTTTTTTATTTTTCTGACCAACAAATACTTCTGAAGAAAAGTCAAATTCTTAGAATGTATGAAATATCTCTATGTCTAATTCAAAACACGTTGTAGCAATCTTAAAAACCTATTTCTGTCAGCCATTAAAAGTGGTGTTGAAAATGAATTAAAAAAAACAAGATTCTGTCAGGTTTAAACAACCTAACATATTAAATACACAAACACAAAGAGGAGAGAAGACAACAGAATTAAGTTTTACTTGCAAGGAGAGCAGATGGAGATATGCACAGTTACAATTCTCCTACCTACTCTGATTCTATCTCCTGCTCTCCTGCTATTTATTAAGGGCTTCCCTAATGACAAATGGTTGTTGCTTCTAAGGGGAGGGGGAAAATTCAGCAACAACCTAAACTATCGTACATACCTAACTAACACATGGTCTTATCTAGAGTGTAAATATGTCAGCTACTTTCCCAAGTTAGAAATTATCTTAAAACAGTTTTACAACTTTCTGTCAGGCCGGGACTCAAAAAGAGGACTCAGATGCGGAGTGGAACAGCGGGTTTTATTGATAAATAGGCAACCTCTTCCACAGGGAGCAAAGAGGGCTATGAAAAAATACAAAGAAATACCTATGGCTATAAATCAATATACTATAACGGACTAGGCTATGATTATGACTAGGGAGAAACTAAACTATCTGCAAAAATGCTGAAAATCTACAATTAGCTATCAAGACTAAGGCTATGAAAACTATAACAAAAAATCGCTCCGAAGAGGACAGCACGACAGGCAAGGCAACAAGAACTATGACTAACGAAAACTATAACAAAAATTCGCTCCGAAGAGGACAGCACGACAGGCATGAAACTACAACAAAAAATCGCTCCGAAGAGGACAGCACAACAGGCAAGGCAAGGCAAGGCAAGGCAAGGCAAGGCAAGGCAAGGCAAGGCAAGGCAAGGCAAGGCAAGGCAAGGCAAGGCAAGGCAAGGCAACAAGGACTGTGACTAGAGGCTTCGAAAGGCTTGGGTGAACGCACGGGACGAAACACTTCGGCACAAGACAAGGGGAGACACAGACAATATATACACAAGGTAATTGGAACCAGGTGGAAACAATCAGGGCGGGGCAGACAATCAGACCGGTGACACATGAGGAAGGGCAAGTGACCTGAAACGAGAGGAGAGTTAGATTTCAAAATAAAACAGGAAGTGACAAGACAAAAACCCCAAGACAGGACAAACCTCACCGCGGTGTGACAGTACCCCCCCCTCTAGGGCCGACTCCCAACGGCCCAGGCTGGTCAGGGTGGTCCCTGTGGAAGTCTGTGATGAGCGTAGGGTCTAGGATATAACGCGCCGGGACCCACTGCCTCTCCTCCGGACCATATCCTACCCAGTCCACCAGATATTGTTTACCTCGGCCCCGTTTGCGAACTGCCAGTAACCGCTTGACCTTGTAGACCGGACCGCCGTCTATCACTTCTGGGGGTGGTGGAGGGGCGGCGGCTGGGACCATCGGGCTCTCCTTGGCAGGCTTAATCCGGCTTACGTGGAAGGTCGGGTGAACACGGAGGGATCGGGGCAGGCGAAGGCGAACTGCTGCAGGGCCAATGAGCTTGGTTATTGGGAACGGGCCCACGAATCGCGGTGCCAGCTTCTTGGACGGAACCTTCAGGTTAAGATCCTTGGCGGAAAGCCACACTCTCTGGCCTGGCCGGTAAGTTGGGGCGGGTCGCCTCTTGCGGTCTGCAGTTTTCTTGACCCGGTCCCCTTGGCGAATTAGAACCTCCCTGGCGGCTGCCCAGATGCGGTGGCAGCGGCGAACCATGGCATGGGCGGAGGGAACAGACACCTCCTGCTCATTGTCTGGGAACACAGGAGGTTGGTAACCAAATACGCATTTAAACGGTGATATACCTGTGGCTGAGGTGGGCAGTAAATTGTGGGCATACTCGACCCAGACCAGGTGTTGGCTCCATGTCGAGGGATTCTGAGAGACCAGACACCGGAGGCCGGTTTCCAGTTGTTGATTGAGGCGTTCGGTCTGGCCGTTGGCCTCCGGGTGATAACCTGAGGTCAGGCTGGTTCTCGCTCCGACGAGTCGGCAGAACTCCCTCCAGAACCTGGAGACGAACTGGGGGCCCCGGTCTGACACAATGTCCTTGGGAAATCCGTGAACCTTGAAAATATTGTTCATCATGATCTCCGCCGTTTCTTTAGCGGAGGGCAGTTTAGGCAAAGCAATGAATCTAGCCATCTTGGAGAATCTATCCACCACGGTGAGGACCGTGGTGTTACCTTGGGAGACCGGAAGCCCTGTGACGAAGTCCACCGAGATGTCGGACCATGGTCTGGAGGGAATGGGGAGTGGCTGCAGCAGGCCCATGCGTGACCCGGAGGACGTCTTGTTCCGGGCGCAGACCGAACATGCCTCTACGTACTCCCGGACCTCTGGCTCCATGGAGGGCCACCAGAACCTCCGGGAGATAGCGAACATCGTTCTTCTAACTCCCGGATGGCAGGAAAGCAGTGAGGTGTGGGCCCAATGGATCACCTGTGGGCGCATATAAGCCGGGACAAACAAACGGTTCTCTGGGCACCCACTAGGTGACGGAGCCTCACCATTAGCCTGCTTAACCTCATTCTCTATTTGCCAGGTCAGAGCTCCAACCACACATGTACGTGGGAGGATCGTTTCTGGATCCTTGGCAACAGGCTCGGGGTCGAAGAGACGAGACAGTGCGTCCGGCTTGGTGTTTCGGGACCCCGGCCTGTATGAGAGAGAAAAGGAGAATCGGTTAAAAAATAGCGCCCACCTGGCCTGGCGAGAATTGAGTCTTTTAGCTGTCTTAATGTACTCTAGGTTCTTGTGATCAGTCCAGACAATGAATGGATGGTCTGCTCCCTCGAGCCAGTGTCTCCACTCCTCCAACGCTAGCTTGACCGCCAGCAATTCCCGGTTACCGACGTCGTAGTTCCGCTCCGCCTTAGATAGTCGCCGTGACAGGAAAGCACAAGGGTGCATCTTACCATCCTGCTCTGACCGCTGTGAAAGGATGGCCCCGATCCCCTCATTAGAGGCGTCCACCTCTACCACGAACTGTCGTCGAGGGTCCGGCAGGGTGAGGATGGGGGCCGAGGTAAAGCGACGCTTGAGGGCTCGAAAGGCCGCATCGGCTTCTGGGGACCAGTGGAACCGCACCTGTGTGGAGGTAATAGCATGGAGAGGAGCAGCTATTGCGCTAAAGCCTCTGATGAACCGCCTGTAAAAGTTAGCAAACCCAAGGAATTGCTGGACCTTTTTGCGGCTATCAGGTGTGGGCCAATCGACTACAGCGCTAATTTTAGCCGGGTCCATCTGCACTCTTCCAGGGGCTACGATGAAGCCCAGGAAGGAGATGGTGTCGGCATGGAATTCACTTTTTTCAGCTTTGACATAGAGCCCATTTTCGAGAAGTCTTTTTAATACTTGGGTCACATGGTCCTGGTGGGTAGTCAGGTCAGGGGAGTAGATAAGTATATCGTCCAAGTATACATACACAAAGTGATCGAGAAAGTCTCTTAGTACGTCGTTAATCATGGCCTGGAATACAGCCGGGGCGTTAGTAAGACCAAATGGCATGACCAAATATTCGTAGTGGCCTCTAGGGGTATTAAACCCAGTTTTCCACTCGTCACCCTCCTTTATGCGCACCAGATGATACGCATTGCGTAGATCCAACTTGGTGAAGATCTGGGCCTGTTGGAGCTGGTCAAATACAGATGACATGAGGGGAAGTGGATAGCGGTTCTTAATGGTTATGTCATTAAGGGGGCGGTAGTCGATGCATGGTCTTAAAGAGCCGTCTTTTTTCTTCACAAAGAAGAAACCCGCTCCGGCAGGTGATGAAGAGGGGCGAATCAGTCCAGCCTTCACGGAGGTATCGATATATTCCCTCATGGCCTCGTTCTCTGGTCTGGAGACCGCGTACAGGCGGCCTCTGGGAATGGTGGAGCCTGGAATCAGATCGATCGCACAATCGTAGGGTCGGTGAGGGGGGAGGGACAGAGCCTTGGTTTTGCTGAATACCCCTTTAAGATGATGATAGCAGGAGGGTATGGAGCTCAGGTCCGGGTAATTGGGGTCTGTGACGGGGTTAACAGAAATCTGTCTATTGCCTGTGACCTCTTTTTCTTGCCGTGGGAGTCTCATACAGATCTTCACACAGTCCACTCCCCACCTCAGGATCTCCCCTGATCTCCAATCTATGTGGGGATTGTGGCGGTGTAACCATGGCTGTCCTAAGATGAGAGTCTGAGAGGGTGACTTGACTACATACAGACGAATGCTCTCCTGGTGGTTGTTGATGATCAATTTGAAAGGTGCTGTGATGTGTGTGACGGTGAAGAGGTCCTGTCCATTAAGAGCTTTGGCGTGGATGGGCTTAGCTAAAAGTTCTGTTTCGAGGCCCAGTTGTTTCGCTAAGCGCCCGTCTATCAGGCTTTCGTCCGCCCCCGAGTCTATAAGTGCTTTGAGTTCAGTGGTGGTGTGGTGTTTTACATGGACGGTAGTGAGTGTACGTGGTGGGATGCTTGCACCCTTGAGGTTACTCAGCACCAGGTTCTTCTTGGCAGGGCAGGTGGCGACGGGATGGCCGGGTTTCCCGCAGTAGAAACAGCGACCCTCCTGTAGCCGTTTCTGTCGTTCCTTCAGCGATAGTCGGGCTCTCCCCAGCTGCATGGGTTCTCCGTCTTCCTCTGGAGGATGACGGTGACGCGTGCGCTGCTGCCTGAGCTGGCGGGCTCGGTTATCCGTCCGGATAGCGAGGGCGATGAGCGAGTCGAGGTCCGTGGGTAAATCTAGAGGAACCAGGAGGTCCTGGATCGGAGCTGCCAATCCCTTTAAAAAGACGTCATATAGGGCTGTCATATTCCAACCAATCCCCGCCGATAAGGTGCGAAACTGGATGGCATAGTCACAAACGGAGTTATTGCCCTGTTTCAGCTCGCTCAGCTCCTGAGCCCTCTCCCGGTTGGTCGAGACTGAAACGAGAGGAGAGTTAGATTTCAAAATAAAACAGGAAGTGACAAGACAAAAACCCCAAGACAGGACAAACCTCACCGCGGTGTGACACTTTCCTGTCATTACGACAGGAGTCTGGTAAATCAGTCCACAGCTGCAACATCTCAATTGTCCACCTAGAAGATAACTCAGAAAAGGACACACACGCACCCACTTACAGAACAAAGAAAGAAAAGAGTAGAAATAAGTAAAACATGGGATAATCTTATACACATCATTCTAACATTTCCCTCCTGTTTATCACATGTTTGCTCAAATTCTCACATCACTGTATAGTTTCTTCACTAAGATTTTTAACTGACAGGTCATTTTCAAAAGTACATACATAAGTACAAACATACTTACACCCGCAAATCATGTTTTAACTATCTGAAGAATCTTCACTATCATTATCATGATAAAGATCACTAGCGAGTAAAGGATACATTTGGGCCACACGGTCTTCCACTGGAGTAATAGCTGTTGTAATCAAACGGTTAACAAGAGAACGCAGGCATGGTATACAACAACATCCACACAATGTCAGGATTGCAGCAAAAACTGCAATTGATACTAGGATGGAGGCCACTAAGGCCTTATACCTACCAAACACATTCATCCAAGTGTCCCACATGGATGTGTCGAGCCCAGAGTGTTCCTTCATCTTGCTATTGAGAGTCTTAAGTCCCTCTATAGCGTGGGTGAGGCTTCCATCAGCAGCTGTATTATTAGGGATAAAAGTACAACACTCCTCCCCAAACATAGCACACACCAATCCCTTCTCTGCCAACAGCATGTCGACGGCTATTCCTTTCTGGAACGCCATAAGGGAGGTTGCTGATAATTGATTGTGAACTGCCTCAAATCCACTCTGTGTCCAATTTCCCAATCTTTGTACATTGTAGTGGATGTAGTTGATTCTGTCTACGTTCTTGTTAATCGTACACCACCAACAAATTGTTGATTCAAATAGTGCTGTTACTTGATCAGCTAATTTATACTCATCTGGAACACCACGTGGTACCCCAATTGCATCTAGGTAAGTCGGGTCAGGGCCTGGAACGGAGCGTTTTTGTTTATGTAAGATTGGAAAATCAGCTAATTCCACCAATTCAGTGACACTGTCAGCTGATATTTGATATATTGATACTGTTAATAGTAATGTAACCAGAGCACAAGCTCCAGTAACATCATTAGGCGATCTATCATATATATCTTATATCTTTATAACATAACATAACATAAACATAAATCTACTGTAGTCACTTTTCCGTCACTCGTCACTTTACTCTACACACACACCCTGCACCTTAAGTATGCATTAGCTATGTATGTGTACATGTGTATGTGCGTATATATAAATGCAAATATGTGTATATGTATGTAGGTATGTACGTGCATATATGTATGTGTATATGCTTGCTTATGCATACTTTTTTTTCTTCTGCAATTTATCAGTATTTTTTTCAAATTAATAATAATAATAATAATAATAATAAAGTCTCTTATCTTATCTTATCTTATCAAATTACCTATCGTCACCACACCACCACCACACAAATAGGAAAGTCACTACTAGGAAGAGAGTTACTGCTCAACATTTTATAGCATCTTTTAGACAAAAGGATTTTCATCAGTTTGTTTTTGTTTTTGTTTTTCTAGTACCATTCTTATGTAATCAGCTAAGTTAGCTTCATCATCTGGTTCCCATTGAATTTTAAATTGAGGTAATCTATAAGGTCTGCCAAATAATGTTTCATAAGGTGTTAAGCCTGATGTACATGTAATATTTATATATAATTTTACCAAATCAACGCACTGTGTCCATAGTCTTCCTGTTTCTGCAATACACTTTTTCAATCTATTTTTTTTATTGTTCCATTCATTCTTTCCACTAACCCAGCACTTTGAGGGTGGTATGCACAGTGATTTTTTAGATCAATGTGAAACATTACTCCAATCTTTTTTATAATTTGGTTTACAAAATGGGCACCATCATCACTGTATATTTTCTCTGGAATTCCATATCTAGGAATAATGTCTTTACAAAGCGCTTTTGCCACAGTCAATGCGTCTGGATGTTTAGTAGGAAAGAGTTCAATCATTTTGAAAATGCATCTATTATGACCAAACAATACTTCTTACCTTCACTTTGGTTTAACTCTATAAAATCCATATGGATAACTTGAAATAGATATTTAGGTGTAGGGAATCTTCCCCTACAAGGTCTCAAATTACCTTGTGGATTATGTCTAGCACATGTTAAACACGCTCTACAAAATTTTTTTGCATAAGAGTTAAATCCATATGTTGTATATTGTTGGTGTACCTGTCCTACCATCCCTCCTGTTGAGACATGTGTAACACCATGGCTCAATATTGCTGCCCATTTATAAAGGTTTTTTGGTAGTATAGGTTTATTGTTGGGTCATACATAGATGTCATTTTTTAATTTTGCACTGTTTTTCTTCCAAATATCTTTTTCAGATTCAGAGCTTTGTTGCTGCATTTCTTTTAGTGTTAGATCATCTAGGTCGATTTTTCTTCTACAGTTAACACATGTATCTCTCTTGCTGCTGCCGCTTTAGCTGTTTTATCTGCGAACGCATTACCCAGGGACACACTGTCCGCCCCTGTTGTATGTGCTGCACATTTACAAATGGCTAAAGTTTTTGGCAATTGTACTGCTTTTAGAAGGTCAGATAAGAGCTCTGCATGTGTAACTGGTTTACCTGTGGAAGTTATCATGCCTCTGTTTTTCCAATATTGTGCAAATGTGTGTACTGTAGCAGACTGTCCGTATAAATTGTTACATCCTTATTTTTCATTACTTTGCATGCTTCAGTTAATGCTACTAATTCAGCTGCTTGAGCTGAATAGTTCAAGGTTCCAGGTTCAAGGTTTTTTATTGTCGTTACAGCCATATACACAGTATATAGTGAGACGAGACAGCGTTCCACCGAGAGCAATTGGTGATAAAAAAGAAAAGAAAAAGTGCCTAAATGCACTGTACAGATTAAGATTAGTTATAGTTAAATGGTAAGGATTCAGCCTTTACTACGGTTTTATGTGTGACAACTGCATAACCTGTTTGTGTTTTACCTAGTTCATTCTTTTTAGATGAACCATCTACAAATAAAACTTCCCCTTTTTTAAGTGGCTGATCCTTTAAATCACTTCTGCTTCTGCCGTCCATTTTAAAGGTGATGTCATTTTCAGGTCTTCACTATACATCATTTTACTCAAAGGTGGTTTCTGCATAATTTGGTACTCAACTTCTACAATAGTTAGTTAAGTCTAAAAATGACATCATCTGTTTTTTGGTTACTGGTTTAGGTGCTTGAAGAATTGCACTTTTCCTGTCCCCCACTATTGTTCTCCCTCCTGCACTCAAATTGTGTCCCAGATACTTTACTTGCTGTTTACACATTTGTAATTTATTTTTTACTCACTTTGTGACCTTCTTCAGCCAAATGTTTTAACAAGGCTAATGAGTCCCTTTTACAGGTCTCCATATCTGGAGATGCTAACAACGCGTCATATATCAACTACAGTAAATACTTGAGCATCAGGTCTTAGTGTATTGAGCAGAGTGTAAGGATCAGGGACACAAGGAGCTCTTTGTATAACTGCATTATTTACTGCTTGCAGATCTTGCACCAAGCGCCATCCTACAGATGGTGCTTGCTTTCTTACTGGGAATATTGGAGTATTACATAGTGAATCATTACATGGTATTATCACTCCTGCTGTGATTAAATCATCAATTATCTGAAGTTTGTATCCAATCACAAGCATTTTCCCCTCTCATTACCATGTTTCCTAATTCTTTCCACTGTTGTTCTGGGCTTTTACACAACGAAATGTGCAGTACTGTCCACATCTTGAACAGCTTTATCAATTCTGTTGTAAGTAATTTTACTGCTGCAGCACAATTATTTTCTCTGTCTGAATAGATATAAGTTACAGTCACTCTAGCTGGGGTGGCTTTAGTCAATGCCGCTTCATAATATTTGTCAGGGCCTGATGATGTTTTGAACCAGAGTGTAACATGTAGATTTTCCTCTGACATTTCATCCTGCTGTTTGGTTATCAATTTTTTTCTTTCAGCCGTTTGGGCTGTTGCTGTCTGATGAGGTGGTTCACCTGGTCCATAAAGAATGAAAATATCTCAGTTTTGCAATTTTTTTTTCTTTTTTCTTCCTTCCTCTTTTCTTTTAACAGCAATGTTTACAGGACAGTCAGAGAACATCAAAATAGATAGCTGACATGACTGTCCTTGAGGATCTCTCAACCAAACAGGTTCAGATTGTGCAACAGCGGACATTTTGCCATTAGCAGATCTCACCATTACACTCTGGTTGCTTATTCTTGAGTCTGTTGTTCGACATGCCCCGGTGTCACACAGAAAAGTCACAGGTTTTTCATTTACCAATAAGGTTATTTCTGGTTTTACTCCATCCATTAATAACAAATCCTGAAGGTTTAATACCTCTTCTATCTCAAAATCTATTGTATCTCCTTCCTCACTTTCTGCGACTCCCTGCTTCACTCCCTCCCCCTTCTCACAGGCTAGTCATTCACGGTCTGTTCCTTTCCTATCAGGACAATCCCTAGCTATGTGTCCTTCCTTTCCACAAGCCCAACATACTGGCATGTTTGATCTAAATCCATCTCTTCTCTGTCCTCTGCCTCCAAAACCTCTCCTTCTAGAGTTTCCTCTTCTTCTAAAACCACCTCTGCCTCTGAAACCTCCCTGATAAAATATTTCTTCCTTTTCTTCTTGATAGAATGCACCTGTAGGCTTCCTGTTCTTTTCTTTTACTACCTTCTCTGCATGTAGGGCCTGAATAACATATTCTTCCAAAGTCCCTGTGGACATTCCCATGCACGGATGGCATCTTTTGAGCCTGCATGGAGGGCATTTTTTTAATTGTTGTTGGAATGGGCCATTAACATTTGCATCTTCCTCCAGCCCACTATGAATTTGAAGATTGTTGATATTCTAATTTTATACTCTTCAAATTGTTCTTCATCCCTTCTTTGTCTTTTTTCAATTTCTCTCTGTCTACGCTTCCTCTCTCCTTCTTCTCTCCTGCCTGCTATTCTCATCCAATATTCAGTGTCATCATAACCATGTTTTTTCATTTTCTTTAAATCATTTTTGGTTTTTTGAACAATTAAGTCTTGTAAGACAGTATTTTTTTGTGTGTTTAGCTGGCCTCCAAAGCCATATTCAATTATCCATCTATCTAAATTTTTAACTTTTTTAGGATCCTGTTTTTCAACAATTTTCCAATCCTTACACTGCAGTGTATCTCTAGGTTTCAATATACTCGATCCTTTCCCCATTTTTTAAAAATTTTATCCAGTTTAACACCTAGGGTGTTCTAAAAACTGGTTTTGTATCAGTAGGGCAGTAATTAAATTTTCTGTTGTGGTAATTCTCCTTTCGACTCTCTAATGCACTCTGATTGAGAGCGGAGAATTCTTGCCTATGCACCCACAACAGTTTACTGCTTACACTCCTACTGTTTTGGTATGAAATAAAATACCTAGTGGTATTTTACTTCCATTCACACTCTCACTCTCTCACTTTTAAGGCCTATCACTCATACACGGAATTTAAGTGTACACAGGACTCCGCCGTCCAATTTAACACGGAAATTCCGGCTTTCCGTCGCCAACCAAATTTAATTTTTCCTATTTTTACCTGCCATTGACTAGTATTCACAGGGCTTTATCTCTTCTCTGCGCAATCAACCACGGAATTTAAGCCTATTTTAGCAGGACTCCGCCATCCTTATCATTCTGCGCATATATCCACGGAATTTAAGCCTATTTTGCAGGACTCCGGCATCCTATCACTCTCATTCTTTTTTCTTTAATCAAAATTTTACTCACCATTGTTGTCTATATCTCCTCTCTCGGATTCCCGTCAACCATTGGATCCCAGCGGGTGAGTTGAAGTCCGGTCCTTGAAAGGATCTAAAAGGCAGCTCCTAGGCTGACCTGCCGTGGCCACGGGCTTTTCCGGTATTCCTCTCACCCACTGGAATCCTCAGGTCTATTGGAATCCGGCTCGAAGGACCAATTTAAATGTCAGGTTTAAACAACCTAACATATTAAATACACAAACACAAAGAGGCGAGAAGACAACAGAATTAAGTTTTACTTGCAAGGAGAGCAGATGGAGATATGCACGGTTACAATTCTCCTACCTACTCTGATTCTATCTCCTGCTCTCCTGCTATTTATTAAGGGCTTCCCTAATGACAAATGGTTGTTGCTTCTAAGGGGAGGGGGAAAATTCAGCAACAACCTAAACTATCGTACATACCTAACTAACACATGGTCTTATCTAGAGTGTAAATATGTCAGCTACTTTCCCAAGTTAGAAATTATCTTAAAACAGTTTTACAACTTTCCTGTCATTACGACAGGAGTCTGGTAAATCAGTCCACAGCTGCAACATCTCAATTGTCCACCTAGAAGATAACTCAGAAAAGGACACACACGCACCCACTTACAGAACAAAGAAAGAAAAGAGTAGAAATAAGTAAAACATGGGATAATCTTATACACATCATTCTAACAGATTCTCAGCATAGTTGTGTGTTGGTAACATCAGTGCGGTAAAATTACATGTTTAACAAGAATAGTTAAACAGGAAGAAATATTGTAATTTTATTGTCAATTATGAAAAACAATCATTTTGTTTATAATACATTTTTCATAAACATTCAGCTCTCTGAAAGCATGTTTTTTCCCATGTAATTAAGCATCACGCATCAGCATGTGTCTGCCAGGTGATGTGTAATGGAGCCCTACCTTCTCTGAGTCAGTTCGCAGATGTGCACACAGATGTGTTTTAATGAGTCAAATATGCGCAAGAATGCATGTTTTAGGCTTGTCTGGAAATGCCTTGGTGACACTCAATATAATATGTTTGGATTGGAGGATGAACTGAACAGGATCACCTGGATAGCTCCTGATAAGATGTATTGTGTACTTAAATTCATTCATTCACAATTGCATGTGAGAAGTAAACAAAGATAAACTTTGCTCCTTGGCTCGAGTGTTGACTTAATTCTTCTCGCTCCACTTTTCTTTGTCTGTAAACAATTCACCAGGCAGCAAACTGTGTGTTGTTGACTTTGATGTGTATCAGCACACTCTCCCTGTTAGCTCTTCTTTTTGAGTGCAGCAACAGTTTCAGCCATTGTATGCACCATATATAGAGGTATTTGGAAGCTAAATAGAAGCATACAACAACACAGATGACCTCTTCAGCATCAGCAAAACAATCCCAAAGCTTTTTTATATATCATTGAAATCCTCCTCACTCAATGGGTGTGATGCCTAGCTGTGGTGCTGAAATGCTGTACAGAGATGCTGGAAATGATGATTGGCACTTAATAACAAACATTTGCAATCAATTGGTGATCATGATAGCAATATTCTTTCACCTATCTTTCTTCAGGAACACAATCTAATCTATTTCTTCATTCATATGATGCACAGGTTCTCAATGAAATGTAATCTAAAGCAAGTGTGTGAAACTGTTTTGTAGTGGATCAAAGAGACATGGGGTGATGCTCTATGTTCTATGTTCTGACAGAGACTGAACACACACAAACACACACACATACACAGACATCATCCTCGCTGGAGATTTCAACCATGCTGATCTCAAAACTGTTCTTCCGAAGTTTCATCAACAAATTCACTTTCCAACAAGAGGACACAACACTTTGGACTGTGTTTACACTCAGCACAAAGGAGCATACAAAGCCACCCCCCTCCCCCACATCGGCGCCTCTGATCACCTCACCATTATGCTAATGCCTGCATACAGACCGAAAGTGAAAGTCATCAAACCTGTTCTGAAAGAAATAAGGGTGTGGCCACAGGAGGCGACCTCAGCCTTACAGGACTGCTTTGAGACAACAGACTGGGAAATGTTTAAGGAAGCAGCCACCTACAACGGCATCACAGGCATTGAAGAATATACAGACACAGTAACCTCCTACGTCACCAAATGCACAGACAACGTGACCCACATCAAGAGGATCACCATGCAAAAGCACAAAGCAGCGGGTCCAGACAACATCTCTGGTAGGGTGCTGAAAGACTGTGCAGAGGAGCTGACAGATGTTTTTACATACATCTTTAACACCCCCCTCAGGCAAGCCATTGTGCCTTCAGGCTTCAAAACTGCCACCATCATTCCTGTGCCGAAGAAATCCTCCCCATCCTGCTTCAACGACTTTGGTCCTGTGGCACTGACACCCATTATCATGAAGTGCTTTAAACGACTAGTCCTGTCACACATAAAATCCATCCTGCCCCCCAGCCTGGACCCTTACTAGTTCGCTTACAGGGCAAAGCAATCCACAGAAGATGCAATTTGCTCTGCCCTCCACCCAGCACTCACCCACCTGGAGAAGAAAGACTCATATGTGAGAATGCTGTTCTTAGACTTCAGCTCAGCGTTCAACGCCATAATACCACAACAACTCATCTGTAAACTGGACAAACCGGGCCTCAGCACCTCACTCTGCAACTGGCTGCTGGATTTTCTCAGCCAGAGGCCTCAAGCGGTGCGTGTTGGCAACAACATCTCAGAAAGGATCATCCTGAGCACAGGGGCTCCACAAGGCCGAGTGCTCAGCCCCCTCCTCTTCACCCTCCTGACACATGACTGCACACCAACCCACAGCTCCAACCACCTTGTGAAGTTTGCCGACGACACAACACTGGTGGGCCTCATCACCAACGGCGACGAGACTCACTACAGGAAAGAGGTAGAGCTTCTGACCAGATGGTGCAAAGACAACAACCTCCTGCTAAACATCAGCAAGACCAAAGAGATTGTTGTCAGCTTCCAGAGGTCACACCCAACACCCCCCTTTGACCATCGACGGTGCTGCAGTGGAGAGGGTGAGCAGCACCAAGTTCCTGGGGTTGCACATCAGTGATGACCTCTCCTGGACCACCAACACCGCATCACTGGCCAAGAAAGCACAGCAGCGTCTCTACTTCCTGCGTAAACTGAAGCAGGCAAGTGCGCCGCCACCCATCATGACCATGTTCTACAGAGGAACCATCAAAAGCATCCTGACCGGCTGCATCACCATGTGGGGCGGGAGCTGCACTGACTACAACAGGAACGCTCTGCAACGCATCGTGAGAACAGCTGAAAGGATAATTGGTGTACCACTCCCCTCCCTGCAAGATCTTTACACCACCCGCCTCAGCCGCAAAGCTATCACAATTGCCACGGATACAAGTCACCCTGCACACAGTCTGTTCAGCCTCCTGCCCTCTGGAAAGAGGTACAGGAGCCTTTGCTCCTGCACCACCAGACTCACGAACAGTTTCTTCCACCAGGCCGTGAGACTGCGGAACTCTCTCCCCTCCCCACCCACGGGACTGCTGAACTCTCTCCCCTCCTCCCTCTCACCCCCAGCCCCAGCCAGAAGGAACACCAGGCTGGCAAACCAAGTCTAGGTCATTGGACTGCCCCCCCCCACCCAAATTGACTCTGCACATGCAAAAATTTGCACACATTTGCTGCTGGTATATTTATATATATATTGTTATTGCACTAGTCATTACATTACAACAACTACCTCATAATGCACATAACTGGGACAATCAGTACTGTCTTGTTTTGTCTGTTTTATCTTGTTGAATTTGTCCTTCCACTCCCCACTACTTATGTCTTATCTTGGGGTACTCATGTCTTGTCCTGTCATATGTGTTTGTTTGTTTCTAGTTTTAATTTAGCACTTTACCTTTTAGTTTAGGATTGTCTCGTCTTGCGCACCTGCACTTTGATGTTGTTGTACATGTAAAACGCATAGGATAGTGAGAAACGAAATTTCGATTCCTTTGTATGTCAAGTACATGTGAAGAAATTGACAATAAAATTGACTTCGAATTGACTTTGACACACACATGCACACAGCCACACACACACACACACACACACTGAGAAGAGTTGTTACTGTGACCTCACTTTAGAGAGGTGACTAAGATTTTGTATGTGCATGCACCCCCAAGCTGGAAGGCTCCAAGGTGCCTCTTGCCTGGGGCCAGAGTATCTAGAAATGATTGTGTGTGTGTGTGTGTGTGTGTGTGTGTATGTCTTCTGCCTACTCCTTCACTCATGCATCACATCTTTGTCTCAATGTTGTAAAAGTGGTTGTTTTTCTTTAGCCCTCTCCCACCATTGCTTGTCCACTGCTGGACAATTTAATGGTAATCTCCATATCCAGATTAGATTATACAAATACACACACAAACATACACAGTCTGTATATATATGTAAGATTATGTTCTGGAAAACAATCTTTACAGTTGTGATCCTTTCACATAAACTTTTCATACCTCAAAAAAACAAAAAAATAATTACATTTATTTTTAAATATTGCACACATTGCACTCATTTAGCTTCCACTAGCAAAGTAAGAAAAAGAAAAAAAAACATGAAATTATTTTTGTACTCTTGTTATATTGACTCAAACTGGGTAAAATTTAAACCTAGTGATTATACATTCCAATTTTATGAGCCCAACATCAACATCTAAAATGTTAATTGTAGGGCCAAGTAGGGTTAAGGTGAACAGATGTGTTATTATTAAATTAATGTCCTTCTCTGCGGTGTTTATTAAATTTAATCTACTCCATCTGTTCTCAGTAAAATATACTCTCACAAAAGTCAGTCGTATTTCTGTTCTGTGACCTCCACGCATGAGTACCAACTCCACTGAGCTGTTGTTTGTACACATTTAACCAGCCAACTGCTGACACACACACACACACACACACACACACACACACACACACACAGAGAGACAGAGAGAGACAGAGACAGAGAGAGAGACAGAGAGAGAGAGAGAGAGAGAGAGAGAGCGCGCTCCATGGTGCTGACATAAACACTATCACCATGCAACATAATCTGCCAGCTTGTTGTGTCTGCTTGTGTTCAGGCTGATGTGTGGGTGATAAAATTTGACCTTTTCAGAGTATCAACCATAAAGTAAATGATCATCACTAACAATAACATCATTTATCTGGATGAGAAATGGGTGAAGAGCGACAGTTGACCAAATAACTGCTCCTAGGTAAGCTAATGACCTCCCTGTTGGCACAGGGAACAATGAGTATTTCCTATTTTTGGTAAAGACAGGATTAATGAGAACTTCCTGCTTCATTTTTGGAATTATTTGTATGTCTCTAACTACATATTGAACACATGATAATTGATGATAATTTGTGTGTTGATGCATTTGGCGAGTAAAGGGACAATCCAGTCCTGCAGTTGTTTACAAATACTAATTACTTATTGGAATTACCTCTACAGTCATGAAATCTCACCTGACATCTATGGAAATAGATATGGGTTAGAAGGGGCCTGCTGATATACTTAAGGTTGATATTAGGTCATGTTAAGTTTATTTGTATAGCCCAAAATAACAAATCATAGATTTGCCTCAATGGTCTTTACAGTTTGTACAAGCAACGCAACAACCCCTGCCCTTAGACCATCACATTGTACAAGAAAAAACTCCCTAAAAATCCCTTTATTACTGAAAAGAGAGGTAGAAACCTCAGGAAAAGAAACAGCCACTGAGGGATCTTCAGTTGTTTGAGGGTCTGTTGCTGTCCTGGTCCACCTGCAATGAAAAGATCCTTGCCTCATCCTCCACACAATTCATTATTTCTCTTTTATTCCATTTGTTGTCCTATTCAACCTTTCCTGTTCAAATGTATTGTTTCCATCTACACATATTGTCTATTGTTTTACCTTGAACGACGTGTCCAAGGACAGGGGATGTAATGTTTCTTTTGACTTGAATATGAATTGAATTGAATTTTGTACAAACTGTGAGATTTGTGATTCTGAGCTAATAAAATTGAAATAAAATTAAAAAAAAAAATGAATGAATTTGAAAAATTGTAACCCACATCTATGAGGCTGATACCTACCAATAATACCCATTTAATGTACTATAACATCCCATACAGCTCTAAATATACACATATCATATATTTCAGAAAGGTCTTTATTTCTATGATGGGTATATTTGAGTAAGAAGCTTCCCTGTTTTCTGTACTGGCTTTCTTTCTGCGGGGCGGCTGTAGCTCAGAGGTAAAGTAGTCATCCACCAGTCAGAAAATTGGTGGTCTGGTTCTCCGAGTTGCATATCGTTGTATCCTTGGGCAAAATACTTAACCCCGATTTGCCTCCCATTGCATGTGACATCATTGTGTGAATGAGTAGTTTCCTGATGTGTGGGCGGCTCTGTATATCGCCATTGCCATCAGTATGGGTGAATTTGGACCATTGTTTGAATACTGTATATTATTTGAGAATTTGCAATAGATTCGTCAGTACTTCCAGACTGGTACATTTTTACACCTTCATTCCCTTAGCGTTAAAAACAGTTCTTTATGATCACAAAAAGCAATTCAGTCACAAATTGGTTGCCTTATGGTCACATGGTCTAGAAAACGCAGAAGTAATATTGGCATTTTGCAGTGCAAAATTCAAAGCAGTGCTGCTACCTGCTGATAGCAGCTAATACTGAAGCAAAACTCACCTCACTCCACAAAGCACAGGAATAAAAGTATGTATAAATGTAATTTGCATACTTGTCTTGATTGGACCAGCTGCCATGCACAGTGCAGTTCAATAACAATTATTTGTCAGTAATTATGAATAATGTAAATGGTAAATGTTCTGCATTTCTAAAGCACCCTTTCTAGTCATTTTAACCACTCAAAGCACTTTAAACTACATGTGTTCATTCACCCATTCACACACAGATCTTGTCCAAGGACACATCGCTATGGATCTCAGAGGAATTGTGAATTTTCTCTCACACGTGGACAGCTGCTCTACCTCTGAGCCACAGCCACCATAAAAAAAAAGTCTTACAAATACAGTCTTACAAATATTTTTTTTGCATTTTTGTCACACTTGTTTCAGATCATCAAACAAATATAAATATTAGTCAAAGACAAGTGAACACAAAATTCAGTTTTTAAATTATTATTTTATTATTTTAGATACCTACATGGTTTTGCATGAAAAATCTAATAACTGGCTGGGCCCTTAGCAGCAACAACTGCAATCAAGCATTTGTGATAATTTGCAATGAGTTTCTTACAGTGTTGTGGAGGCCTACTCATATATGAAGAATTGTTGCAGAATGAACAGCCTTTTTAAGGTCATGCCACAGCATCGAATCTAACCATTAGAGCTCTTGCTCTGTCATTTGCCAAGATATAAGCATTAGTCTACTTCACTCAGACAGCTGCTATTTCAGTGATTTCTTGATTGAGTATTGGCTGCCCAGATTAATGTTTTCTATTTTGTGCATTATCAGTTCTCAGCATTGCATCAGGACATTTCCAAAACCAGTATCATTAAATCTGTTAATGGTAGACTATCCCTGATTGATCAGGACCAAAGCAGAGCCAGAGGGCAGATTTTAGACCTGGTTGCAGCATATCTCAACCCTGATAAACAGGGAGGGGACAAATGAGACATTGTCAATATTGAAACAGGCTAATGGGCTAATGATTGCAGAGAGTTCTATCTAATGTCCGCAACAGAGCTCCTAGCAAAACTATTAAAGCACTTTTATATGACTAGACAGGCACAATGCAGTAACTCAATTTATGGGGTCCTTTTATGGTCAATTAGGGAGAGAGGGGGAGGGGAGGGGGGGGAGAGAGAGAGAGAGAGAGAGAGATAGAAAGGTCTGATAGGGGAGTTTAGTGTGTGTGTGAGTGAGTGAGTGAGTGAGTGTGTGGGGTCATCTTATCACCTTCTTTATTACATTTTACACAGCTGACTGCAGGTGTGGTCCAATGCCCCTTTTATCTGAAAAATGTCCAGATTACTCTGCCCCTGAGGGTCTTATATTGTATGACAAAGATCAGAGATTCAGAGAGAGCCTGGTAATGTTGTAAAATTTGTATGCACACTCTTGTCAAAAAAGGGTTGTGTCAAAAGCTTGGTGAAGTAGATTTTAGTGCTCACAGTTGCTCATTTGACGCTTGAAGCTTTGCGGTAAAACATGCTGCATATTGTTTGTGGAGCAGTTTTCACTTTGGCAGAGCAGGGTTGTTTCAAATTTTATCAGCACATTATATGGCATTGACTTAACCTCCGGATGAACTCACATTTTCAAGCATTATTGTGGCCATCGACATCTTGTTTTTTTTTTTTTTTTTTTTTTTTTTTTTAAACCAGAAGTGTCCTTCCTCTTTAACATGGGTGTTTATTTGGACTGCCTCCCTTTTGTAACCACCCTCAAGTGGACTTTTAAGGAAAAACATTTTTTCCCCCCACACAAACTTAGTTAGCCCTTAGTTGACAGCAATGTTGTTAAGGTCCAGATTTAGAAAAACATCATGGTCTGGGCTGAAATAATCACTTCAAAGGTGGGTAGGCCTCCAAACCCACATCTCTGAGGCTGATTACCACTGATAATGCACAATCAAGTGATAACATTGAATCCCAGTGTATAAAATTTTAATGCAGAGACAAGAGGATTTCTGGATTTTGGGCTCTCTGGTTTTCTGTTCCCTTAAAAGTCAGCAGCTCACAAATTAACACTAAGGCTCACCCTGAAATATGACAGATGAAAATTCAGTTAAATTAAAATTTAGCTTTTATAAGTGCAGCTAGCTTTTATGGTCTTTCAGGTAACAGTATTACACAATGACTGGAATGTTCTGTAATTTTAAGAGGTTTATAATTCGTATTTAAGTGGTGGTGTATGCCAAGAAATATTAGGTTAGTGGCTTTTCAAGTCTATTGGAGTCCTTTGTAGGCAAACAGAACCACTGTACAGTCAATAAAAGTGGAACCCTGAGATCAGACCCTGATAGTCATTAAATCTCATTTAAACTAAATTAAGGCATATGTGTGAATACACATTTCTCACACATTAATTTAAATCAGACATATGCCAAGCACTCAGAAACTCTACACCTCTGTACTCTCATTGCATTACTTTAGTTTTACACAGAGGGTTGTTGCAGCAGACAGTCAGTGGATATTTTTAGTTTGCGAAATATGAAGCAGGTAGTACAGTCAGTCTTCTTTACATCCCCGTAATGCATTCAGAGATAAAAAGGGTGACTGAAGTGGTTCAGTGACTAGAACAGCGCTTCAGTGTGTGAAGTCTTAATTTTTTCTGTTTATTTTTAAGCTACAATTTTCTATGACAGCATTTCTTATAAAATGTAACCAATTTATTAAATTTGTTACACTACAGCTCAACAGGGCACAACTATTTTGTGCTTGATATGAGATAGATATGACAGATTAATATGACTAACAAAGACTGATGAAGCCTCAACTGTTTTCAAAAGACTGTGTAGACTCCGTGGTTTTTATTCTTCATTGCATACATTGACAGCAAATTTGAAGGATCTTTCAGTAGACAGTATGAACAGGAGGCATGATGACAGCAAGGAAAACCTCCTTATTGTGAGTTTGTGAAGGAGGCATTTTTCACTGCTCGTCATCATATTGTTATCATTCCTTATTCTCCAACAGAGCAGACTGCATGAAGCTTTTATCAATCCAATTGGCAGAAGTGTCTCTTTATTGCTCACATTTAGGAGTCAGTGCTTTGCCTAAAGTCACGTGTTCAACATTCACTTGTAGTCTGTGGCTCTCAAACTGAATGAAAGTGAACAAAAGCATGCTGCATTTCATGGATCTCAGATGTAGAGCAGCTGATAAAAAGCTCAATTACATCAGAAGGAAGGTAAATGCGTACGGGATTCAAACGCTTTATTCTCTCAAATTAAATAAGGAGAAGCTTAAGTGATCCCTGTGGGGGTATAGTCAGTGTAGCAGTATAATGAACGAGATGCTCCACAGACAAAAGAATATAAATTAGAGTTTAGTTAATTTATATTAGATTTACCTATTTCAACACTAACTATTTCCAACAAATATATATATATATATATATATATATTGTTGGAAATATGTATATTCCCCTTCTCACCTGTTTATAAGGGGGGAACTGACTAGCAGAGAGAGAGAGTTTCCCCCGGACGGGTTCGCGTGTGGGACACGAGGTGCGGTGTGTGGAGCTGCCTATTTGGTCCACCTGGTGCGAGGTGGATCTTGCCTGCTGACGTGAGCGTTGTGTGTCCTTTCTTTTTTGTACCGCCGCCAATAAATGTTTTTACGTGAGTTCCTTTGCCTCCTGTCTCCACTTCTTTTTCTGGTTGCCCTGATCCCTTTTGTGGGGCGACCACGTCGGTTGCTCACATTTGGTGGCAGCGGTGGGATCAGTGGCGCCGCCTGAGAAGCTGGAGAGAGGAGGTGGAGCTCGCGGAGCGAGACGGTGGTACACGAGCGAGAGGATTGGCGGCGGTGTCGGTGAGAGTGTCGACGAAGGAGCCGACGGAGACGGGCGGCGAAAGTGCCAGCGGAGACGGTCAGCGAAGGAGCCGTCGGGGACGGTCGGCGAAGGAGCTGTCGGGGACGGCTAGCGAACATGGCTAGCGGGCTGGCGGAAGTGCTGGCGGAGATGGCCGGCGGGGCTACGACCGGAAATGGAGAGTGGTCGAATGGGCCCCGGAGGCAGACACACCACGGTCGCGGACTTTTGTCTCGCCACCCCCGTTGGCGAGACTGCAGAAGGGGAGGGAAGTGTGAGAAGGTGATGACCCCTCCCCTTCTCACCTGTTTATAAGGGGGGAACTGACTAGCAGAGAGAGAGTTTCCCCCGGACGGGTTTGCGTGTGGGACACGAGGTGCGGTGTGTGGAGCTGCCTATTTGGTCCACCTGGTGCGAGGTGGACTCTTTTTTGATTGTTTTTTGTACCGCTGCCAATAAATGTTTTTACGTGAGTTCCTTTGCCTCCTGTCTCCACTTCTTGTTCTGGTTGCCCTTGATCCCTTTTGTGGGGCGACCACGTCGGTCGCTCACATATATATATATAGTATTATTATAGTTTTGTTTGAATCAATTATGCAGATTAGAAAATGCATTTTCTGGAGAAACTTGTGTGTGAGATAGCTGCAGCTGCTGCATTGCAGCTGTGCCTGTCTGCATTTTTGGGGATTCGAACTCAAAGTTTAAAGGGGCAGTAATGGCAAAAGTCAGGCTATCAGATATACATTTACTTAACAAAAGATGCTTATTTATATAATAGATGATCATATTAATTTGCCTTTAATCACATTGACGCAAGTTTGTTCAGTAGCAGAATATGTACAAGTGTGTGTACAAGAATATGTAGAAGTGTGATTAAGAGTTGGGCTGGCGAAGCCCAAACCCTCTTAATCTTTCTCATATTTATTAGTTCGGGCTGGTGCAGCCAGGCCAACTCTCGGCACAGTGCACAGAGTGCACTCACTTGGCAGTAATGATCAGAGGGACCGCAGGATCACATCCCTGGCATCAAAATGTTTTAAAAAGCCACAGGAACGTCCCGATGCCCAGTCTGCAGCACATTTGATTTGTGTTAACATATACTGTAATTGATATCATAATCACCACAGAAACAACACAGCTGGGTGGCTGAGTAAATTACTCCATCGGGCTGAAAGCTGATTGGCTGCTGAGTGTTCCTTAATAACTTTGGATCTTAAGGTCCTATAACTACCAAACTGATGACCATGGTAACTCCAGCAATATGACAGACTGACAGCTGATTGGCTGTTGGATTTTCCTTAATAACTTTGGATCTAAATGTCCGACACATACCAAACTTGGCAGTAATGATCAGAAAGACATCAGCATCCCACCTGTTGTGTTAACCTTCTGTATTAAGCCACAGTAGAGTCCCGACGCCCAACGGCCCAGCCCGAACTCTCACAATTGCCGCGGGAATTGTCTAGTTAGTTCGGGCTGGTGCAGCCAGGCCAACTCTCGGCACAGTGCACAGAGTGCACTCGCCGAAGCCAGCCCAACTCTTAATCTTTCTCATTAGTTCGGGCTGGTGCAGCCAGGCCAACTCTCGGCACAGTGCACAGAGTGCACTCGCCGAGAGTTGGGCTGGCGAAGCCAGCCCAACTCTTAATCTTTCTCATATTTATTATATCTATCTATCTATCTATCTATCTTCTTCCGTAAAAAGTTTGGCTCGCTTCTCCTCCTAGGGAAAAGGACAAACCCCCACAATAGTTATATCAAATCGACCGGCTCGGCCGGGAATCGTGTGGTATGTCTTTTGGTGGCGATATTGGTTACTATGGCGACGTAGTCGCCATTTTTGTGCGAGATTTTGGCGCAATGCATTCCGGATGGGGAGTCTAGAGTGGTGATGTCATCAGTAGAGTGCAAAACACACAAAAAATTCCTCTGAAAAAAAATTTCTAACTCGCAGCCGCGGCCACAGTTTTCACCGCACGTTAATAATTTTTACATCAAAACGTCGGCACGACCCTCCCGATCGCTCCAATGTGAGTAAAAAAGCGGAGAGTTGTATGGTTTTGGCGCTATGAGCCTCCAAGCGCAGCTTCGCGCTCCTGCTCTTCCTATCTCTCCCATTATAAATTTTCGCTGATTCACCCTGCATTTTTCTAAAACATTGAATTTCTAACCTGCTCCTGTGCGCACATTTTTCAAGCTACAGAAATAAAAAATACATCAACACGACCAGGAGACCCTCACCTCTCACACGATATGCTCATTTTGTTATCATGTTTCACGGTTGTTGAGTTATGAGCAGTTGTTTGGGGTCTATTTTAAATGAAACAGCCGTTTCTCCAGACACATTCAAAGCAGAGTTTGTCAGTTGGGACTTTGATGGCTCGTTTACATCAAAGAGCTTCACAGATGTGTAGGTCGCCGTAGCAACGGTCCACAGCTCCAGAATGAGAACATTTTGGCTGTGGTTTTTCCTTAATAACTTTTGATATAAAGGTTGTATCCTCACCAAACTTTGTGAGAGCAATACAATAAAAGCTCTGCACTATTATAAGCTAAGTTCTGTCCACTACGGCGATGTATTCACTGTTTCAGTGCAAATTCATTCCCCATTTATTTCTATGGAGATAGTCTGCAGCACATTTGATTTGTGTTAACAGATACTGTAATTGATATCATAATCACCACAGAAACAACACAGCTTGGTGGCTGAGTAAATTACTCCATCAGGCTGAAAGCTGATTGGTTGCTGGTTTTTCCTTAATAACTTTGGATCTAAATGTCCGACAAATACCAAACTTGGCAGTAATGATCAGAGGGACCCCAGGATCACATCCCCTGGCATCAAAATGTTTTAAAAAGCCACAGGAACGTCCGGATGCCCAGTCTGCCACACATTTGATTTGTGTTAACAGATACTGTAATTGATATCATAATCACCACAGAAACAACACAGCTTGGTGGCTGAGCTGTTTATTCCATCAGGCTGAAAGCTGATTGGTTGCTGTTTTTTCTTTAATAACTTTGGATCTTAAGGTCCTATAACTACCAAACTGATGACCATGGTAACTCCAGCAATATGACAAACTGACAGCTGATTGGCTGTTGGAATTTCCTTAATAACTTTGGATCTAAATGTCCGACACATACCAAACTTGGCGGTAGTGACCAGAGGGACCCCAGGATCACATCCCTGGCATCAAAAGGTTTTAAAAAGCCACAGGAGAGTCCCGACGCCCAACGGCCCAGCCCGAACTCTCACAATTGCCGCGGGAATTGTCTAGTATTTATTATATCTATCTATCTATCTATCTATCTATCTATCTTCTTCCGTAAAAAGTTTGGCTCGCTTCTCCTCCTAGGGAAAAGGACAAACCCCCACAATAGTTATATCAAATCGACCGGCTCGGCCGGGAATCGTGTGGTATGACTTTTGGTGGCGATATTGGTTACTATGGCGACGTAGTCGCCATTTTTGTGCAAGATTTTGGCGCAATGCATTCCGGATGGGGAGTCCACAGTGGTGATGTCATCAGTAGAGTGCAAAAGGACAAAAAATTCCTTTGAAAAAAAAATGTCTAACTCGCAGCCACAGTTTTCACCGCACGTTAATAATTTTTACATCAAAACGTCGGCACGACCCTCCCGATCGCTCCAATGTGAGTAAAAAAAAGCGGAGAGTTCTATGGTTTTGGCGCTATGAGCCTCCAAGCGCAGCTTCGCGCTCCTGCTCTTCCTATCTCTCCCATTATAAATTTTCGCTGATTCACCCTGCATTTTTCTAAAACATTGAATTTCTAACCTGCTCCTGTGCGCACATTTTTCAAGCTACAGAAATAAAAATTACATCAACACGACCAGGAGACCCTCACCTCTCACACGATATGCTCATTTTGTTATCATGTTTCTTGGTTTTTGAGTTATGAGCAGTTGTTCGGGCATGTGAAACAGCCGTTTATACACACATTGGGAGAGGATGTCAGTTAGCAGGTGTGTGCGTAACCATAGCAACGGCACACAGCTCCATCAATACAACACTGAGATCTAAATGTCCGACACATAACAAACTTGGCAGTACTGATCCCCAACTCTCACAATTCCTGCGGGAATTCTCTAGTTTATGTAATAATTTTCTTCTTTAAACTGCTCTATCTAACTAGCTAAACTATCAAATAATCATTCATTAGCTCCAATGCAATTAACAAACACAATATACCATTAGAACACTTTAGAAATTGGCCCAATATACACCTGTGAAGATATGCATTAGAAAACAGTCAGTTGCCTCTAGAATAGTCAATTACGACAATAACTATGTATAGAGTGTATTACTGATTAGTTAAATGTTATCTTCATTGAAAAAACTGATTTTCTTTTAAAAACAAGGACATTTCTTAGTAACCCCAGACTTTTCAAGGTAGTGTATATGTATATACACACACCTATGTAAAGAAATTAAAGGGTAGCACATTAAATATAAACACATAATTAAATTAAAATGTTTTTTTTCCCATATTGAATTTACCAGTTCAGTGCAACAAAAATCAATTTTTGTATAACTCGTTAACAAGTCTTATTCACATGTAAGCAGGAATGTTATTCAAATGAAAATAGAAGAGAAAAAAGAAGTAATAATAATAAAAAAAAGGTTTCTGGTCTGTAGCATTTTGCAAATATTCACAGTCAATGATGTCCAATTAATTTAAAACAAACAAACAAATTAAGTAATGAAATATCATTGGTAAAAAAAAAAAAAAAAAAAAAAAAAAGACAAAAGTAAACATTATTGTTAAAAACAATAAATATATAGACCTGTGGATCTCCAGGCCAGCTTTTTAGCAGCCATTGTAATATAAAGAATTTTAATGTTTGACATTTAACAAATTAAAGAGACTAAGAATCTAGAACTCAGACAGTAATTGTATGAGTGATTTAGCAGTTGTAGTTGTCATATCGTAATAGCAACATACATTTACAAACATTGCTTTCTTTATTATCATTATATAATTTTAATTGCTTAATTAATTAACTAAAATAAAAAATTCTGCAGGACCTTTTATTTGTATTGTGCTAATCCATTATGAACCGGTCTAAGACTAAACCTGAGAAAAAAAACTAAACCTATTTTTTAATTGCCAGTAATTTTATATTATGAAAATGATGGATAATATGTGTCCCTTTGTTTAAAGGAAATGATCATTTGTGAATTTCTTTAAATAGGGTCTGTAAGAGAAAGGTAACAATTCGGTTTAGAAATTCCTCCTGTAGACTGCCATTATAAGCTGTAATTTTTGAAGTTATATTAAATCACTGAAACATGTTAGAATAAATTAAAGTAATGGTACACATCTCTGAAAGAATATGCATTTGTTGGCATTGAAAATAAGTTTGTAGGACAATGCTTAATTGATAGGCACTAGTTTTACCATCATGGTGCACCTTTCATATCTAAGGGTTGTGTCTTCAAATCTTTCACTCAGCATAGTTAAAAGTGAACACTCGAAATATGCAGCTTCATAATAGAGGAGAACTGTAGAATGCCAGGTATTTTTTTACATTGTAAAAATAAGAAAGACTCCAAACCCTGGATGTGACATGGTCAGCAGGTCCATCATTTTTCCAGCCCGGACAAATACCTGATGGTGGAGGACATTGTCATCAGACATGACAGATGGCCTGCAGACAGACAGAGAGAGAGAGCAGCGTCATTAACAGACAGCACAGCAGAAAGTAGAACAGATGATTCTAACAGATTTTAGTCCCTCCATCTCAGCCAATTAATGAAATAGCTCAGGACACACACACAAATGACACAACAGAAACACAGAGGGCGAGAGAGAATGGCCATAAACCTGGTTAAATTATTCTTCAGAGAACAAGTCATACCTGCCTCGTTCTTTTAGAGTCATGTGTGTGAGAGAGAGAGATATTAAGTTGTTAATCAATTTTATGTTCTTGTATTTAATAACCGTGGATAGTAAAAATGTGGTTTGTTTGTGTGTGTGAGGGGGTGGGGATGTGCATGTGAATGAGAGTGTGTGTGTGTTAGAGTGTGCCCGGGGTAATGTCTGTTCTTCAGTTTTGTCTGGGGAGGAGGATGAAGGGAGGAAGAAGATGCAAGGAAAAATCCAAGACACATTATCCCAAGACTTAAAAATGTTCACACAGATAAAGTCCTTTAATGCTTCCACAAATATGTCTGTCCACAAAAATCAACATTTGATCCTTTTGTACTGAAAAGACCTAATTCTTTTAGAATTAGAGGCAGGACAATGATTACGTGTTACAGTTTATTGAATTATAGATGAACAACTGTATAAACATGATGTGTTTTTGTTTTCCAAAAGTTTGTCCTAACTAATTATCCAAGTTACCAAGCTAACAAGGCCAAGGATGAGCTTTCCCTACTGCAAAGACCAGCAGCTGCTACTGCCCCATGGACATGTTTGGATGGCTGTTGATGTTTGTCTGTCTGTCTCTTTCTTTCTCTCTCTCACACTCTCTCTCTTAATCTGAGAGTGTGAAAGCTCTGAGGAAAAAAAAATGTCAGAATCAATTTGTGGTGCTTGGTTTTTCATTCTGTGGTGCTGTGCCACAGATTGGTCTATGTGTGGGAAACACTGAGGGTCAATTATGTTATGAATCAGAATGAATTCTCCCAAGTTAATCAAAATAAATATGAAAAAAATGCTAATTTGAAACTTCTCTGCACAATTTATATTAGAATGGCATTCATTCTATTATAAGATGCACAATAGTTCTGAGGTAATGAGAATTCCTTGTGGTAACAAGGAATTGAAACATTTGCATTGATGAGGAATGAAAAGGAGCGTGGAGGTTTATATAGAGGTGAGAGGGATGAGGTGAGAGAGGCTGCTCAAAGGCCTGGACAAATAGAGAGAAGAGGGGAGTGAGAGAGAGAAAGGTACACAGCAGGAGAGCCTGAGTGCTGTCTTCCATCAGAGACTCTTGATTAAAATTTCATCGGCTGAGACTAGAGGTCTGAGGTGACTGTGTGTGTGCGTGTGTGAGTGAGAGAGAGAGACAGCATGAGGGATGAAAGCTCAGAGCTTTCTCTTTTCATGCATTCTCTCACTTACTCCAGCTCTACTATTATTGTGAATTATTTGTCTTTGTCTCGTGTCCGCAAGCTCACAGCTTTCTAATTTGCTCTCAGCTGTTAAACTGCATTCTCTCATAATGACTCTCTACTTTTGAGACTAAGAGCACTGATTTTACTTGCTTTCTACTATTAGTTTGCATATGCAACTACAAATGTCCAATGTATATCCTGCCATCCTTCTAAATGTGGATATTCACATGCATATACTCTGAAGTCTGCATGTTCCCAAGATGCAATTCAGCTTTGTTTTTTTGTTTTGATCCATTGTAAAAACTGAAGTAAAACATTTTTTATTCATATAAAAACATTAATACTAGACAATTCCCGCGGCAATTGTGAGAGTTCGGGCTGGGCCGTTGGACGTCGGAACCCTAGCTGGCTTAATACAGAAGTTCCCACCACAGGTGGGATGCTGATGTCTTTCTAATCATTACTGCCAAGTTTGGTATGTGTCGGACATTTAGATCCAAAGTTATTAAGGAAAATCCAACAGCCAATCAGCTCTCAGTCTGTCGTTGCAGAAGCCAGAGCCCTTGCTACGGCAACCTACACACCTGCTCCAGCTCTTTGACGTAGACGAGCTATCAAAGTCCCAACTGACAAATTCTTCTCCCAAAGTGTGGAGAGAAATGGCTGTTTAATGCTCTGAGAGGGCTAAAGTAGACCCCAAACAACTGCTCATAACTCAAAATCCATAATCACAAAATGAGAGAGGTGAGGGTCTCCTGGTCATGTTGATGTATCTTTTGTTTCCATAGCTTGAAAAATGTGGGCACAGGAGCAGGTTAGATATTCAATGTCTTACAAAAATTCTGGATGAATCATCGAAAATGTATAATGGGAGAGATAGGAAGAGCAGGAGCGCGAAGCTGCGCTTGGGGGGTCTTCGCACCAAAACCGTACAATTCTCAGCCTTCTTACTCACATTGGAGCGATCTGGAGAGTCATCTACCAATGACATCACAACTCTGGACTCCCCATACGGAATGCATTGCGCCAAAATCTCGCACAAAAAGGGTGACTACGTTGCCATAGTAACGAATATCGCCACCAAAAGAGATACCACACGATTCCCGATCAAGCCCGTCATTTTGATATAACTATTGTGGGGGTTTGTCCTTTCGTAGTTGATTTTTCCTTGATTCAAAAAGTCAGTAACACACCTGAGCATTAAAACAAACCACACTCATTTCCATTTCACGTGACTCTGTACTTAAACTTCATTTGTCAGCAGCAGCCCTACACTTTGCTTAATGGTTGGGATGTATAGAATTGCACCTCAGTAGCACATTTGTTAATCATCATAAGCACATCAAGCACTGTGACAATCAGAGCTGTTTTACTGGGGCTGAAAGCAGCATGGTGGAAGCAGAAACAGGTTGGGAGAGTGGGTGTGGCTCATCCTGCAGCTCCAGACCTGATCACCAACATCATCAACCTCACAGATGCCCCTGTGGCTAAAAGGGAGAATTTCTCAGCAGCTAGGCTCCAACATCTAGTAGAAAGCCTGTGGAAGAATGAAGGCTTGTAAAGCAGCAGATTCATACTCATGGCTTTGGAATAAAATGTGTCTTTTTAGCATTATTTGTACAGATGTTGATATTTAGGTTGCTGCTAGCATTTTTCATCTAAATGTGAAATATTAGCATATTGTATTCATCATGAAATGATTCGGTCATGATAGGAATGCTATAAAATCTTAAAGAAATTGGAGGTTTTAAATATTTGCTAAGCATGAATTATCAAGTCCATAAGCACATGAAAAAGGATCAAGTTATCTTAGTAGAACTTTGTCTCTGTGCGAGTATTAAAGCATCCTGTATGTTATTTCATTCAGATGGCACGAGGTGCAGTAGTTCTCTGGACTCTGGAGACGCTGCTACAGAGACTCAAACAGCTCCAGCATCTTCACACAAACTGCAGCATCTAACAAAGCACCAAACACATTCACTCTTTGGCACTGATGCTTGCTCAGACATAAAGGAAGCAGCTCCCCGCCAATGGCACCTATTTGATATTGCACACACACTGGAGCATTAGGAATTGCATGTTGACACACGTCAGTAAGAAGTCATTATGCTCTTCTCACTTTCGCAAACACACACCAGCATTAGCAAATTAACTGAATAAAGAGCCTCTTTTTGCCTTCTCTTTTGAGTGGCTAATTAGCCATCAGAGCCCGCTGTGCAGAGAGAGCGAGATCCATGAAGAGGTAGAGCTTCAAAGAGCAGTGTATGGAAGGAAAAACACTTTAATTAGGACCTATTTGTAGGAGAAAAGTGAAAAGAAACACATAATTTGAAGCCAAAAGCTGTATAATGTGGAGGGGAAAATAAACACTCTCAAGCATGCACAGGTAAAGATAGACAGGAGTAAAAAGGATTAGACTTGAGATGTTATCCTTGCAACGAGGATTTATACAGCAGCATGAGGGGAATGTGTTCCCAGACACTGATCATAATGAATCGGCTGTGCTTAGTGAGGAGGGGTATAGAAATGCAGCTGCCATTCAACAACTAATCAAAACGACAGGCTGAACATTGACTGACTTGTCAGACAGAATCTACACTGAAATATTGTGTGATTTCATCCCTTTCACATGTTCACACTTTTACTATGTTTGTTTGAAGGTCTGTACTGATGTTTTTACTTAAGTCAAATTCATAACTGATAAAAACATTTTTTTTAAATGCAAACAGCAAAGGTCACCCAAAATTTAACCCAAAGTAGTTTCAGTTGGGATATTTATTATTATTATTATTGGTCTAAAACATCCTGGGTTCAGGCTTTTGTTCCAGTCAAGGAGCTACACACCCGATTCTACTAATCAACCACTCGAGCCTTCCTAAGGACTAGGATTAGTAGAATCAGGTGTGTTACTGCATGGTTGGAACAAAAACCTGCACCCGCACCAGCCCTCTAGGGCCTGAGTTTGACACCCCTGCTCTAAAAGCATCTCTCTGAAATGTAGACTAGTAGAAGCCATAATCTTAAATACAGAGTTTGATGAATTTGGTGGTTAACTGTGGCAGAGGCAGATGACAAATCTAGCAGCAATAGAGATGGAGACCAACTATCGGCTCAGCTGACCACACTGATGTCATTACTGACAGAAGAGTAGTCTTGGTGGAGTCACCCTGCTTCAAAACAGACTGATACAGAGCATACAGGTTTTTATCAGCAAGTAATTTAGAGCCTTAGTTATAAACTGTGCACTCAAATATTTTTGATAAGATTGGCTTTTGATTTTTGATTGATGTGTGGTTTATGGAACTGTGTTAAACATCTACTGTAAGGGGCAAAAATGTTTTTCCTTTTCTGCCTTGAGGCACAGATGCAGTGGAGCTTCTCTATCTTTCCACTTGTTGGACTTTTTCACACTGATCAGTGTGGTCACTGATCACTCTTATTCAGGATCAGAGTGATCAGTGATCAGAGTCTTTGAAGGGAAGGCTGTTGTCTTTTTATGTATTGTGTTTTATTGACATCACATTTACCACGGTTCCCACAAGGTGTCCTTAAACACCATGTGCTTCATCTGACTGCCAGATGTTCCATCCCATGTCTTAATTTTAAGAGCATGAAAAGGATCTCATATCTGTTAAAATGAAAAATCACAATTAGAGAATTATTATGAAGTATTGGACAGCAAATGTGTGTAGACACTTTAAGAAGGCTTAATGTTTTCTAGGTAAAGACTTGTTAATGAGTAAGTTGGGCAGTGAGGCGACATAGTATCATGCCATGTGTAAAAGACCCACAGGACCACTGTATCAGTGTCACATTCTTCCTTGCCCATTTGTGAGAAATACATGTGTATGAAGTTGCGATTCCAGCAGGGGGGCAACAGTTTTATGATGTGCTCGGTTAGGTTTTTGGAAAAGATTTAGGTTAAACGTATCACTTGAAAAATTATGTGGGTTTAAGTTTGAAAATGGGAAGGCAAACGGTTGCCTGCAAGTACATCAAGTCCACTTTTTTTTTTAAACTTGGGATCCAATGTCACCTCTGGATTTGGAATTTTGTCACTTTTTATAGGCATCATTTGCACTATGTCACTTGACAGGGTCTTCAAAATACTTTTCCTAATTAGATGAGGCAAAACATGACACTATTCTCTAATGTATTGGCAGATGTATCACCTGCTTAAGTATGATACTGGATTGATTGATTGAGGTGGACAGTACATAATTGTGAGGTTTAACTTCTTCATTGGTTGGTTGGTAAGACACGCTACTGACGGGGCTGTCAGTCTTTTTTTTCAAATTTTCTAAAATTATATCAGTGATTCAGAAAATTTTGTAAAATGTGTCCTGACATATCTTCCAACAACAATTTCCAGAGAGCAGCAGATCATTATAGGAAGTTATTATTCACAAAATGGTGTAAATGGCTTGTGAGAATGTTGATATTAGTCATATAACTGTGTGAATTTAAACACCGACGGAGCATTCCCATGCTGAATCCCCTTCAATACGTTTGCTTTGCTCTGTCCCCTATGATCCTTTGTCTGTCAAAAGCTCTTAGCGCCCCTATCCAGAGCCCTCAGCATTCATTATTGATGGACCTCAGCAGGTTGACAACAGACACACACATATACACCCAAAAACACACACATACATATAGTCCATGCAAAACATTGGTAGCTTTTGTACACACACATTGTTATATTGTAACAATATCCGCAAACCAGAGTTCTAAAATTCAAACAATACACACCCTGATATCATCATTTCTTTTCATTTCTAGTTTTGTACATGAAATTCTACAGGTAACATTCCAAAGCCCATGAACCTCAGAGACTTATGGAAACAATGTCAGCAAGTGAATTCTAGTATATTCAGAGCATTGATTTTGCAATCAGAAACAAATACTGCACATTAAATGCCTACTGAAGAGCTGAGAGGGAGAAAGGTTTTCACATCAGCCTTTAGTCAATTAAATTTTACCACCAAATCCCAGCAAAAGATACCTCATGATAAGGAAATAGCTGTAATTGTGATTGTAAATTTCTGGCAACTACAATACCTTCCACTTTTTGAATAAAATAAATTATAAAATATAGTATAGAACAAACTTTCAACCCTTCTTAACGCCTGTAAAGCCAGAATCGATGACAGTTTCTTTAATATCAATGCAGTTCATTCAGTGTGTGTGTGTGTGTGTGTGTTTAACAGCTATCACGGTGCAGGGTTCTGCTCCCTTTTGATTAAGAGTCCCCATAACATCAATCATTCAAGTTTTGGATAAAGACTTAGTGTAAGTTTATGGTAGGTTAGGTCTCCTGGAAATTAACAAAATTCAAAGTAATTTCCTTTGTAGTGATGGCAACATGACTGTGGGTTTGTGTACGTGCGTTTGTGTGTGCATGTGAGAGAGAAAACGTGTGTGTGAGAGAGAGGTTGCTTGTGTTATCCGATGTGACCTTCCTCCATATGTTGAGGGACTGAGCAGGAGGATAGGAGGTGAGCCCTACACATGCTATCAGTCTGAGCTGCTAGTCAGCAGCCACACACACACACACACACACACACACACACACACACACACACACACACACACACACACACACACACACACACACACACACACACACACACACACACACACACCAGGCCCTACATGTCTCTTTATCAAACAAGTCTTTTCAGTGAGAATCCTTTTTGTCTCAGGGTCACTGGTAACAAATAACAAATAACTCACAAACCCTCAGTTCAGTCTTTCTCCAGGTAAATCCTCCAGAGAAGTAGCATCTTCCCAACTGTCCACAGTGTTTCACTATGAGAGCTAAGCCATGCGCTCTCCAACCTCTGCACACAATCTCTCAACTCCACTGCACACACCAAAACAGGCAGGCTCAGACTGCTCTATATGCCAGCCCTCAGGCAATTAGCAGTCATTAGCCACACCTGTGCTGAAAAGGCTGGTGGAGTTCCCGCCTCCACCATCAGATGGAGCGATACCTGGGAATGTAGCACCCCTCCAGGACAAAGCCTCTCATAATATAGATATTTCAAAAAAATTACAGGATATATTTTTGTGTTTCGAAAATGAGACCTGCTGTTCAATTCAACTTTACTCAGCCTATATGTTACAAACATGAGGCTATCTGTTCTGACTATCTTTAGCAAAACTAGGCAAAAGTAGCCTTAAGCTACTGCACTTTACCATTGTAGTTAAGGATTGTCTCGTCTTGCGCACCTGCACTTTGATGTTGTTGTACATGTAAAACACATAGGATAGTGAGAAACGCAATTTCGATTCCTTGTATGTCAAGTACATGTGAAGAAATTGACAATAATATTGACTTTGACTTTGACTTTGACATACAGAAGGAAAGCATTTGTAGTTTGGTAGTTAATTACATTGTTTTGGTCTTGGTTGAGCCTCTATGTAAAAGAAGTTCAAGCTGCTTTAAAATAAGGTAATTATTTTTTTAATTGAATTTTGTATCAAGGGAAAAGCAAGGTTGGGGGGGGGGGGGGGTTGACACGTCACGTCCAGCGAGGAGTTCTCTTGTCTGGAGATGGCGTGAACCTATCTCCCGCTGGCTACAGAAAGCAAGACTGGTTCTTGTTGCCCCCAATCTTCTTGCTTTTGGGTGCAGGAATGGAAGGCAAAAATTTCTGGATCACTGCCTTATTTTATCTGTTATCGGCAACACTAAATGGTGTCTGTGTGCCTGGGCCCCTTGGGGGGAGCCCAGTGTGGGTTCCTGCTTGATTAGCAAATAAATGACAGCGTCTCTGTTTTGAGTAAGCTACTCAAGAGAATACTTTGAAGCTACAGGCTCCAGGGGGCCTGTCCTTCCTGCCATAAAGTACTTTTATTGTCTTTGGGGCCCGTTTAGTCAGGCCCTCATTGATAATCTCAAACTTATTTAATGATTGCTCTGGAACACAGTCTATTTTCATTTTCATCTCCTACTATTTTACACACCAGCATGTAAATGCCCCATCTTGTATATTTATTTAGGCAAACATAATAACCGTGAACTGACTTTTTGATTTAAGATACAATCCTCAGTGCTCTATTAGTAGGTCAGTTTTAAGATTAATTTGCACATGCTATGAGTTACCACATGTTTTACACACTGCTAGTGTATTCTTGCATTTTGAGTGTGGGAAAAGTGGGAACAAATTTGAAAATGTTTTAAAGAATTAAGAATTGTATAACACATATATCGATAGGTCATATTGTGTGATCTGATAACTTTAACAAGTTCATTATTAATCAATTATAATACATGATGAGGTGTACTAATATAATAAATATATAGAAATATAGTCATATTTAGATGGCTTTTAGTCAAATGGTCAAATATGTGCTCAAGGTTTTGCATGCTTGATTAGATATTGTATTAGATTAGATTAGATTAGATAGATTAGATAGCTCCTTTATTGTCCCACAGTGGGGAAATTCATGGTGCTACAGCAGCATTAAAAGAAGTTACAAAAAAATTCAATTAAAATAAAAACAATAAAAATGAACAGTGAGCCGACTGAGTGTGACTGATATAGATATATACAGTATAAATATAAATATAAATGTATTGCACTGTTTGGCTATATACACAATGGCTATAAACAGAGGTCTATGTACACACAGTTATTATTGAAACAGAAAAAAATGCTAACACATCACAGCAACAATCTAGATCACTGACCAGAATTTTAAACAACAGTATCAGCTTTACGAAAGACAGTTTTACTGAGAATCATTTTTCCTCTATATAAATGCTTATTATTTTCAAAGTTTCTTTATTAAGCAGGAAATAACCCTTTTTTTGTCAGGTCCCTAGGGTGTCCTTAGCCCCCCACTGGACTTTCACAGAAGGTGCACTGTTTTTTTAGTCTTGTCAGTCAATCAGTTCATTGTCTTCACCTGTTGAGTTCTGTGCACTATTTAAACCCCACCACTTCATCTGTTCGTCCTTGGATTCTCTGCCTATGTTGTTGATGTTCTGTTTGTGATTCTCTGCTTATGCTGCTGACATTCTGTTGTGGATCCCCTGAGTTTCTTTCCATTTTGGAATCCTTGTTGGTACCTTTTGTTTCTAGATTAACCAACCTACCTTTGTTTTGTTCAGGAAAGAAATAAAAATAACAGTTTGGAGCCAAGAAAAAAGATCTGCATTTGAGTCCAGTTTGTGAGGCCCTGACAGTTGTATGTTCACATGCAAATGGATATCCTATCCTATTAAGAAATATGTTCTTTTGAAGGGAAGACAAAAGGGATAAAAAAAAAAGGGAAGAGGGAAGTTCATCTTATCACCACTCGACAGATGTTCAGACTAAACGTGGATTTGTGTGTCTCGTCACTGAGGCTAAGCCAAGTAAAGCTCCAGTACTGGCCTGAATGGACAGGGGCAACCAGCTAAGACAAAGTGTTTCTATTTTGGCTGTTATTAGCTCTGACGACAGAGGTGGAACGTACCAGAAAATCAGGATGAGAACTTTTAGCTGTCATAAGTGGCCTCTGGCCAAATGGAAAAATCTTATTTTCCAAATACTGTATATATGGTGAAGTGAAGTTACCGCAAGTACAGTGCTGGATCTAGGCAACAGAGAGAGAGTGATTGGCAGTTAGAGACATAAAATGGTGAATCCCAGTTCTAAACTCAACCTCACCCTTAACCCTCAGGCTCAACCCTAAATCTCAGTGTTAAGGGCCATTTTTTGACTTGGAAATGGGACAACCCTATCTTCATACTGTGAGGGCAGCATCACACAAAAGCTGTGTTGAGTCTGTTGATTCAATCATAGAAGAAGAAGGAATTAGCGTAGTCACCTGTTGCCATTGATGAATTTGTAGCATTAGAATTTTTCACAATTGTGAAATGAATGTTAAGTTAACAGTAACCTTTTTTTCAATATTATTCTGGTAGGGGGCACTTGTTATGACAATCTAAAACAATTACATAGGAACACTTATGCTAACCATCTGTTAAAATTAGAGTTCATTAAAATAAAACTATTTTTCTACTAATGTAAATATTAATCTAAAGAGAAATGGTTCTCTTTAAACAGAGGTAATAAAAAAACAAACGTGCAAAAATCACAGTAAGAGTCAATAAGAGTTGATCAAATGTGATCTTTTAATGAATTTAAATGCAATCATATTTAATCAAGGATGCTCTTAAACATTCAGAAAATGCTCTGTTTTGGCCTGACTTTCCTTGAGGTGGGTCTGCGCTCTCTCACTCAAATAGTCTGTGATTGGATTTTGGCTTTCCTTTTCTAGGGTCAGGGGTCGGGGCACTTTTGGGTGACAGAGGCAGTGGAGGGGGAGGGTGAGGAGCACCATCAGCAGTGGAAGAAGTAGTAGCTGAGCTGGATTCCTCTTGCTCCTGGCCCTTACAACTTGAATGGAGAATGCGTAAGAGAAAATGCTTTTAAAGCGAACATTAAAATGCAGGTGACAGTTAAGCCATTTGCAGTGGCAGCGTGGCATCCACCATGGCTGAGCAGCACCATTCACAAAATGTAATTTGTAGTGCTGGAAGAATGCGATTGGAGCTGCTCCTTGCCTGACTGACACTGAGCAATCATTGGAATAGCAATTTTGCTATGCATTTTCTGTGATGACAAAACACATGTCATGGTTGGTGCATCCTCTTTAACACTTGATGCAAGAGACATGGAGATAAGGACAGTCGGATATTTTATTTTAAAGCTTTTATACAGAATTATAGGGGCCTGTATTATGCAGTGTTGTGCCTGAACTAAACAAGAACTAAACATACTGTATTTTTCGCTTTGATGAATGTCAGCATGAATACGTTCATTCTGGCTGCTGTGAATACCAATCTCTTTGTTCAAGAGTTAAAATGTGTGAACTGAAATTTGGACTAGTTCATGTAGAAAGTGAACTTTCCCAACACTGGCAGTAGGCTTTTGATTCTTGCTGGACCCGATGCAAACATTATGGTGAAGGAATTGGATACCCCCATCTTTGGTCATCAGCCTCGTAATAAATAAAAAATTAAGTACTATTTGGCTCGCAATGTAAATACATTGTATATCTGATGCCTTGGTGGCTGCAACATTGCAAGGTCCCTACTATCTTAGCTACAGAATTAAGACCAAAAAAATCTATTTTTCAGTAAATACTAACACTAAACTATGAACCAGACAGATGATATAGAAACAGTTCTTTCTTCTTTAGAATTATTCAAAGGCATTCCATTTGATCTCTTTTCAGTTAATGTCTTAAAAGGCTGTTTAAAGCATTGTCAATCATTTATTAAGTCTACATGTGTTCCACTTTCTCTGTGGACTGACAGAATTTTCATTAAGAAACATTGCAGGCGGGTGAGCAGGAGCAGGATGGAATAAACAGCCTTATGTAGACCTTAAAAGTATGTTCCATAGTTCAGGAGAAGGAGATAATGCATGTAGAAGTAGGAACCAGAATAAATAAAAATAAAAATCCTTTATGTGATAGGTGCCGTTGATTAAAGCACCGAAAGACACCAGATCAACAACTGTGCCAATGATTCTCTGATGCGCAGATGTCTCCGTTATTGCTAACAGGTTGGATTCATAGACATACCAGCTTCCTTTTTTCCTCATTTTCGTCCTTCTAACGCTCCTTTTTTTTCTCTATTTGACTTTCCGGCTGTCATCTTGCTCCCCTTCCTTCCAGTATCATGCAATAAAACTTCCATTGCTGGTTGATTTGGGTGAGCAGAGGGAAACAGGCAACGGTCCCAAAGTTCAGGGCTCTGGAGAGCTCAGCGAGGCAGCAGCAATCAATCATAGACTAAATCCCTCCTCTCTCAGGACTGCTGTGTGCCAGGTGACATGGTCAACAGCTGCAGAGAAATATTGCTTAAAGCATACAGTGGGTATTTGAATTTAAATGGACTAGTAAACATGACCTCTGAAAAGTACACATTTAGAAAAAAAACACAAATTATGCTGGTGTTAAAGGCAAGACTCTTCTCAAAGGTAAAACTAGACCATTGGAATTTGTTCAGACACTTCTTCTTGTTTTATTAACATCTCTTGCACCCAGTATCAAATGATTAGACGATTGTTAGACAGAGTTCATGGTTATGGTAAAATGATTCTTTTAGGGAATTCTTACTTGTATGATGTGTGGATCTAAAGGCAGGGGTTGGAATGGTGTGGCTTATGTACAAACTAATTTGTGATTTTTTGCTACACAAATAAAATTGACTTGACTTCCCTAACCGTGATCAAGCACAAAACATTACAAGAAACTATAGAAGTGGCAGATCAGAGAATGCTCATATAAGTGATTTTGGAAGGTACAGACAGTCACGTCAGTGTCTTTTGTCCTTTATGAGTACTTGTTTGAGAGACAGGATGAGGGTTTGGCAGGAAAGGCTTTGGTCTTTGACGGACTTGATTTCTATTATGTGCTTTGTGCTCAGGGAAATGCTCTGCTGTTTCATTGCTTTGTGCAATGACAATAAAGACTCTACTCTATACAACCAAGCTGCTATATACACATGTTCAGTCCCTGTCTTCTGTGATGCAGCCAGTTAAACCCGGCACATACAGAGAAAGGGGTCACATACCCCTAGGTAATGGCAAAAAGCATATTGCAGGGTATATGGAAACATTTGATAATATATTTCAAAATTGGTAGTACTGAAAATATTCACTTATAACCGTGAAAAATTCATAATTTCAAGATGATAAATACATTTTTGTAAATGACAAGATAATATACAAATATTCCCAATCATTTTATGAGAAATGCTCCAAAGCTCCAGTTCTATGACAAAGACAGAGTTCATTTTTGTTTTTTCTATTCATTTATAATTCCTTATTTATTTTCAAGGCAACATTGTTTATTTTTATATTTAATTTGAGTTTAAAAGCAGTTGAAAAAAAATTATATTCATTTATCAATCAGTTGTGTTATGTTGTGTTGTGTTGTGCTTTTGAGGAATCATCAATTAATAATCAAGATTAAAAGGTTGGAAACCACTGATCAAAGATCATAGATGTAAAGAATATTATTTGTTTTGTGACTCTGAGTCTATGTGTGTCCTTTTCTTGCAGACATGTCTAGAATTTGAGCGGTATCTACAGACAGAACCCAAACGTCTCTCAGAGCTGTTTGATGAGGAACTGGACTGTCTCTTAACACCAGCCTTCATGCAGAGTGGTGACAGTGATGAGGACCTGATGGACCCCCTCCTCCCCAGGCTCCCCGACCAGACCAGCCCACCTCCACTACTGGTAACTCTCCCCAAAGTCCAGGCCAAAATCCTCCAGATGCCCGACCCCAGCAAGACCCAAGCAGAAACAGGAACCAAAACCCTCACAACAAAGGAGCAGCTCTTCGGTGGGGTCAATGCCGTGCAGCTTAGTGCTGCTGTCACGTCTCTAACACCACCGTCCTCACCGGAGCTTGGCCGCCACCTCATCAAACCCACACAAACACTGACTGCGACAGCAGACGGCTCACTAACACTCAAGCTGGTAGCAAAGAACATAGGATTAGGGGCAGCGAAACTGGTGGCAGCAAGAGCGTTACCGTCACAACCAAGCCAAGGAGGAGTGGTCAGCCTCAGTGATAGCGAGCAGGGAGGGGAAGGACGTCTGGGAGGAGACATACCAGAGAATAAGAAAAGAGTCCACCGGTGCCAGTTTAATGGCTGCAGGAAGGTTTACACCAAGAGCTCCCATCTGAAGGCACATCAAAGGACCCACACAGGTAGGGTAACATATAGGCCAGCTTTATTTACTGTCATTACAATTAGCATCATCATAGGTTGAAGTACATACGGTACATGTGGTTTCCACTCACCTTCTTCTAAGGATGTTTGTTTTTATATTATTACTTCAGGATGATGAAGCAGGACAAGGATACTAGGCATGCAATGATACCAAGGATCCAAAACATTGGTATGCATTTGGCTGGCCTCAATCCAATTGATCATTTAGTGCTGAGGCACATCATCAAGTGCTGAAGGCAAAACACCCAGAAACAAGTAAGAGGTGAAGCTGTCTGGCTGCATAGGTTTAGCAGAGCTTTACCATAGAAGATCCTGAGGTAGACAAGGATTTGCAGCTCTAATTGAGGTCTGCGTATCATAAAATGATGTAAAAGCAACATGATAAAAGTTCCTAAAGGAAATGCCTGTTACCATTTTTCTGCTCTGCTAGAATTTGTATTTTTTGGTGAGCTTTATTATAATAGTAGTCTCCTTCACTGTATTTTGTGACATGCCCACCACCTGTAATGTGAGTAAATGTATGGACTATGTGTAAGAGGAAAACACAGCTTGCCTGATGTGGATGGAAAGACCACAGCATAAAGTCAGCAGTTTAGCATCACCCTCATCTTATAATTTTGAATGCGATGAGGACAGTGCAGATAAGGACTTAGCAAAACATGTTTTACCTTCCAAAGCTTTTTGACTGTGCTGATTCCAGTAGACAATGTTGTGTTTTAAACCTGGAGCTTTGATCAGTGAGGCTAAACTGGCTGCACATAATCCAATAGATGCTTTTCATGAGGACTTGTTTAGGATTAGGTGTTGGTAATCTTCAAATGTAGGAGAGGATTATTGCCCACTCGTTTTCTTCTTTTGCCTCTCATAATGTCCTCTAGATTTAATAATTTACCAAAAGGCTCTGCCTCAGTTAATGTCTGATGATTGACAATTGACTTATAGTAAATGACATTAGAACTTTAACCACGCTCAACTGTGCCCAACACAGCCCTAGCTACTAACTAAAGCTGCCTTCTCAGTGACCCTCAGACAGCTCACACATCCCACAAGCCATGTGTCCTGGGAAAAAGTTGACTCTTGTGGCTTTGGTAACCTAGACCTGAGTTGATCACAAAAGACCCAATTACATTTTTAACAAAATCACCAAAATGCCTTAGAGCAGTGGTTCTCAACCTGTGGGGCACGACCCCCTGAGAGAAAAAGAATATCCCAAGCTCAATCTTTATTGATGTTCCTTTATCTCAGTTAGTGATGAGGACAGCAGTTATTTTAACTGTTAAAAAGCACTAGTTTAGAAAGCATATTTATTTATTTTTTTTATTATTGTATACGTTAATAATGATACAATGTTATGCAGAGGTACTTATAACAATTTTATAGACAAGTGATATTATTTATAGTCGCGCAGTGGGTGCAAGATGTTTTCTTCCATAGGGGGGCATGACAAAAAATAACTGAGTAGCACTGATTTACAGTATGGGCTGGTTCATGGCCTCCAGTTCAATCATCCAGTGATAGTACAGTGTGTATGTGTGTGTGGCATAAATGTGGTGGCAGCATAGTCCCTCCCCATGTGTTCATTACAAGTGCAGAGTTGTGGTTTAATTAGGCTAATCCTCTTTTTGGGTTATTATGAACATAAATCATTGAACATACATGTAGGAAGGAATTAACATAGCAGAGACTACAGGGAGGAGCAGTTGAAGAAAGCCTGCACAGCATCAATACACTTACTGTCACATGGTGCAGACCATTAAAAACATCATTATAAAGAGGTCTGTGAGGAGTATACTGGATGTGCTACAATTTCACATATTCCTCATCATATTCCTAAATTCATATCTAAAGCAGTTGCTCCAAACTGCAGCAATGATGTGAGGCTTATTGAAACCTGTTCAATAAGCAATGAGTTGTTAGATTATTAAGATCTTTTTCTATCTCCTGGATTTCTAACAATTATAGTAATTACCAAAACTTTGTGTTGTTATTCATACAGCAGTCCTAAAAGGAACTACAGAATTGGCACCTGGGATAGCCTAGTGCAAGAGCAGTTTCTGAAGAGTATTTCTTTTAAAAGACAGCTGCAGTTAATGGAACATGTTTTATTTTCTTCTTTTCTTTTCTTTTTTTTAGGGGGGGGGTAATCTGTGTAGACACTTTTTTTTAATCTATAACTGATATCTGATACATTATTTGGATGTGCATATGCTGCATTGCAGCATACAGGCACACTCCCAACATTTTGGAGATTGCGTTTACCCGCTGTTAGATGATGATGTATAGATTTGGTCTATAGATTAGACCAAAGACTGGGGAAACTGTTCAACTACAAAATACACAAAATCAAAGCTAATTTACTGATCTGTAATTTACATGAGTAAATAAAATAAAATCATCTTTAAAACACCTGGATATGTTTAGTTCTAACTATTACCTTTTAGATATTAGACACAATATTAGATTTTGCTTTATGTTTGTTATCTTATCTAACTTAATATATGTTATAATATAATATTATAATATAATAATATTGTCTTGTTGTAAGGTAAACGTTGTCCCAGTCTCGGTTCTTTTGCAGACTCCAACAGGTTTTCTTTTAAAATGGTCCTGTATTCGGCTCCATCCATCTTGCCATCAATTGTATCCATCTTCCCTTTCCCTGCTGGAGAAAAGCAGACCCAGACTGTGATGCTTTCACCACGATGTTTGACAGTGGTGATGGAGTGTTTAGGGTGATGTGTAATGTTACTTTTACACCAAACATAACAGCTTTGAGATATTTCTGTCTTTTTGGCAGATTCATGCAGTGTTCTAATAATAATTATCTTATGGGCAAATTCATCCACTTCAGCTGTGGATCTCTGCAGTTCATTCAGATTGATCATGGGCCTCTTGGCTGCATTTGTCCCTCCTTGTTCAGGCTGAAAATTTAGAGGGACAACCAGGTCTTGTTAGGTTTGCAGTGTTCTGATAATGTTTCCATTTCTATATGATTGCTTGTTTACTATGTTTAAACCACTATGTTATGATTACACACAGGTTGACTATTTATTTTCATCAGTCATGTATGTCAAAATTCAAAAATCCTCAGGGAACTTCTAGAGTGAGTTTGCTGCACTGACATTGCAACTGACAGTAGGTTGAATAATTTTCTACAACCTCCTTTTCAGTTTTCTATTTCTAAAAAGGTTTTAAAATATGATACAAATTGTGTTCCACTTCACAGTTGCCTTCCACTTGGTTTTGAATCTTCACAAAAAAATCCAATTTTATATCTTCATGATTGAAGCCTGAGATGTGGCAAAAGGTAAAAAAAAAAAAAAAAAGTATATCAGTATCAGTTAGTATTAGTAGTCAAATATTATAGGCATGACAATCTTGATTTAAAGTACAACAATACATAATTTTAAAAAATATGTTAAATGTCATATCTTGGCATTTAGCCAAGTTACCCATGTTATTTTCACAAAGGCAGGATGATACAGCCAATGTTTTTGACCAACCGCAAAACTATGACACTAGTATGACACTAGATGCTTTGCTACCACAATATTGATTACCCAGAACATTAGATTGGTATTAGCAGCACTGCTAACTGCTAATCTAACTTAAGATAGATGATGAATCTGACATGCTTGGCTAAGCTATGAGGCTGCAGCAGAGGCTGCAGGTTGCTTAGCATGAATGGTCTGAATATAAAAAAAAATATCAGAAACTAAAGGTTTTGAATATTAATATCTTTTGGCAGGTTGTACATCTTTTTATTTTGCAGGTTTTTGTCAACATCACACTTGCAGATATCTAACGGAACCTGCATCTCAACAGGATTTACAGCTGTGCAGGATTACCTCACAGCCATGAAAGTGATGCAGACTTGATCACTTGGTTAACTGTAATGGTTAATGGAACTAAATATGCTAATTGATTTTAGAGACTAAATATAGAATAGTACACACATAGTTAGCAAAATGGTTATCTGTAATTAAAGTACAATTATAGTAAATTGGCTAAATCAATGGGAAAACTTTTTGGCATGGTTATTGCAGCCTGACTTTCCAAAACCTCCATCCCACTCCCCGCCCTCCAGGGTACCTCATCTGGATTGAGGAAAAATCCTGCTTTAACCCTAGACCTCCGGACACATAGAACTCTATACCTCTCTTCTCCAACCTGCTCATTCTCTCTGTCATCCACTTGCTCATTCAGTTTTGGTTGCCAAGCAACTGCATCACACTTGGTTGGTGGCTGTGGATTGTCCATGCCTGTTAATTTCTCTCTCTCTCTCTCTCTCTCTCTCTCTCTCTCTATATATATATATATATATATATATATATATATATATATATATATACACTCACCGGCCACTTTATTAGGTACACCTGTCCAACTGCTCGTTAACACTTCATTTCTAGTTAGCCAATTACATGGCGGCAACTCATTTAGGTATGTAGACATGGTCAAGACAATCTCCTGAAGTTCAAACCGAGCATCAGTATGGGAAAGAAAGGTGATTTGAGTGACTTTGAACGTGGCATGGTTGTTGGTGCCAGAAGGGCTGGTCTGAGTATTTCAGAAATTGCTGATCTACTGGGTTTTTCACACAAAACCCTCTCTAGGGTTTACAGAGAATGGTCCGAAAAAGAAAAAATATCCAGTGAGCGGCAGTTCTGTGGGCAGAAAAGCCTTGTTGATGCCAGAGGTCAGAGGAGAATGGCCAGACTGGTTCGAGCTGATAGAAAGGCAACAGTGACTCAAATAACCACTGTTACAACCAAGGTAGGCAGTAGAGCATCTCTGAATGCAAAGTACGTCGGACTTTGAGGCGGATGGGCTACACCAGCAGAGGCCATGCTGGGTGCCACTTCTTTCAGCTAAGACCAGGAAACTGAGGCTACAATTTGCACAAGCTCATCGAAATTGGACAATAGAAGATTTGAAAAACGTTGCCTGGTCTGATGAGTCTTGATTTCTGCTGCGACATTTGGATGGTAGGGTCAGAATTTGGCGTCACCAACATGAAAGCATGGATCCATCCTGCCATCCTCAGGCTGGTGGTGGTGGTGTAATGGTGTGGGGAATATCTTCTTGGCACTCTTTGGGCCCCTTGGGCATCGTTGCAACGCCACAGCCTACCTGAGTATTGTTACTGACCATGTCCATCCTTTATGACAACAATGTACCCAACTTCTGATGGCTACTTTCAGAAGGATAATGCGCCATGTCATAAAGCTGGAATCATCTCAGACTGGTTTCTTGAACATGACAATGAGTTCACTGTACTCAAATGGCCTCCACAGTCCCCAGATCTCAATCCAATAGAGCATCTTTGGGATGTGGTGGAACGGGAGATTCACATTATGGATGTGCAGCCGATAAAACTGCGCCAACTGTGTGATGCCATCATTTCAATATGGACCAAACTCTCTGAGGAATGCTTCCAGCACCTTGTTAAATTTATTCCACAAAGAATTGGGGCAGTTCTTTTATATATATATATATATATATATATATATATATATATATATATATATATATATATATATATATATATATATACAGTGGCTTGCGAAACTATGTGGCCCCCTTGAACTTTGTGACCTTTTGCCACATTTCAGGCTTCAAACATAAAGATATAAAACTGTAATTTCTTGTGAAGAATCAACAACAAGTGGGACACAATCATGAAGTGGAACACACTTTATTGGATATTTTAAACTTTTTTAACAAATAAAAGATGAAAAATTTGGCGTGCAAAATCATTCAGCCTCATTGAGTTAATACTTTGTAGCGCCACCTTTTGCTGCGATTACAGCTGAAAGTCGCTTGGGGTATGTCTCTATCAGTTTTGCACATCGAGAAGCTGATATTTTTGCCCATTCCTCCTTGCAAAACAGCTCGAGCTCAGTGAGGTTGGATGGAGAGCGTTTGTGAACAGCCGTTTTCAGTTCTTTCCACAGATTCTCAATTGGATTGAGGTCTGGACTCTGACTTGGCCATTCTAACACCTTGATATGTTTTTTGGTGAACCATGCCATTGTAGCTTTTGCTTTATGCTTTGGATCATTGTTTTGTTGGAAGACAAATCTCCGTCCCAGTCTCAGGTCTTTTGCAGACTCCATCAGGTTTTCTTCCAGAATGGTCCTGTATTTGGCTCCATCCATCTTCCCATCAATTTTAACCATCTTCCCTGTCACTGCTGAAGAAAAGCAGGCCAAACCATGATGCTGCCACCACCATGTTTGACAGTGGGGATGGTGTGTTGAGGGTGATTAGCTGTGCTGCTTTTACGCCAAAGGTTTGATTTTGGTCTCATCTGACCAGAGCACCTTGTTCCACATGTTTGGTGTGTCTCCCAGGTGGTTTGTGGCAAACTTTAAACAACACTTTTCAAGGATATCTTTACGAAATGGCTTCCTTCTTGCCACTCTTCCATAAAGGCCAGATTTGTGCAGTATACGACTGATTGTTGTCCTATGGACAGATTCTCCCACCTCAGCTGTAGACCTCTGCAGTTCATCCAGAGTGATCATGGGCCTACTGGCTGCATCTCTGATCAGTCTTCTCCTTGTATGAGCTGAAAGTTTAGGGGGACGGCCAGATCTTGGTAGATTTACAGTGGTCTGATACTCCTTCCATTTCAATAATATTGCTTGCACAGTGCTCCTTGGAATGTTTAAAGCTTGGGAAATCTTTTTGTATCCAAATCCAGCTTTAAACTTCTTCACAACAGTATCTCGGACCTGCCTGGTGTGTTCCTTGTTCTTCATGATGCTCTCTGCACTTTAAACAGACCTGAATGATTTTGCATGCCCAATTTTTCGTTTTTTATTTGTTAAAAAAGTTTAAAATATCCAATAAAGTGTGTTCCACTTCATGATTGTGTCCCACTTGTTGTTGATTCTTCACAAGAAATTACAGTTTTATATCTTTATGTTTGAAGCCTGAAATGTGGCAAAAGGTCACAAAGTTCAAGAGGGCCACATAGTTTCGCAAGCCACTGTATATATATATATATAGGAGCACGAGAAACTGGATAAATATCAAGGGCTCAGAGAAGAGATGGAGAAGGCTTGAAAGGTGAAGGCGACAGTGGTGCCCGTGGTGATCGGAGCACTCGGGGCAGTGACCCCCAAACTGGAGGAGTGGCTACAACAGATCCCTGGAAAAACATCAGACATCTCAGTCCAGAAAAGTGCAGAACCCTCAAGCTCCCTGGCCTCTGGTAGAGGACCCGAGCTTGAAAAAAGTGGATGAGAGCACCCATGGAAGGGTGAGAAGAGAAAATATATATATATATATATATATATATATATATATATATATATATATATATATATATATATATACACTCACTGGCCACTTTATTAGGTACACCATGCTAGTAATGGGTTGGACCCCCTTTTGCCTTCAGAACTGCCTCAATTCTTCATGGCATAGATTCAACAAGGTGCTGGGAGCTGGTGACTGTGGAGACTGTGTTGAGTACAGTGAACTCATTGTCATGTTCAAGAAACCAGTCTGAGATGATTCCAGCTTTATGACATGGCACATTATCCTGCTGAAAGTAGCCATCAGAAGTTGGGGGGGGTCGAGACTCATCAGACCAGGCAAGGTTTTTTCAATCTTCTATTGTTCAATTTCAATGAGCTTGTGCAAATTCTAGCTTCAGTTTCCTGTTCTTAGCTAAAAGGAGTGGCACCTGGCGTTGTCTTCTGCTGCTGTAGCCCATCTGCCTCAAAGTTCGACGTACTGTGCGTTCAGAGATGCTCTTCTGCCTATCTTGGTTGTAACGGGTGGTTATTTGAGTCACTGTTGCCTTTCTATCAGCTCGACCCAGTCTGGCCATTCTCCTCTGACCTCTGGCATCAACAAGGCATTTCCGCCCACAGAACTGCCGCTCACTGGATATTTTTTCTTTTTCGGACCTTTCTCTGTAAACCCTAGAGATGGTTGTGCGTGAAAATCCCAGTAGATCAGCAGTTTCTGAAATACTCAGACCAGCCCTTCTGGCACCAACAACCATGCCACGTTCCAAGTCACTCATATCACCTTTCTTCCCCATACTGATGCTCAGTTTGAATTGCAGGAGATTGTCTTGACCATGTCTACATGCCTAAATGCACTGAGTTGCCGCCATGTGATTGGCTGATTAGAAATTAAGTATTAACGAGCAGTTGGACAGGTGTAATAAAGTGGCCGGTGAGTGTATATCTCCCCCACCTTCAGCCAGCCCCTCTTCTCTCTTTCTTTTAGTTGCTAGGTGAGTTTATCGTGCATCCTTGCCTTGCTGGGCTATAATTGGCTGGCGTCATGGTTGCTGTGGCGCCAGGCCCGAGCGCCACAGCAACTTTATCCCACCAACAGTTTGTGTGTGTGTGCGTGTGTGTGTGTGTGTGTGCGTGTGTGTGTGTGTGTTTGAGGGGGTGCTATTGAAGGAAAGTAGGATGTTCTGGCCAATTACAGAAGACAGGTGTGAAATGGCCGCCTGTCTGGCACCTGCAAACTCCACTCGTACTCCATTTTACATACACATACAGACAGGATGAGAGTATAGCGCTTCTCCATCAGGCCTAGATGATAAATTGCAAAGTGGTTTCCTATTGCATGTTAAAAATACGGGTCCCGAATTCAGACCCAAGTTGGGGGAAGGATTCACACATATGTATACATAAAAGACTATTGCTGAGAATCCTTCATCACAGCTGTACCAAAGGATTGTGGGCCTTTAGAAAATATAAAAAAACTTCTTATCGTACCTTTAAAGTAGAGTAAACAAGTGTGGTATGTCACTTTCTACTGACTGGATGCCTTGGTTTCTCACACCGTAACTGTGTTTTATTACTGGTTGGATTTTAGAATTTAGAATGAGCAAATTTGGGTGTTAGCAAATATAAAATTTACATTATTACATAATAGGAAATATTATTGTACAGGGCACCACCTTAGCGGACCTATAACCTACCACTGAATTTAATCTTAGAGAGGGTGTTTACTTACTGTATTATTGTACTTAGTGTATTGTTGTCAATGTCCCAATAGTACATTTTTTTCCAATTTGTAATTTTACAAACCAGCCTAGTTTATGAAAATATCTATAGTAAAAAATGCACAAACCACACACCCAAACAGGCAAATACCTCATCTCCTGCAAAATTAAGTTCTGAAACCAAAAACTACATACAGCATTATCAAAATCAAAGTTTTGCAGCAAATGCCATACACCTTATTGACATCACTAGATTTTGTCTAACCAACTACACACTATTGGGCATGATGCACAACCTTTTGAGGCAATCACTGCAATTAAACTATTTCTGTATTTGTCAATGAGCGTTCTGCAGCTGTCAACAGGTATTTTGGCCCACTCCTCATGAGCAAACTGCTCCAGTTGTCTCAGGTTTGATGGGTGTCTTCTCCAAATTCGCGTCCATCGTTTCAGCTCCTTTCACAGATGTTCAATGGGATTCAGATCTGGGCTCATGGAAAGCCACTTTAGAATAGTCCAACGCTTTTCTCTCAGCCATTCTTGGGTGTTTTGGATCGTTGTCCTGTTGGAAGACCCATGACCTGCGACTGAGACCAAGCTTTCTGACACTAGGCAGCACATTTCTCTCCAGAATGTCTTGATAGTCTTCAGATTTCATTTTACCTTGCACACATTCAAGACATACTGTGCCAGATTCAGCAAAGCAGCCCCAAAACATTACTGAGCCTCCTCCATGTTTCACAATAGGGACAGTGTTCTTTTCTTCATATGCTTGGTTTTTGAGTCTATGAACAATAGAGAGTCTCATCTGTCCAAAGGACATTCTCCCAGAAGCTTTGTAGCTTGTCAACATGCATTTTTGCAAATTTCAGTCTCACTTTTTTATGATTTTTTTCAGCCGTGGTGTTCTCCTTGGTTGTCTCCCATGAAGTCCACTTTGGCTCAAACAATGAGGAATTGTTTGGTTGTTCTTGGCTCTTTGGATACAATTCGAACGATCTGTCTCTTTAAATTGTCATCAATTTTTCTCTTGCGGCCACGTCCAGGGAGGTTGGATACTGTCCCGTGGGTCTTGAACTTCTGAATAATATGAGCCACTGTTGTCACAGGAACTTCAAGCTGTTTAGAGATGGTCTTATAGCCTTTAGCTTTAAAGTGTTTGTCTATAATTTTTTTTCGGATGTCCTGGGACAATTCTCTCCTTCGCTTTCTGTTGTCCATGTCAGTGTGGTACACACCTTTTCACCAAACAACAGAATGTCTCCCTTTAAATAGGCAGACTGACTGATTATAACTTTGGAAACACCTGTGTCAATTAAAGGACACGCCTGAGTTAATGATGTCACTCTGCTCAAATAGTTTTCAATCTTTTATAGAGGTACCATCATTTTTGTCCAGGCCTGTTTCATTAGTTTGTTTTTTGGAATAATTATATTAATAAACAATTCAAAAGTAGTGGCTGATTTTGATTATTTAATTTTCAATATTTTTTTATTTATTGTTACTTTTGTAGGTTTCAAGTGTTTTCATTGAGAACTGAGGGGTACCAACAATTTGTCCATTTGTGTATACCAACAAACACATTCACATACATGTACTTACACAACACACATGTGCACACACATATGTAGGCAGGGGGTGGTGACAGTGGTGATAGAGGGTACCAAACAAGACTCATTTTAGGGTGAATTTAGGTGTTATGAATTAACAATTCCATATTTCTGAAAGGCCTCATTTACAGCTAATCAAGTGTATTGGCTTACAGCTGTAGCTTAAAGTGCAGGTTTAGATGTAGAAATGACATAATGTGAAATCTTCTCTCTTTCTGTCTGCCACTCAGGTGAAAAGCCCTATAAGTGCTCATGGGAAGGCTGTGAGTGGCGTTTTGCCCGAAGTGATGAGTTGACAAGACACTACCGCAAACACACCGGCGCGAAGCCATTCAAGTGCAACCACTGCGACAGGTAAACACACACAGTTTATTCAACAAAAATAAAACAAGACACAGATATGACGTTTGGTTAGCCAGTGCATCAAATAGGTGTCTAAACACTAAAAGCACAAGTGTAAACTATAACAAGTAGTGAGAAAACAAGTAAAGTAAAGTAAACAAACAGGCACAGGTGAAGTTTTATTAGCTCCTCCTAATGTCCTTGTTAGTAAGGCTAACTACACTGATTCTAAAATTACATAATTGTAAAACATTCAAGGTTATATATAAGCAATGCAGCCACTATCAAAATCTTGATCTTTTATTTGATTAATACTATATTGTTTAGATAGGTTGATCTGGGTTCTATTTCATGACTATTTAACATAACATTATTGGTAATGGTTCATTTGAAAACTGATCATTTAGGTTACAATTATCAATAAACATTAGGTGTCTCCTAAACTTTCCTTAAAAAAATTACATTGTGCTTGTCCGTAACTCCTAACACAAGACCTGTTGTGTATTTTTATTGGGGTCCAGTTAATTTTTCAAAACAGATCTTTTATTATTGCTTCAGAGAGGCTTTTAATTTATTTATTTATTTATTTTTAATTTAGAAATATGGACTGTCATCATAAAACAACGAATGCCTGTATCGATCATGTTTGTTTGTGTGTGTGTGTGTGTGTGTGGGTTAATAGAGGGCTAAAATAGACCCCGAACAACTGCTCATAACTCAAAAGCCATAATTTATAATCACAAAATGAGCATATTGTCTGAGAGGTGAGGGTCCCCTGGTCATGATGTTTCTTTCATTTCCATAGCTTGAAAAAAATGTGGTCACAGGAGTAGGTTGGAAATTCAATGTTTTACAAAAATGCTGGATGAATCAGCGAAAATGTATAATGGGAAAGATAGGAAGAGCAGGAGTGCAAAGCTGCACTTGGAGGGTCATAGTGCCAAAACTGTACAAATCTCATCTTTCTTGCTCACAATGGAGCGATCAGGAGGGTTGTGCCGAAGTTTTGATGTGAAAATTATTAACGTGCTGTGAAAACTGTGGCCGCGAGTTAGTCATTTTTTTTTCAAGGGAATTTGAAAAATCTTGCACAAAAATGGTGACTACGTCACCATAGTATCGAATATCGCCACCAAAAGACAGACCACACACATACCACACGATTCCCGACCAAGCCAGTTGATTTGATATAACTATTGTGGGGGTTTGTCCTTTCCCCTAGGAGGAGAAGCGAGCCAAGAATAAAGATAGATAGATAGATAGATAGATAGATAGATAGATAGATAGATAGATAGATAGATAGATAGATAGATAGATAGATAGATAGATAGATAGACAGACAGACAGACAGACAGACAGACAGACAGACAGACAGACAGACAGACAGACAGACAGACAGACAGACAGATAGATAGATAGATAGATAGATAGATAGATAGATAAGTAAATAGATAGATAGATAGATAGACCTGACCGCTTACCATCAATGCTACACTGCGCATCAGATTGGGAGCTGCGGGTGGATCTCAAGAAGAAGCTGGTCTTTCCTCAGGAGGTGGTGGCAACTACCCTCCGACCGGATATGATCCTTCTTTCTAGGAGCTCGAAGTCCATCATTCTAGCCGAACTCACTGTTCCCTGGGAAGACAGGTTAGCCATATCTCATCAGGCAAAGAAAGGTAAGTATCAGGACATAGTAGATGAGGCGACCCTTGCTGGATGGCATGCCACCCTCTACCCAATTGAGGTTGGGGCTCGCGGTTTCCCTGCCACATCTATTCGCAGTTTCCTGCAGAAGATCGGGCTTAATGCCAAACAAGTACAGAAGGCTACCAGGGAGATAACCACAGTAGCCGAAAGCAGTTCCAGGTGGCTGTGGCTGTCAAGAAATCACAGCTGGACCCCTTCCGCAGGTGAAGGCTAACTCAGCCCTCGCTTCCCCACTCAGGAGAAATGTACAGGTTAAGGGGCGAAACACCTGGGACCCTGAGATGCCTGCTGAGGATGCGGAAGGGGTCCCTAGGAACACTATGACACTCCACCAGCTAAAACCTTAACATCTACATCGGGGGTGGGTGGTTCCGGTCCCGGGGGGTGAGCGCGCCTGATTCTACTAATTACTGCTAATCCGCACCCTCGTTGGTGGAGTCGGGTGTGTTGCGCCCGCGCCGGCCCTCCAGGGCCGGGGTTGCCCACCCCTGATCTACATCCATAGTTGCTCATGCAGTCTCTGCTTGTAGCAAAGCACCTTTGGTGTTTACTTCATCTGATAGATAGATAGATAGATAGATAGATAGATAGATAGATAGATAGATAGATAGATAGATAGATAGATAGATAGATAGATAGATAGATAGATAGATAGATAGATAGATAGATAGATAGATAGATAGATAGATAGAGGAGATTAAAAATCCCCAAATTTTTATTAAAAACAAATACTATTTAAATCCAGTTGATTAAAATTAAAACGTAACAAGAACAAAGTTACAGTTCAGTGTAAGATGATTAAGAAATGACGTCACCTGTAGGCAGCAACAAACGGAAAAGTCTTGGCTCTGACTCTAAAACAGTGAGAGTTGCAGCAGACCTGTAGTTCTCTGGGAGATAGTTGCAGACCTGTAGGGCGTAACAACTCAACATTGCTTCTCCAAGTTCTGACTCTGGGACCAAAGAGCAGTCCTGTCCCTTGCAATGTAAAGGGTCTAAATGGTTCATAAAGGGTCAGCAGATCAGAGATCTAGACCATTCAGTGCTTTATAAACCAGTCAAAGTGGTAAAAGTGCTTAAAAGTTATTTCTATGGCAGACAGGAAGCCAATGCAAGGACCACAAAAAAAAGGATTTACTTAGTCTTAGTCATCTTTTCCAAGTTTTGCTGACACATAAGGCCTTTAATCCTTAATATGTTCTTCAGGTGGCAGTATGCTGACATTGTGATGGTTGTAATGTGTTGAGATACAAGTCAAAGTCCATAATTACACCCAGATTTCTATCTTGATTTATAGGCATCAACATCATTGACCGAAGCTAAGAGCTAAGAGGATTTCAAATCATTTCTTTTTGGCTCCAAAACAATTACCTCAGTTTTATCTTTGTTTAATTGAGAAGGTTCTGGCATACCAAATTAGTGATTTGCTTAATGCATTTACTAAATGTTTGTATAGGATTATAATCTCCTGGTGATATGATGATTTAAATCTATATATCATCTGCATAATTATGGTCATTTTTTTTGTTTTCTTCCATAATCTTGGCTAGTGGGAGCATGTAACCTTGGGGGATCCCACAGGTTATGTCTGTATTTTCGGATTTGTGGACAAATGGACACAAAGTAGTCTCTGTTCTTTTTGTAGGATTCAAACCACTTTAGTGCCGTGTGCCTGTAAGTCCCACCCAGTTCTCCAATCGATCTAATAATATGCTGTGGTCAACTGTGTTTAATGCACCACTGAGATCTACTAAGAATAAAGAATATAAAGTGAACATAAAATAATCTTTACGGGGGGCGTGGCCGTGGCGTGGTTCTATGGAATAGACGTGCTTAGTGTGTGCTCCACAAACTTCGACTTTAAATCTCGCTTTTTGACACTTTATGTTACTTTTCACTCTTAATAATCATAACGATTGTTCAAACAACTATAATGACAGGGAAACAGAAATAACAAGGCGATAAATCCTGTCAAGATGACAACGGGGCAAAAGCTAACGTGGGCGCCACAATTCAAGATGTGCTAGCCACCATTAGCACCCTCAGTGATAATGTGGATAAACGGTTTACGGAGCTGGGTACAGTCCTCAACAACTTGAAAGCAGACGTTTCAAACATTGACGCGAGAGTGACCACAACGGAAGAATCGACTACTTCCCATGAGAAGCGAATTGAAGATTTGGAAAGGCAGTGCATCAGCCTATCTGCCCAATGCAAGAAACATCAAGACAAGATAAGCTCCATGGAAGAACGTGCGCGCCGCAGGAACGTACGCATAGTCGGAATTAAGAAAAGGCAGAGAATGGCAAGCTATCAGATTTTGTCGCGAAATTGCTTCCCGCTGTGTTGAGCGATGAACATTTTAACTCGCCCATTCGAATAGACTATGCTTTCAGGAACTCAAAATCTACAAACGACAACAGCACCAAGCCTCGAACCATCACGGTGAGATTCCATCACCAGTCCGTCCGAGATCTTGTGATCAAACTGGCACGAGAAGGATCCGGCCTGAAACACGCGGACAAACCGAAGTTTGTGGGGTCAGCTAAAGGTAGATGGAACGTGAGTGCGCGTGTATATTCGCTGCTGACGTTGACCTTGGAGATGGAGTTCATGGATGTCGGTGTGGGGAGGGAAGGGGTAACTGTCACAGCCCTTGGAACAACACCACACATTTGTGTATTTGAAGAGTAATGTTAGGAGAGCAACATATTTGTAATTTAGGAGCAGTCAGAATAGTAAGCTGGAATGTCAAGGGAATGAATAGTCCTGTCAAAAGAGGAAAAGTCTTTGCATACTTGAAATCGCTTAAAGCAGGTATTTGTATGCTCCAGGAAACACATATTAAGAAAAGTGCATCTAAGGTTCTAAGGCTACAGTGGGCATCACAAATATACCAATCCAATTTTTCAGTTAAAGCTAGAGGAGTTGCTATAATAATACATCAACGTATTTCATTTCAGCATGAGCAAACAATCACTGACCAAAACGGCAGATATGTGATTGTTAGAGATTTACTAAATCAAAGACCAGTAACATTGATAAACATGTATGGCCCTAACTTTGATGACCCTGGGTTTTTTCAAAGGCTATTTAAGGCTATACCTAACCTCTCTGAGTCTAAAGTCATTATGGGTGGCGATTTTAATTGTGTAGTGGACCCACTGACAGACAGACAACGGCCACAGATACATCAATCCAAAAGTAGTACCACGCTGAATAGCCTAATGAATGGATATAATCTTGTGGAGGCTGGCGATTGCTGAACCCCACTAAAAAAGACTTTTCTCTTTTTCTCATCAGTACACAAATCCTATTCAAGAATAGATTTTTTTCTATTAGGCTCTAATCTGCTCTCTTCAGTTTCTGACTCTAGATATCACAATATCCTGATATCTGATCATTCCCCGGTCTCACTAGATCTTCAACTAGACCATGTAGAGCCACATTACAGCTGGCGACTTAATAACTCCCTTTTAAAGGATAAAAAATTCTGTCAGTACATCACAGACAAAGTTTAATTTTACCTCAATACAAACGACAAGGGTGATGTAAATTATTCTGTATTGTGGGAGACCCTGAAAGTGGTTATCAGAGGTGATATAATATCATATGAAACTTCTGAAAGAAAGCGCACTAATAAAAGATTAACAGACATACAAAATAGGCTTACTGAATTGGAAAACAACTAAAAATATCTACCACTGACACCCAATTACTAAACAGTATTGTGGCTCTAAGATTTGAATATAATGATCCACTTTCAAAAGACATTATTAAGTTACTCACACACATAAAACAGAAGCACTTTGAATTAGGCGAAAAACCGCATAACTTACTTTCTAGGCAACTAAAACATATACAGGCGTCCAGAACCATACATCAAATTAAAAGCAAACTAACCGACCCTAAGTTGATCAATGAAAGATTCAGGGAATTCTACTCAGAAGTATACAACTCACTAGGGAATGTGGATAAGCAAAGAATGAAAGACTTTTTTGCTAAAATACAATTGCCACAACTTAGCAATGAGGCTGTTGAAGCTCTAGATGCTGACCTCACCTTAACTGAACTCAATTCCACCATCTCATCATTTCCATCTAATAAGGCCCCAGGGCCAGATGGTTTTAGTATGGACTTTTTCAAAAAATTTAAGGACAATTTGGCCCCCTTATTAATGCGCATGTTTAACCACTCTAAGGAATCCGTTATGCTTCCACCTACATTATACAATGCCAGCATTGCTGTTATCCCTAAGCCAGGAGGTGATCCGCTCTTAACCTCCTCCTACCGTCCAATATCACTGCTACCTGCTGAAACAAAAATTTTGGGGAAGATTCTTGCTGACAGATTGAAGAAGTTTATATGTAGCATTGTGCACCCAGATCAAACTGGCTTTATGCCAGGTAGGCAATTACATTTTAACCTACGCCGCCTTTTCAATATTATGTACAGCAAGCACACCACAGAGGCAGCCATCATCTCTCTTGATGCGCAACGTGCCTTTGACCAAGTGGAATGGCCCTACATGCAAGAGGCCTTGGAACAATTTGGATTTGGAGCCACTTTTAGGCAGTGGATACAGATAATATTTGCCCATCCCTCAGCTTCTGTTATAACCAACCAGACAGCCTCTCCTCCATTTACAATACATAGGGGAACTCGACAGGGATGCCCCCTGTCTCCTTTCCTTTTTGCTATTCTCATAGAACCGCTAGCTATCAGTATTAGACACAATGCTAACATAGCCCCTATAACTGTCAATGGCACTCAGCACCACCTGTATGCAGATGACATGCTTCCTTACATATCTATGCCACAGACTTCAATCCCATCACTTTTACAATTAATAGACGATTTTGGGTCTCTTTCTGGATTTACTGTAAACCTTGAAAAAAGTGAACTAATGCCTATCTTGTTATGCTGTGTCGTGTATTAAAGAAATGACACACACGGTCAGCGTGGGTTTTATGCTCGAACTTTACTGTAGCCACTGTCTTTTCATGCTTGGTTCCTGCAGGTAACCTCTTGCCCGGTGCATCATGGGCAATGTAGTATCTTATCAGCTACACATAACAACACATCTTCCCCCTTTAAGAAGATAAATCAACTTCTACCCACTTTTACATCTAAGACTATAAACTAGGGATGCACCGATGTGAAAATTTCGGCCGATATCGATATCCGATATACATATCGGCAGTCACTGCCGATATCGATATTTGCCGATATCGATATATGTAGAGAAAAAAAGTTTTCTGTAGTGCCACAAATTTAGTACAGACCAGAAAAAACACTGTACATTTGAAAAGCACAACAGTGCTCTTTATTTAAAGGAAGGCTCACTGTAAAACTCTGTCATGTGGTTAGAGGAAGTACGGCGGAGCGGACCCGATGGAGCTCCGCGAAGGCGGCGACGTCGGCGGCCGCGGAGGAGGCGGCGGCCCCCGATGAGAAGGCAGCAGGACAGCGTCCAACACCCCGGAGCAACGTTCCGCGCATTTTTTGTTTTCTTTTCGGGCGATGCGATGTGACGGAGGAGCCCGCTAGGACCGGCTAGCTTAGCGCGTCGCCGAGAGACACGCAGACAGTGACCCAACTAACTGTAGCGGTTTAACTCTGCCATTTGTTGACATATCGGCCAGAATTTGTTGACATCGGACGATACCGATAAGTTAAAAAACGTGACATATCGGCCGATATATATCGGTTGGCCGATATATCGTGCATCACTACAATAAACAATGTCTAAGATCTTATGTACCTTGCAACACTTCAGTATAAATGTTCTGTAAAACACCTTTTAACAAAATCACATTTTAAACAACCTTTTTTTTTTTTTTTTTTTTTTTTTTTACACATTTACAGTCTCTAATGTTCAGCAACTTTCAATGAGTCTCTTGGCAGGCCGAATCATTCGCTTTGGCCTGCATGGCGTCTTTGCAGGAGAGTTATAGACGGTTGCTGGCACTTCCGGTTCCTCGGTATGCTCCAGGGTGTTGTCTCCGTCTTGCGGTGTCGTGTCAGGCTGTTCCACCTCTGTCTGGCTTGACATTAGTGGTTTGAGATCGACACGGTTTCTTCTGAGAGACCCTCCATGCTCTGTCTGAACTTCACTTCTCTGATCCTGACTTGTTCTCCTGGCCTTAACTCCCTCAGTTTGTTCTTTTGTCATGTCGCTGTTTTTGTTTCTCTTTGTCTTTTTCTTTGTCAATTTTGATTTTGTTTGCTCCTTTGGGTTTCAAAAGATTCTCATGAATTGGCAGATTGGTTCTCAGGCGTCGTCCCATAAGCATTTGGGCTGGAGACAAGCCATTTTGTAGGGGCGCACTCCTGTAGATCATCAGGCTGTGATGAAAGTCTTCATTTCCATCATGTGCTTTTTTCATGAGACCTTTGACCACTTTGACTGAGCTCTCTGCAAGCCCATTGGACCTAGGATAATGTGGGCTAGACGTTATGTGCTTTGCGCATTGAAGATGGGATGACAAACCTGTTGCCCTTGAACACAATGTTGTTGACCACTGTCAGCTCTGTTTCGCAGGTCCAGTAGTCCCGAACTCTATGTGGACAGTCACTTTTGTGCTCGTCCTTTTCAGTTTCTTGTTTGAGTTGTTCTGTTCTTTCACTTGATACAGGAAGTGTCGTCATGATCATGTCAACATATGCCTGTATGTCAGCACATTTTTCGTTGTCTGGTTTCTCATGTTTGTCAACAGCCCGTGACAGTGTATCAGCTGCATACATGTATTTTCCTGGTGTATATGTCAATTTCACGTCGTATTTCTGCAGTCGTATTAACATACGCTGTATTCTCAGGGGACAGTCAGTCAACGGCTTGGACATGATAGCGACCAAAGGTTTATGGTCTGTCTCTGCTTCTACAGCCTGCCCATATACATATTGGTGGAAACGCTCACAAGCGTATGTGGTGGCCAGCAATTCCTTCTCAATTTGTGCATAATTGACCTCTGCGCTGGTGAGGGCTCTTGATGCGTAGGCCACTGGTTGCCATGTTTCCTCATGCAGCTGTAGAAGGACAGCTCCTAGGCCATACTGAGAAGCATCAGCAGAGATTCTTGTCTCTCGTTTGTGATCGTAGAACCTAAGCACTGGCTCTGAGATTAGTACTTTTTTTAGGTTCTGAAAACACTCCTCTTGCTGTTGTAGCCACATCCACTCATTCTTCTGCTCCAACAGCATCCTGAGTGGAGCTGAGATGGCTGACAGCTGGGGTATGTACTTAGCAAGGGAAGTGACCATCCCTAAGAACCGTCTCACCTCGTCCTTGTTCTGGGGCCTCTCCATATTGGCTATGTCTGATGTCTTTCTCGGGTCAGGACTCACCCCTTTCTCAGACACGACATCTCTGATGAACGTCAGCGACTTAACTGCGAATTCACATTTGTCTTTGTTTAGCTTCAGGTTGACACTTTGGGTGCGCTCAAGCACCTGTCGCAGCCTAGAGTCATGTTCCTCTCTTGTGGATCCCCACACTATGACATCATCCATCATGGTTGTGACTCCTGGAATGTATTCAAATATGGTGTGAATTGTCTTGTGATAGACCTCTGGAGCTGACAGGATTCCATATGGAAGACGGAGGAATCTGTATCTTCCTTCTGGTGTGTTGAACGTACAGAGTCTTGAACTAGCATCATCAAGTTTCATCTGCCAGAACCCAGAAGATGCAACGAGTTTACTGAACCACTTGGCTCCTGCGAACTGAGACATTATCTCTTCACGGGTTGGCAACTTGAAATGCTCTCTTTTGACTGCTTTATTCAGATCTCTGGGATCCAGACATATACGTAATGCCCCATTTTTCTTTTGTACGACGACAAGGGAACTCATCCAATCTGTAGGTCCATTGATTTTCTGTATGACGTTAAGCTTTTCCATTCTTGCTAATTCTTCCTTCAGCTTTTCTCTCAGTGCAAACGGAACTTTTCGGCATGCGTGAACTACTGGTGCAACTGTCTCGTCCACATGTATTTTGTGTTCACCAGGTAAGCAGCCTAATACCTCGAAAACATCCTTAAACTCCGTCATTAAAGTCTCTTGATCACAGCTGTTTGACTCTGTGTTCTGTCTGTCTGCTGCCTGTGACGCCACCATGAACACTCTCTTCACGAGACGGAGTTTCTCACATGCAGTCAGGCCTAATATCGGTTGCACATTCTTCTCAACAATCAGCAGCTGTGCCTTTAATGTCTGGCCTTTGTGCTGGAAGGTCGCTATACAGCTGCCTTTAACTGGTACACTCTCTCCTGTGTAGCCTGTCACTTTCATTTTCACTGGATGTATTTTGCTTTTTATTTTCAAGGTTTTGTAATCAGTGAATGACAACAAGTTCACTTGTGCTCCAGTATCCAACTTAAACGGTATTATTGTCTCATTGACAGTCACTGGAAGAATCCATTCTTCTCTCTCAGCATGGGACACCTGCACTACATCCACAAAAAAATTGCCTGGTTCTTCATCCGCTGTGCAGCATTTTGCATAATGGTTTCTCTTGCCACAGCTATTGCACGTTTTCCCATAAGCTGGACATGTTCTCGGCGTGTGACTACCTCCGCATTTCTTACAACTGCCTTGCACCATTTTATCTCTGTTTTGTTTATTTAGGCGCTTCTTGTGCTGCTCTTTTGTTTTAACTGTATGCACCGCCATTTCCGTTTTGGAAATGGCGGTGCATACAGTGCATACAGTAGAGCAGTGGACTTGTGCCCTGCACAAGTCCACTGCTCTATCCAAATTCAGATCTTTATCTCTGAGCAATCTCTCTCTTAGTCCATTATTAGCAATTCCACAGACTATGCAGTCCTTTATTAGTGAATCTCTTAGTGCACCGAACTCGCACGTCTTGCTCAATGTGTACAATTCCGCCAGATACTGGTCGAAAGTATTGCCAGGCTTTTGGTCACAGGAAAAGAACTTATATCTCTCAAACGTTATGTTTTTGATAGGCACGAAGTAATCTTCAAATTTATATAACAGTGTAGGTAGTTTCAGGTCATCGGGTGCAATTTGGAAACTGTTATAAATGTCCAATGCGTCTTCCCCAATTACGTGTAGAAGGATTTGAGCTTGCAATTACTCGTCCCCCTGCCCTGCTCCACTAGCAGCTATATATATTTCAAATCTCTGCTTGAAACGTTTCCAGTTATCTGCAAGATTTCCATTAAACTGCATGGGTGAGGGTGGACTTAGCCTGACATCCATGACTGTGCGTCTTCTTTCGGTCCTTTCCGCAGACGAATCCTGCTGCAACGGTTGCGCTTACTCTGGCACCACTTCTCCGTGTCCCCCGAGTTCTTCCCCGCTCTCGTCGTTAATGCTGCTAATGTCCTCTGCCAACAAAGAGTTTTTTGAAAATATTCCCTTTAAAAAGGCTTACACTAGTTTTACTTACCTGGGTATTATTGTCACCAAAAACCCAAACGATTTAATGAAAACCAACTGGCAGAAGCTAATTGATAAACTTAAACAAACATAGATTTCTGGAAATCTCTCCCTATCACAGGTATTGTCACACCGCGGTGAAGTTTGTCCTGTCTTGGGGTTTTGTCTTGTCACTTCCTGTGTTATTTTGAAAATCTAACTCTCCTCTCGTTTCAGGTCACTTGCCCTTCCTCATGTGTCACCGGTCTGATTGTCTGCCCTGCCCTGATTGTTTCCACCTGGTTCCAATTACCTTGTGTATATATTGTCTGTGTCTCCCCTTGTCTTGTGCCGAAGTGTTTCGTCCCGTGCGTTCACCCAAGCCATTTAAGTCCTCTGGTCATAGTTCTTGTTGCCTTGCCTTGCCTGTCGTGCTGTCCTCTTCGGAGCGATTTTTTGTTATAGTTTTCATAGCTTTAGTCTAGATAGCTAATTGTAGATTTTCAGTTCAGCCTTTGTTTTCAGTTATTTGAAAAGATTTTGTTTTATTGTCATTGAGTATAGTTCCTCCAGTTTTTAGGAGAGATTTTTGTTTCATAGTTATTGAGTTTTTTCCTCCAGCCTTTTCGGAGATATTTCTCCCCCTAGTCATAGTCATAGTCTAGTCCCTTACAGTATAGTGATTTATAGCCATAGATATTTTCTTTGTATTTTGTCATAGCCCTCTTTTGCTCCTTGTGGAAGAGGTTGCCTATTTATTAATAAAACCCGCTGTTCCACTCCGCATCTGAGTCCTCTTTTGAGTCCCGGCCTGACAGTACACTTCGGCCAGTATGGACTCAGCGGAGAGAGAACAGCTCACGGCAGCCCTGCGAGCACAGGAGGCCCGGCTCTCCCGTCAGGAGGAATTCCAGACCGCCCTGGCCTCCCAGATGGCGCTCCTATCTTCACGACTCCAGGATCTGCACGATCACCTAGTGCAGACGAAGGCTGCACCTGAGCCTCCAGTAGTGGCGCCCACCAACCCAGTGAATCCCGTTCCATCAATGACTGTAGTGGGAGCAGCATGTGAGTTAGCTCCACCAGCCCGATTCTCTGGCGAACCGGGCTTATGCAAGACCTTCCTCATTGACTGTTCATTACATTATGAGCTAAACCCCCAGGCTTTTCCCACTGACCGATCTAAGATTGCCTTTATGATTTCCCACCTGGCGGGGAGAGCCAAGGCTTGGGCTTCGGCAGAGTGGGCCCGAGACTCCCCGGTTTGCAGTTCTTTTTCGGAATTTGAACAGACTCTAGAGAAGATTTTTGACCCTGTCACGACTAACCGGGAGAAGGCTCAGGAGCTGAGCGGGCTGAAACAGGGCAATAACTCAGTTTGTGACTATGCCATCCAGTTTCGCACCTTATCGGCGGGGATTGGTTGGAATATGACAGCCCTATATGACGTCTTTTTAAAGGGATTGGCAGCTCCGATCCAGGACCTCCTGGTTCCTCTGGATTTACCCACGGACCTCGACTCGCTCATCGCCCTCGCTATCCGGACGGATAACCGAGCCCGCCAGCTCAGGCAGCTACGCACTGCGAGAACCCCGCCGATGGAAGGGTCCGTACACCCACAAACACCAGGTTGGCCGGTAACCCGTCGATCATCACCAGAGCCACGTCACTGTCATCATCCAGAAGAAGACGGAGAACCCATGCAGCTGGGGAGAGCCCGACTATCGCCGAAGGAACGACGGAGACGGCTACAGGAGGGTCGCTGTTTCTACTGCGGGGAACCCGGCCATCTCGTCGCCACCTGCCCTGCCAAGAAGAACCTGGTGGTGAGAAACGTCAAGGGTGCAAGCACCCCACCACGTACTCTCACTACCGTCCAGGTAAAACACCACACCACCATTGAGCTTAACGCACTCATAGACTCGGGGGCGGACGAGAGCCTGATAGACGGGCGCTTTGCGGAACAACTGGGCCTCGAAATAGAACTTTTAGCTAAGCCCATCCGCGCTAAAGCTCTTAATGGACAGGACCTTTTCACCGTCACACACATCACAGCACCTCTCAGATTGATCATCAACAACCACCAGGAGAGCATTCGTCTGTATGTAGTCAAGTCACCCTCTCAGACTCTCATTTTAGGACAGCCATGGTTACACCGCCACAATCCCCACATAGATTGGAGATCAGGGGAGATCCTGAGGTGGGGAGCGGACTGTGTGAGGGTCTGTATGAAACTCCCATGGGAAGGAAAAGAGGTCACAGGCAATAGACAGATTTCTGCTAACTCCGTCACAGACCCCAATGCCCCTGAGCCTGTTGCCAAGGATCCAGAAACGATCCTCCCACGTACTTGTGTGGTTGGAGCTCTGACCTGGCAAATAGAAAATGAGGTTAAGCAGGCTAATGGTGAGGCTCCGTCACCTAGTGGGTGCCCAGAGAACCGTTTGTTTGTCCCGGCTTATATGCGCCCACAGGTGATCCATTGGGCCCACACCTCACTGCTTTCCGGCCATCCAGGAGTTAGAAGGACGATGTTCGCTATCTCCCGGAGGTTCTGGTGGCCCTCCATGGAGCCGGAGGTCCGGGAGTACGTAGAGGCATGTTCGGTCTGCGCCCTGAACAAGACGTCCTCCGGGTCACACATGGGCCTGCTGCAGCCACTCCCCACTCCCTCCAGACCATGGTCCGACATCTCGGTGGACTTTGTCACGGGGCTTCCGGTCTCCCAAGGTAACACCACGGTCCTCACCGTGGTGGATAGATTCTCAAAGATGGCTAGATTCCTTGCTTTGCCTAAACTGCCCTCCGCCAAAGAAACGGCGGAGATCATGATGAACAATGTTTTCAAGGTTCACGGATTTCCCAAGGACATTGTGTCAGACCGGGGCCCCCAGTTCGTTTCCAGGTTCTGGAGGGAGTTCTGTCGACTCGTCGGAGCGAAAACCAGCCTGACCTCAGGTTATCACCCGGAGGCCAACGGCCAGACCGAACGCCTCAACAAACAACTGGAAACCGGCCTCCGGTGTCTGGTCTCTCAGAATCCCTCGACATGGAGCCAACACCTGGTCTGGGTCGAGTATGCCCACAACCTACTGCCCACCTCAGCCACAGGTATATCACCATTTAAATGCGTATTTGGTTACCAACCTCCTGTGTTCCCAGACAATGAGCAGGAGGTGTCTGTTCCCTCCGCCCATGCCATGGTTCGCCGCTGCCACCGCATCCGGGCAGCTGCCAGGGAGGTTCTAATTCGCCAAGGGGACCGGGTCAAGAAAACTGCAGACCGCAAGAGGCGACCCGCCCCAACTTACCGGCCAGGCCAGAGAGTGCCCGATGGTCCCAACCGCCGCCCCTCCACCGCCCCCAGAAGTGATAGACGGCGGTCCGGTCTACAAGGTCAAGCGGTTACTGGCAGTTCGCAAACGGGGCCGAGGAGAACAATATCTGGTGGACTGGGTAGGATATGGTCCGGAAGAGAGGCAGTGGGTCCCGGCGCATTATATCCTAGACCCTACACTCATCACAGACTTCCACAGGGACCACCCTGACCAGCCTGGGCCGTCAGGAGTCGGCCCTAGAGGGGGGGGTACTGTCACACCGCGGTGAAGTTTGTCCTGTCTTGGGGTTTTGTCTTGTCACTTCCTGTGTTATTTTGAAAATCTAACTCTCCTCTCGTTTCAGGTCACTTGCCCTTCCTCATGTGTCACCGGTCTGATTGTCTGCCCTGCCCTGATTGTTTCCACCTGGTTCCAATTACCTTGTGTATATATTGTCTGTGTCTCCCCTTGTCTTGTGCCGAAGTGTTTCGTCCCGTGCGTTCACCCAAGCCATTTAAGTCCTCTGGTCATAGTTCTTGTTGCCTTGCCTTGCCTGTCGTGCTGTCCTCTTCGGAGCGATTTTTTGTTATAGTTTTCATAGCTTTAGTCTAGATAGCTAATTGTAGATTTTCAGTTCAGCCTTTGTTTTCAGTTATTTGAAAAGATTTTGTTTTATTGTCATTGAGTATAGTTCCTCCAGTTTTTAGGAGAGATTTTTGTTTCATAGTTATTGAGTTTTTTCCTCCAGCCTTTTCGGAGATATTTCTCCCCCTAGTCATAGTCATAGTCTAGTCCCTTACAGTATAGTGATTTATAGCCATAGATATTTTCTTTGTATTTTGTCATAGCCCTCTTTTGCTCCTTGTGGAAGAGGTTGCCTATTTATTAATAAAACCCGCTGTTCCACTCCGCATCTGAGTCCTCTTTTGAGTCCCGGCCTGACAGGTATCCCATACTATATTCCCCAATCATATTTTAAACAACTTGATTCAATAATAATACCTTTCATATGGAGCTATAAGACTGTGTGCATAGCAAAAAAACATCTGTGTAAACCCAAACAAGAGGGAGGCTTTGGCCTTCCTTATTTCAAACTATATCATTGGGCCGCCACACTCTCCACTATAGCTTGGTGGAAAAGCTACCTCCCAGATAGTTCAGAAGATTGCCCGGCCTGGATAACACTGGAACGCTCTTTATGCAAGGGCACCTAATTGCCTGACTTGTTGAACAGTCCTTCTAAAGTCAACAAAACTTTATTCAGTGGTAGCTCCATTTTAGCTGATACCTTGAAAATATGGAGTCACATTAAACGGTATATAAAGGCACCGAGCATTTATTTAGATAGCCCAATATGTAACAATCATGCCTTCACCCCTGGCAGAACAGATTCAGTCTTTGCACTTTGGCAGGAGAAAGGGATAAGTGACTTGAACTCACTATATATAGATGGCATTTTTGCCTCTTTTACTCAGCTTCAAAGCTTCCATAGCATTCCAGCATCCAATCTTTTTAGATACTTTCAAATACGTGAATTTACAAAGAAACATACCTAAGTTCCTCATCAAACCCTGCCATAAAACTCTAAATACAATAAACAATTTCAAACCCCTTAACAAGGGGGCAGTCTCATATTTCTATCACTCTCTTTTAGAGATGACTCCTAAAGATTCTTCTGCCCATAGACAGGCATGGGCCAACGAGCTAAATGTAGAAATAGGGGAAACTTTCTGGGAAGATTGTTTACAAAATATGAATGATTGCTCAGTTAATGTCAGGCATAACCTGATACAGTTTAAGACATCAAGTCTGTATTACTGTAAGACCAGAATTAATAAGTTTGATCCATCTACATCACCACTTTGTAACAGATGTAAAATTACCGATGGGATACTTGCCCATACTCTTTGGTTTTGTACTAAGTTGTCATCTTATTGGTCTGATATTTTCCAATGTTTCTCTAAAGCATTTAAGAAGTCATTTCCACCGGATCCACTTGTTGCCATATTGGGTGGAACAGGAGCTCTTCTTTGGCCAACACATATGAGGCTCATGCAATCTCCTTGGGGATGGTTGTTGCAAAGAAAATGATCCTGCTGTTGTGGAAAAGTGACTCTGCCCCAAGCTCTGTATTGACACACTGCTTCAATGAATGTGATGTTTGTTAATATGTGCTATGTTCTGTTTATAATCATAAAAAATAAAAAATATATATTAAAAAAAAAAAAATCTTTACCATAGGCTTTGCACACATCTTTGGTGGGTGTAGCCTTCCAAAAATTACCTCAAGAAAAGCAAAGACACACATGCGGCAGTCTGCCATTAATCCCCCCTAATCAAGCAGGGACCCCCTGATGTTTTCATGAAGCTGGAAGGAGTGTAGGATGAACAAAAAAGAAGTAAAGAGGAGAATAAGGGAGAATTTAGATGAGTAGAAGAGGGGGATAGGAAGGAGAGGAGGATTGGGGTGGTACCAGCTGGACTGGTTACCCCCCCCCCCCACCAAACAGTAACTCAATAACTGGCATGGCCATCTGTCCAGCCACACACACACACACACACACACACACACACACACAGATTAGCAAATGTGAGTAATAGGTACCACAGTTTTGATTTTCACAAATTTTCTGAAGGATCACTCTCAAAACACATGCAAATAGTTCCATGCATTATTCCTTCCTGATTTTGGTGACCTTGACTGAGTTTTTTTGGGTCCCTGCTCCTCATCCATCACAGTAATATAGCAACTAGGTGTTTCTTAGATTATATGCAGCGGCTAAGTCTTTTGATGGACAGCTGGGCTGCCCAATCAGTCAAATCAATTCAAGTCATGGCATTTTTTTTGTATAGCCCAAAATCTAAAATCACAGATTCGCCCTAATGGTCTTTACAGTTTGTACAATAGCAACACTAAGTCCCTTGACCTTAGACCCTCACATCATAAAGAAAAACTCCCTAAAAGAAAACCTTTGACTTAAAACCAAAAAGACTAGGAAACCTCAGGAAGAGGGATCCCTCTTCTGTTGCGGGCGGCTGTAGCTCAGAGGTGGAGCAGTCGTCCACCAGACAGAAAATTAGAAAATTGGTGGTTTGATTCCCAGCTTCTCCGAGCTGCATATCATGGTATCCTTGGGCAAGATACTTAACCCCGATTTGCCTCTGATGGCATGGGCCGTCGGTGTATAAATGTGGTGTGAATAGGTGAATGGACCCTCGTAGTGTAAAGTGCTTTGAGTGGTTGAAAACGACTAGAAAGGTGCTATATAAATTTACCATTTACTCTTCCAGAATGGACAGGCATGTATGAGATTATGTGAACAGGATTGAAACAATACATTGTGAAGTGTAGAAGTTTAATATGATGCTAAATTAAATAACAGTAATGTGTTGAGGTAAATGCAAATATGACCTCATTTTCATTTGAACCCAAACCATGTTTTTTTTTTTTTAAGTTTTCTGTCTCTAAACCTAGACATTGACTACAGTGTTGTCATCATTCATTTGTAACATATTGTAACATAGTAATGTGTACTGTAGCGTCATGAGGTGTATGAGTCAGTAACAAATTATGGTTGGCAAGATGAGAGAGCCAGGACATTTTAAAATTACAGTTTCAAGAAGCATTTACCAGTTCTCTCAAAATTTACATTTTTGCTCATGTTGGTTTCTAGTCATTTGTGTAATTTGTTTTTACAAAAATCTGGATTTTGACACAAAATGTCAAATGTTGTAACTGAAAAAGAATGACAGATTTTATATATTTAATCCACCTAGAACATAAAACTAGTGTTTTTGATTTTTTAAAACCTTTTTGTGAGAGTTTTGACACTTCTGTATACACACTCTCACTATCAGCTGGTAAAGGTGGAGAGAGAAACAGCAGTTTGTGTATTAACTAACCACTCAGAATATTTAGTTTTCCGACATGAACATTGAATAATGACACAAGGCGGGGGGCCGGAGGCTGAACCCAAATGCACGACTCTTCACGGATCGATCAAAAGAAAAAGTCTTTATTATTATTCCGTACAAAAGATTCACTCAACATGAGGTAAACAAAAAACCACTCTTGCGAGGAGAACAAAAAATCACTCTTGCGAGGAGAACAAAAAATCACTCTTGCGAGGAGAACAAAAAATCACTCTTGCGAGGAGAACAAAAAATCACTCTTGCGAGGAACAAACAAAAAATCACTCTAACGAGGAAAACGGGACTAGGAAAAATAACGAGGGAAAGACTGACAAAACAAGACTGGGAACTTTAGTAGACAAGAACAAAACCTGGTAGGACTTGGAGCTGGGCGCTGGCTCTGACACATGGGACGTGACGAACTGGCACAGGACAAGGGGAGACACAGACAATATATAGGCGAGGTAACAGGGCACAGGTGAAAACAATCAGGGCAGGGGAAGGCAATCACCGTGGCGGGAAACACACAAGGGCAGGAAGCAAAGGTGCCTGACACAAGGGGGAAGAGTCATTTCAAAATAAAACAGGAAGTGCAGGGCAAGACAACACGAGTGACAACCTAACATTTGTGACGAGACATGACAGTACCCCCCCTTCTAGGGACGGCACCAGACGGCCCAGGCTCCTGAGGATGGCGGCGGAAAAAGTCATCTATGAGGCCCGGGTCCTCAATAAATCTGGAGGGTATCCATGAGCGCTCTTCCGGACCGTAGCCCTCCCAGTCAACCAGGAACTGGCGTCCTCTGCCTCTGTTCCGGACTGCCAGTAGCTGCTTTACTGTGTACACTGGACCGCCGTCAATCATTCGGGGGGGTGGTGGGGGCTTGGCAGGAGGGACCATGGGGCTATCCTTGACCGGTTTAAGTCTCCCCACATGGAAAGTGGGATGGACCCTGAGGGATCTGGGGAGACGAAGACGAACAGCAGCAGGGTTAATCATTTTTACCACAGGGAAAGGACCAACAAACCTGGGAGCCAGCTTCCTGGATTCTACATGGAGGGGCAGATCCCTGGTGGATAGCCAGACTTTCTGGCCAGGCTTGTAGACGGGCGCTGGGCAGCGCCTCCGGTCAGCAGCCCTCTTCATCCGGGCCGAGGTTTCGCAGGAGGGCCCTGCGGGCTGCTGCCCAGACCCGCCGGCAACGACGAACTAGGGCATGCGCCGACGGCACCGCTACCTCCTTCTCTGTGTCAGGAAACAGAGGAGGTTGGTAGCCATAGGCGCCTTGGAACGGTGTCAGACCGGTGGCTGCGGTGGGGAGGGAGTTGTGGGCATACTCGACCCAAGCCAGGTGCTTACTCCAGGTTGATGGGTTCTGGGAGATGAGGCAGCGGAGGCAAGTCTCCAGCTCCTGGTTGAGGCGTTCAGTCTGTCCATTGGACTCGGGATGGTACCCCGACGTGAGGCTAACTGTGGCCCCAATCAGCGCACAGAACTCAGACCAGAAACGTGATACAAACTGCGGGCCCCGGTCGGACACTATGTCTCTAGGGAGGCCGTGTAGGCGAAAAACATGAGTTAGCATTATCTCAGCCGTCTCCTTGGCTGACGGCAACTTAGGCAAGGCAATGAAATGCACCAACTTGGAAAAACGGTCCACCACTGTCAATACAGTGGTGTTACCTTCAGATAAGGGAAGTCCCGTAACAAAGTCCAGTGAAATGTCCGACCAGGGCCGACTGGGAACTGGGAGGGGATGGAGCAATCCCATCTGAGGTCTCGAGGATGTCTTATTTTGGGCGCAGGCTCGACAGGCCTCCACATACTCCCGGACATCCTGTTCCATAGCAGGCCACCAGAAGCGTTGCCTGACGACAAACATAGTACGGCTCACCCCTGGGTGGCAGGTAAGCAGGGAGGTGTGAGCCCAGTGAATCACCTGAGGTCGCAGGGGCGCTGGGACAAACAGCCGATTGGCTGGGCAACCACTAGGTGGCGGGCTCTCACCGTTGGCCTGCTTCACCTCAGCTTCTATCTGCCAATTCACCGCCCCTACCACACGTTTCAGTGGCAGGATGGGCTCGGGGACCTTGGCAACAGACTCGGGGTCATAAAGGCGAGAGAGGGCGTCTGGCTTGGTGTTCTTGGACCCCGGCCTGTAAGACAAGACAAAATCAAAGCGGTTAAAAAACAATGTCCATCTAGCTTGACGTGCGTTTAAGCGTTTGGCCTTCCTAATATACTCTAAATTTTTGTGGTCCGTCCAGACGAGGAATGGTTGTTGAGCTCCCTCCAGCCAATGTCGCCACTCCTCCAGGGCCACCTTCACCGCCAGTAGCTCCCGATTCCCGACGTCATAGTTGCGCTCAGCTGATGAGAGCCGCCTGGAAAGATAGGCGCAGGGGTGCATCTTTTGGTCCTTCTCTGACCGCTGCGATAAAACAGCCCCCACTCCTTCACTGGAGGCATCCACCTCCACCACAAACTGACGATTTGGGTCAGGCATTGTGAGAATGGGTGCTGTCGTGAACATGGCAATCAACCTCCTGAATGCCTGGTCAGCCTCAGGGGACCACTGGAAGGGTGTCAGAGGAGATGTTAATGCATGGAGTGGTGCCGCTATTGCGCTGAAGTTTCTGATGAACCGCCTATAGAAGTTAGCAAACCCCAGAAATTGCTGAACCTTCTTGCGGCTATCAGGAGTTGGCCATTGAGCCACAGCACTAACTTTAGCCGGGTCCATCTGTATCTGTCCCGAGGCTACAATAAAGCCAAGGAACGATACTGTATCGGCATGGAAATCGCATTTTTCTGCTTTAACATATAGCTGGTTCTCCAGCAGGCGCTGGAGAACCAGTCTGACATGGTGGACATGAGTATGCTGATCAGGGGAAAAGATCAAAATGTCGTCCAAGTACACAAACACAAACAAGTTCAAAAATTCACGGAGGACATCATTAATAAAAGCCTGAAATACTGCAGGGGCGTTGGCAAGTCCAAATGGCATGACTAGGTATTCATAGTGCCCTGATGGTGTGTTAAAACCGGTCTTCCACTCATCCCCCTCTCTAATCCGAACCAGGTGGTAAGCGTTTCTCAAGTCCAGCTTCGTGAATACCTTCGCTGACTGAAGCTGTTCAAAAGCGGAGGCCATAAGGGGCAGAGGGTAGCGGTTCTTAACCGTAATGGCATTAAGGGGGCTATAGTCTATGCAGGGACGGAGCGAGCCGTCTTTCTTCCCCACAAAAAAGAAACCGGCTCCCGCAGGAGATGACGAGGGACGAATAAGGCCCGCCTTGAGTGAGGTGTCAATATACTCCTTCATGGCCTTTTTCTCGGGGCCCGAAATGGCATAAAGTCTCCCCTTAGGAATCGGAGCACCTGGAATTAAGTCAATGGCACAGTCATACGGTCTGTGGGGAGGCAAGGACGCAGCCTTGCTTTTGCTGAATACCTCCCCCAAGTCATGGTAGTCCACAGGTACAGTTGCTAGGTCTGGTTCTTCCCCAGGAGATGGGTCTGCCCCTCTAGTATAGACCTGACCTATTGCCCGTCTCTGACCCGCGGCTAAACAGTTCTCTACACAATTCTCTCCCCAGGCTGTGATAATTCCGGTCTCCCACTTAACATGGGGGTTGTGCCTAGACAGCCATGGGTATCCGAGAACCATTGGGTGCCGAGCAGAGTTAAAAAGGTAAAAAGACATCTGTTCATGGTGGTCGCCAACCTGAACATGGAGTGGTTCAGTCTTATGGGTTATCCTAGAAATAAAATGGCCATCAAGGGCAGTGGCTTCCAGAGGCTGGGATAGCAATTCAGCCTTGACTTGCCACTTGCGGGCCAAATCCCAGTCTAACAAGCTTTCGTCGGCCCCTGAATCAATTAGAGCCCCTACTGAATTAGTGCGACCCGTCAGGGTTACCTGGACAGTAGTCAGTGCGCGAGGGGGAGTTTCTGGTGTAGACAGCTGTCGCCCCCGAGTGCCTCCCCTCCCTGCTGGGCGCCCACCTTTCACCGGACATGCAGCCAGCAGATGTCCAGTCTCTCCGCAGTAAAAACATCTGCCCTCCAGTAACCGGCGCCGTCGCTCCTCTCTGGACAACCTTGCCCGCCCCAACTGCATCGGCTCCTCCCTGGGCCCTGGGGGTGCTGCAGCCTGTGGAGAAAAGTGTGACAGCGTGGCGGGTTGAGCAGCTATCCGGTGGTGAGAAGGCGTCACGATCTCCCTCTCCCAGTCCCTCAGCCGATTGCCCGTCCGGATGGCTAGGGCGATGAGGGAGTCCAAGTCTGCGGGTAGATCCAGGGGATTAGTAAGCTCCGAACGGAGGCAGCGAGCCCCGTCAAAAACGTGTCCCGTAGGGCCGCTTCGTTCCACTCGCTGTCAGCAGCTATAGTGCGAAAGTGGATGGCGTAGTCGGCCACCGTGCGACTGCCTTGCGTTATCATACTCAGCTCTCTTGCCGCCTCCCTCCCTGGTACTGTGCGATCGAAGACTTTCTTTAAAGAGTCTTTAAAAGAGTCTATGGAGGAGCAAACTGAAGCTCCTCGAGCCCACTCTGCGGTCGCCCATGCCGCCGCCCGTCCCGTAAGGTGGGAAATCATAAAAGCCACTTTGGCTGAGTCTGTCGGGAAGGCTGAGTGCTGGAGTTCAAAGTGTAGCTCACATTGTACAATAAAAGATTTACAGTTATCACCTTCTCCGGAGAACTTCTCTGGCGGGGCTAGCAGGAGCGAGGCTGAAGGTGATCCAGGTGAAGCCGGAGTAGCAGAAGCGGTCGGGGGTGGAGAAGGTTCAGGCTGTGATCGAGGAAGGGCCTGCTTAATCTGCAGGGCTAACTCCCTCATCTCCGCGGTCATAGCCGCCTTAAAACTGTCCTGGCTGTTGGCCAACCCTTGCAACCCTCGGGCAAGGGATGTCAGGTGTTCCTCCTGCCTTGTCAGTCGGGCTTCCTGGGAGTGGACCGCTGCGGTCAGCTGGCTGGAGTCGGCTGGGTTCATGGCTGGCCAGTTCGTACTGACACAAGGCGGGGGGCCGGAGGCTGAACCCAAATGCACGACTCTTCACGGATCGATCAAAAGAAAAAGTCTTTATTATTATTCCGTACAAAAGATTCACTCAACATGAGGTAAACAAAAAACCACTCTTGCGAGGAGAACAAAAAATCACTCTTGCGAGGAGAACAAAAAATCACTCTTGCGAGGAGAACAAAAAATCACTCTTACGAGGAACAAACAAAAAATCACTCTAACGAGGAAAACGGGACTAGGAAAAATAACGAGGGAAAGACTGACAAAACAAGACTGGGAACTTTAGTAGACAAGAACAAAACCTGGTAGGACTTGGAGCTGGGCGCTGGCTCTGACACATGGGACGTGACGAACTGGCACAGGACAAGGGGAGACACAGACAATATATAGGCGAGGTAACAGGGCACAGGTGAAAACAATCAGGGCAGGGGAAGGCAATCACCGTGGCGGGAAACACACAAGGGCAGGAAGCAAAGGTGCCTGACACAAGGGGGAAGAGTCATTTCAAAATAAAACAGGAAGTGCAGGGCAAGACAACACGAGTGACAACCTAACATTTGCGACGAGACATGACAAATAATCTGGCAGGAATCTGGACAGTTCCACTTGAAGAAGTTGCAACCAACTTTGCATTCAAGATGTGTTACTCAAGTTTTTTACCTGGCTTCATATCATGTAGGGCCAAATGTGAAGTTGAGATGGCAGATTGTGCTACAGTTAGGCAGAATTCGTATTGTTGTTGTTCAACTTTGTCAACTAGGATCTGGATAGAACTGCCCCTTTAAACACACACACACACACACACACACACACACACACACACTTACTCTCTATCACACATGCACACACACACACACACACACACACACACACACAAAAAAAAAACAATGTTGACTAATTAATAATGAAAAAAACCTTTGGCATTGAATTTTAATTTCTCATTTTATTCTTGCACACATTCTGCTTTTGCTTCTCCTTTACTCTTATAATTTATGGTGCATTTTCAGCTCTAAGGTCTTCACAATGGAGTAATAAAATGAAAATACTCGTGACATTGCAGTTCCTATATTATAACTCACCAGCAGCTAGTTTTATGTCTCCCACCTGGTGATGTCTCTGCAGAGTTAAATGGCCAGGCATCGCAAAGCACTGCTTGCCCATCTGTATTAGTGTCCATGTTCATGTTCTTCTAATAAGTTTCTATAATAGAACTTTACTCTAAAGCTTGAGGACTGAGTGGAGAGCTGTGGGTGTGATTTATTGTGATGTTTGATTCGTATTCAAGAAGTCACTGAGCTTGTTTTGGCCTATATTTGTCTTTATGTCTGGGTCTCACTGGTGTGACATAATGAAGTAAGACGACTGAAGTTCACAGTAGTAAAATATGTCTTTATTTCTTTGCACCAAGTCAAATCTGATTATTTTCTGGTTTGTTAAGTCTTCTATACTAGTAAACCAATGATCTTGGGGATGTGGACTATTAATTTGAAAAAATAAGACATTTACATCTTTGAGAACCGGTGATCAACATTTTATGAATCAAACAACTAATCAATGAATCCGAGAGGTCAATTACCTATCAAAATAGTTGTTAGGTTACAACCTTACAACTAGGCTGTAACCTAACTGCTTGAGTTAGCATGCTTGATATTCTAATATCAGATTTTACTCTTTGGAGATGCTGTAAGATAGAACTTTTCACCATCAGTTGTTAGCAAATGTGGGTAATGCTTAGCTGTCTCACAAACACAGTGTCATATTTAACCAAATGTATAGTGAGTCAAGACCAAGTGGTAATAAAACCACAACTCACAGTGATCCAAGTGAGTTTTAACAGACCCTAGAACTGTTCACGAGTAGGTATGTGTTTATGAGATGTGATCATTAGCAGAGGAGCCATTTAAGGGTCTGTGTCCTGCTCTGTCTCTTAGTTTTCATTCACAAAAAACAGTATAAACAAGTTGAATATGTGTATGTAAATTGTCAGTTACACAGAGTTTCTGCATTGCATCCAATTTGTTGCTGCTAAATTCAATTCATTTAAATAACATTTCCTTTATTTTTTCATGTATACTTGATTTTTAGACACAACATAAATTATTTACAAGGGAGATGTAGAGAATAGGATCTACACAATGAATGTGTTTGTTCATGTGTGTAATGATGTGGTAAAAGCTTGTTATGTTATGTCTAATGGTATATAATAATACTAAATGAAAACAGAGATGTATCTATATTTTAGAGAGAAATACATAAATAACAATTTGGCATGATAATGTAGAAGAAGAATATAATAAAGTAAAAAAGTATAATAATTATAATGTAAAAAACATCCCACTTCCTTGCATTTATAGTGCAACATTGTCTAAAATCCACACACTAGCATGTTTATCATTATATTTGTTCCTCACATTAACACAGGCTACCGCAATAACAAACTGTGTAGGAAAAATTCATGTGCAACGTTCAGAAGAGGAACAGAGCTCAAACCTATTCATCATCATTATTTATATAATTTCTATCGGGCTATACACTACATCAGAAATAGTTTCAATTTTGTTTGTTACCATACACTTTGTTGAACTTGTTGTTTTGCAAAAAAACAAATAAATAAATAATAGCATATTATTGAATTATTGAATAAAAATATTCATCCACCACTACCACCACTTTGCCTAACAGATTTTCTGTGAGAAATCCTGTTTATGTGTATATACATATACAAACATTTGGACTTGTGTATTACGTGTAATGTCACATCATAGTATTATATAACCTCTTACACTCCCTCTCTCTCTCTGCAGGTGTTTCTCTAGGTCAGACCACCTGGCTCTGCATATGAAGAGGCACATCTGAGGGTGAAGAAAGAAAAGGGGAAGAAGAGAAGAGGATGAGAGAGAAGGAGAAGGAAAGATAGGAGGAGAGGTGGAAGGAAAGAGGGATGGCAGCCCCCCTTATTTATCCCATCACAACACCAGTCGGGCACCCACAGAGCAACCCATCCATCTAGAGATGGAGCCATCGGGGAGGGATCAGAGGAAAAGGAGTAGCTAGGTTGTTGTTTTTCTTTAAAAGTACACACTTACATACTTGCAGTAGTGAACACTTCACATACATTTCTTTGAATGCATCAACCCGGCGACCCCGGCACTCTCATGTGTACTGGGGACTTGGACACTGCCAAGCCAAAATATACTTAATTTGTGTGATAAAACATTATGTCACTTTTTTCTTTCTCTGTATATTTTGAAACCATAAATTCAATTTGGGTGAGTAGATAGTTCAGTGGGGAGTTTTTTTTTAAACATCTATATAGTCAGTTGTTAGTGCTTGTTTTGTTGCTACAAATCAAATACTCAACTTTTTTTCTTGTTTTGACCATCATCTGCCGCAGTCAACTCCAGTATTCAACGTGAAGAAAACAACAACGCTAAACTCTGCAGGAGCGCGACTTCTATTATGGCTGTCAATCGAACCCAACGCTTAGTGCTGGGTGTTTCACTGCAACGATGGTCCGTCGGTCAGCAGGTGCTTCTCGCTGTCAGGCTCTCCTCCAGCGTGTGTTTGCATCTCTCACTTTCACTGAGACGCCTACTGCCTCTTCAGGCTATTTGACAGAAATGCGCAGCGACACTTTCTTCCCTTTTTTTTTTTACTTAGAGGACAATAATTCTTCTTATTGTGGTTATAATAAAGAATGACACTTATTTCTTTTCTCGCTTGGAGAATAAAATGTCTTAAAACTCACTAAATTGTATTCTCGGGTCAAAAAGAAAAAAAATGCAAATGCAAATGCATTCTTCAACAGAATGTTTGGGTTGAGTTTGAAAATCCCTATGTGGTCAGACTCTGCTCTTCTTTTTTAACTTTATTTATTCAGGGACGTTTCACCAAGGGGAAGCCTCTCTTTTTATGGAAAACCCTGATCACATTTCACACAGTTCAGATGTTCTTCTGCAGTTTGCAACCAGTGGATGGAAAAAAATAATCATAAAAAGGATTTTGTCTTTTGGGTTTTTTTTTTTTTTTTTCAAACAAAAAATAAAGCAGAATGGGAAGGTCTTTTGTTTTTTTCATGTTGCTCTTTCCCTGCAAATTCACTCTAGCTAAAACATGGAATCCCTGGCACAACCCTTCCTCGTCTCACACCCTGCCAGAGCCAAGCAAGGGATTTGCTACAAACTAGAAAACCTCTTTTCTTTCTTTCATTCCTTCTGAAAGTCACCCTGTAGCGATTTCACAGATTTTGAGGTCTCATCTCTTTGGCAGCACTGTAGGGTTGGGAGGCTAAAGTTTTTGGTTGTTCAAAAAGGACTAAAGACACCAACTTACCTGGCTACTGTTGAACAGACACCATCACATCAGCCTGGTCAAATTAGCTTTGGATTGTTTCCTATCCATTGACTGCACTGGCCTTTTTTAAATGTTATCTTTGCTTTTTTTTTTTTACAGTAAAAACATATGGAAAAAAGGAACACAAATAAAAAAAAAAAAAAATGTAAATCATTAAAATACTTGATAAAAAAACAACACAAAAAAAACAGTCTCGCTCTACACATTGCATACAGAAAAAGCAAACATACTCCATTAACACACACAAACACATACTGCAGTTTCTTTGTTTATGGCTCCTCTTGAGGTAAGACTGATCTGATTTAGATAGATAATTATTAAACTAATGAACAAAGAAAAACAAAACAGTGCATGGGAGGCTTGATTTCAAACACACACACACACACACACACACACACACACACACACACACACACTCTTTCTAGAATTGTACATTCTGCTCCAAAACCTTTTTCACAGTAGGAGTTTAGCAACTCTTGTTTAGTAGAAGAAGTAGAAGTATCTTAGATCTCAGCTAGAGGTAACGAACAATTCCAAATCCTTTGAAGTGAGAAATCAGCTTTTTCTCAGTTCCAACAAGCACCTGCATATTCCTCACTACAGTTTGTCCCTCTCATTTATTTATTTTTTTTTTTTTGTTTTACTTCTTAGAAATTTGTTACATTGTCGGCTACACCGAGCATACATAACCAGTGGCTTCATCAAAAACAAAAAGAAATAAAATATTTGTAAAAACATAATCATTATAAACACTGCCTTAACCCAAACAAACAGAAGCATAATCAAATTTATTGTACCTGATTTCAAACATATAAATTTATCAAACATTACAAAATGGGGGGAATGTTTCACCCCCTCCCCTCTTTATCCAAACATTTACTCTGCTGTGATTGTCCGAGCTCTTTTGAAAAGGCCAGCAACAACAACATTTATCTTTTATCACAATGACTGAGAGCTGAACAGTCAACTGTGGCATCCAAATTCTAGTGGTATCCACCAGCAACATGCACTTGTACATACACGTTTTTCACAGAGCAAACGTTAATCTCAATGTCTGCAGTCATATCTGCAACAAAGCCATAAAGAATCTTACTTTCCACTAATACTGTTTTGAGGATTATGTTTTCAAAAGACATGAGACAAATTGTTCTCTAGGTATTCAAAGTTACATTGAATGTTTGCTGATGGCAGGCTTGTATCTTTGACCTGATTATTATTATTAACACTATAATTTTTAAAGCAAAAAATTGTTTTGGGTACATGAGAGCTGCAAACTGGATCAAGCACATATCCATATCCTTTGCTGGGTTGGGAAAATAAACTTGCCTTGCAATCAGGACGTTACTGGTATAACATCAACACTACTGCTCCATCTGCCCACCAGTAATGGTACTTTAAGCCCTGGAGCACACATGTACACAGTCTAATACTCACTGCTGCTGACCGTTGTGACTGGGTGAGAGTGCAGGGCTTCTTGAAGCTGGCAGGGCAATTTCATCTCCCAGCCCCGCCAGTCACTGTGCCAGTTAGTATTACCAGCCTCCATTAGGTGAAACGGTGAAAACAATTCCCTTCAGGGGTTTATGGTGTGGCTTCGAACAATCAATACCAAAAACCTCCAGCATGGAACTGCCCTTCAGCCAGAGTCTCCCTGCTCAGGAGAGATCAGCAGGATACCTCCTCCATATGAGGCCTCTGTATCCAGGCAGCTTTCTCTACTTTCTCTCTTCTTTCTGTTATTTATGATGTAAAGCAACCCACATTTATAGATAAATCAAGTGTATTTTATTTCATTGTTATCAGTTTCTGTTACAAAACCTGTACTGATGGTTGTTTTTTATCAGCTTGGATGATGCAAGGTCATGCCAAATTATTGAGACGTTGCAAAAGGATGTCGACGGAGCCCTCCTATACTGGTAGTACAATCACAGAAGGATCGTAGCACTTTTGTGAGGCTTTTGATGTGTGTGTGTGTGTGTGTGTGTGTGTGTGTATGTGTGTGCATGCACATGTATGTCCATTTAGCATACTGTAAAGGCAGCTTATTCAGCAAGTGCAACTGCTTACCAGTTGTGCAACCATGTAGAAGATACGTTTGTTGGTACACTTGCTGTTGGGGAATGTTTTTTGATGGCTGACAGTGTGTTTGATATAGTTTGTTCAAACTCTTGATTCACTCATACTTACATTTAAGGCTCATCATTTATTTCCTGTTTAATGCATATTTATTTGTGTATCTTTTGATCATCAAAAGAATTGATTGAATTTTGATTTGAGAAATTACATTTTGATCTTTAAATACCCAATTTGCAGAAGAAACCATTATTAAACCATCTGTACTTACTTCAAGACAAACGGCCTGATCTCACAGCAAAAAACAAAACCACTTTTGCTCATAGCAACTACAGTACAGTAAATTAAAATTTTAACAAATGGTTTAAACTGAAGGGCGACACGGTGGTGCGGTGGGTAGCACTGTTGCCTCACAGCAAGAAGGTCGCAGGTTCAAGACCGCCTTGGGCCTGGGTCTGGGGCCTTTCTGTGTGGAGTTTGCATGTTCTCCCCGTGTCTGCGTGGGTTTTCACCGGGTACTCCGGTTTCCTCCCACAATACAAAAAACATGCTCAGGTTAATTGGTAAACTCTAAATTGCCCATAGGTGTGAGTGTGAGAGTGAATGGTGTGTGAATGGTGTGTGTGCCCCACGATTGGCTGGCGACCATCTGGGGTGTATCCCTGCCTCTCGCCTTAACGCGCTGGGATAGGCTCCAGCAGACCCCTGCGACCCCGAAAGGGAATAAGCGGGATAGACAATGGATGGATGGATGGTTTAAACTGATTTTTTTCTAAAGAATCACTGTATTATTTTTGGTAAAATTACATGAATGAGGAGTATCAACTGCTGTAAAACAGGAAAAAAGTGTTGTTTTCAGCACATTGCTCTTGGCAAAACAATAGCGAACAATTATATTAACAATATGATTCATAAAGTGTGCTGTCGAATGGCAGTGGCCAACATGCAACAAATGAAACTCCTCACAGTTTGCTACTCTTTAATTAGGCTCCCTCTTGAAATCCAACAGATCTCATATTCATTTTAAATACAATTGAAATCCATCCCCATTGTGTCTCTCAGCCCTGGAGGTTGTTGCTCCAGGTTTCCTGTCATATCTCTTAGGCTTCTCCAGCCCGACAAGCTGTCAGGCTCACAGCTCTGATCAGCATTAGCACTCACAGGTTCCTCTGAGTCTAGTTAGAGTCCAGCTCATGAGATAGCACTGGGTCACACAAATACCGATTGAAAGAGAAAGCAAAGCAGCAGGGACCTTGGGCCCAGAAGTGACATAGAACAAATACAAGATCCTGTGAGCATAGAGAAATGATAGGAGACAGTGAGGTTAAACCAAGAGGAAAAGAACAATTAAAATAATCACTCACCCTCATGAATATCCAAATCATTAAAGCAGCCTGTTTGGTTTTTTAATCTCATGGATTACAGATAAAATGGATGACCAATTATTCGCAAAGTCCCCAACCCACCAACACACAGTTAAAAGTGCCATTCTTATTTCCCATTCCTCCAACCTCACCCCATCCCCCCTCTCTGTCCACAGCAGCTGCCCATGCACCATCAGCAGTAGGAATGCTAAATGCACACTTTACATGTTTGCCCAAAGATTTGCATATTTTGAAAGTTACCTGCTGTGAATGTAGTAGATATAGAGGAAAGATGCAGAAAAAGGGGGTAATGGATGGAAGGCGGAAGCAGTGGGATTTTAATTTATTTTTATTCTTCCACTCATATGTTAAGTCATTGACTAGCCACACTTGGTAACATTCTCAATCTCTTGTCTACTGTGAGCTGAACTCGTTCACAATGTAAAATAATGTTCTCGTGGTCTTATAGGGTGTGCAATATAGCGGCATTAGAAGCTTAAGCAGGAGTAATGTAGCTTTAGTTTAAGTTAGCTTCTTAGCACACAGCAAAATACACTTAAGTCTCATATTTCAAAGTCAAAGATGAGTCTTTGGAAATGTTAAACTTTTGACTGTCGAGACTCAAAAACTGCATAAAGCCAGCTTTTAAAATGTTATGACTTCAACTGCAAATAACGTTCCCACACATCACATATTTAGAGTTTTGCATCTACCATTTTCAGATGTTTTCAATGGTGCTTTCACACTGGTAGGTTTGTTTCAAATATGGGTGTGGTTTCCTAAAAATGCTGAAACCTAGCAGCAAACGAGGAAAATGTAACCCACATTATCCATCTGAGTTCCATGATCTGAAGTGCAGAGGGACACTGTTTTTTGTATGTGTATTGGAAGTAATGACTTTGCAAAAGACACTGTCATTTGTGCACTATTAGCAAAAATATTTTCTTTATTTCTGGAAGGCCCATAAACGGCTGCAGTTCCATTAAGTAGCTGTCGGTGGCCTTTGCCGTTATGCAACACCATTTTGTTCTGTTGTAGAACCAGAACACTTTCTCTAAGTTTCTCTACTTAGACTGTACATTGTACCATACAAATTTGATTGTTGTTATATATTCTGCTATCAAACTCAGGTTTAGGACTCAAACTTACTCAGTGTGAAAAAACTATAAGAGAGCCTCTTTGACAAATAGCAGTTGTGTCAACATACAATACTTTAAGGGGATCAAGCTTATAAGTTTTCCATAGTCACCCTGGAAGGAGGATTATTACTTCTGGCAGCTTTTGTAAATAGCATGGGCTCTATGGTAAAATTATTCGCATGTGGCGAAAGTACCATCAGCGTTTTATAGATCTGTTTTACTTCTAGTATACATTGCACTACATGAGCATACTTAGCTATTGCACTTTCCTTGTGCACACACAGCTAGCATAGTCTGTTGGACCACTCTGTCAAATATCCACTTAACATTTGTTACACGTCAAGGATGCACTTTGCTGCCAAGAACCACTTGGAACCACTACAAGTCTGATAGATCAAGAACAAGACTGGCATATTAACTTAAAACCTCTGGTGAAAGGTCTTCTTCCTCACCATTATTTTGGAGGAATATGTTGTACTTCACAAACATTCAGTCATGCTATGGCTGGGTTGAAGTGTCTTGGTTTTAGTGGCATCCCTGAGCAACTCTGTTTGTAGCTACTGTGTTTTGTCCATGCTAATTGTATCAGTATATAAGATAACCACAGATCTTTACCCCTCCTGTTGTTGTTACACCTCACCCACACCAAACCTCTCTTCAGTGCAACCACACCCATCAGGGCCCTAGGGGGCTGAATATGCTCAGAGTCTTCAGAGCTATGCAGATTGCGACTTCGAAGCAGTTTTTTTTTTTGACTGCACTGCAATAACATTTCCATCTGGCCAGCTAAATGTTCTTGACTGATACACTTAGTTTCAGTTCAGTCAACCCATCCTTTCCAGGTGCTCTACCATCTCTGATCAGTTATATTCCTCTGAACTACATTGAGTCTAACAATTACCCACCTGATTGTACGTGAACAAAGGACTTGTACCAAGATAGTTTGTAGGCAAAACTGTTATTTTTTTAAATGTTGCATTTTAAGATGCTGGAAAATATTTAGATATGTGTTACTAATTAAGTATTTTGTAAGGTTAGGTCAAACTTCAAAGAAATTTGTCTCAGGGTCAGTTATTTTATATAAAACACTCTAATAACATCATACAACATGAGAAGCATTTGACACAAATTGTTGCTTTTCACATAACAAATACATAGGAAAACCATTTCAATATATGTTTGAAATTGTCAACATGGTTACTTATCAAAGATCTTTTTATTTTGGGGAGGAAACAAGAAAAAGTAAAATCTCCTACACATGATCAAAATTTGATTATGATTTGTAACCTTTCTGAGTTTTAGGACATGAAAAACTTAAGGTGAAAAAGAAAATCCTGATAAAATAAAATTATTTAAAACCTGTTTACTAGCTGTGTTTATTACACATCCATAGAGTAGAATAGAATCAACAGGTCTGATGACCTACAAATCAGCGAAAATTTACCTTCAAAATGTATTTGCTTTGTGGAAATGATTTTGGTACCACTCCTTTGGTCATATATTAGAGAAAATGAGTGATCCTTTGTGTTGTTTATTGTGTGTGCACACAGTCAACTCAAAGTAAAACTTACAGAATCACAATGCATTTCCTAGGATGAAAGGATATATAGAGAAGTAAAGATGCTATGTGCATTTTTAGTATCATAACATTCCTTCTCACCTATCCTTGCCGTGGCTCTGTAACTGATATTTGCCATATCAACCTTTGACCCATGAAACCTTCTCTCCACACCTGCCTTCCTCTCCTCTGTCACCATCACCTCTGTTGACTTTTTTTTCATTTTGAGTTGACTTGTTTTACTTAGAATTTTTTGCTGTACAAAGTGTTTAAAATATTATTTGTATTATATAATGTTAGTATGGTAATGTTCTTTATTAAGGAAGAAGAAAATTTATTTTTGTTACTGGTCTGTTTCATAATTCTTTTCTAAATTGATATTGTAAGATATCTATGCAAGAACTGTTAATTGGAGCATTTTTATTTAAGAATGTAATATGTGTAATAAATGGTAGAATCAGATTTTTTTGCTCTCTTGTTTTTCTTTGGTTTTTTTTGTTTTTAGGCAAAAAGTTATTCAAAATAAAATATTTGAAATTTCTGAGTATCCTTCATATCCAGACCTTAATTTGCCTAGAAGAATGGCATATATGTATATATATTAGTGATGCACGATATATCGGCCAACCGATATATATCGGCCGATATGTCACGTTTTTTAACTTATCGGTATCGGTCCGATATCAACAAATTCTGGCCGATATGTCAACAATGTGCAGAGTTAAACCGCTACAGTTAGTTGGGTCACTGTCTGCGTGTCTCTCGGCGACGCGCTAAGCTAAGCTAGCTGGTCCTAGCGGGCTCCTCCGTCACATCGCATCGCCCGAAAAGACAAAAAAATGCGCGGAACGTTGCTCCGGGTGTCGGACGCCGTCCTGCCGCCTTTTCGTCGGCGGCCGCGGAGGAGGCCGCTGTCTTTTCGGGCGATGCGATGTGACGGAGGAGCCCGCTAGGACCAGCTAGCTTAGCTTAGCACGTCGCCGAGAGACACGCAGACAGAGACCCAACTAACTGTAGCGGTTTCTCCTAGCAGGCTCCTCCGTCACATCGCATCGCCCGAAAAGACAAAAAAATGCGCGGAGCGTTGCTCCGAGGTGTCGGACGCCGTCCTGCCGCCTTCTCATCGCCGGCCGCAGCCTCCGCGGCCGCCGACGTCGCCGCCTTCGCGGAGCTCCATCGGGTCCGCTCCGCCGTACTTCCTCTAACCACATGACAGAGTTTCACAGTGAGCCTTCCTTTAAAAAAATATAAAATATAAAGAGCACGGTTGTGCGTTTCAAATGTACAGTGTTTTTTCTGGTCTGTACTAAATTTGTGACACTACAGAAAACGTTTTTTCTCCTCATATATCGATATCGGCAAATATCGGTATCGGCAGTGACTGCCGATATGTATATCGGATATCGATATCGGCCGAAATTTTCACATCGGTGCATCCCTTATATATATATATATATATATATATATATATAGAGAGAGAGAGAGAGAGAGAGAGAGAGAGAGAGAGAGAGAGAGATATATATAGATATATATGGCACCAGTTATATTGCTATTGAAATATAAAAACCATAACGTTACCTTATCCAATGCAACTTAATATCTACGGTATTGTTTTATGTTAAATGGTAGGTTTGCATTTTTTTATACTCTTAATACACAACTCGTATAACAGCACTTCATACATGGGACAATGTCAAAACTGCCATGTGAAGTGACCTAAAACACATGCTATCAACTACTTTTATATTCTAGGTGAATTGAATAATTAACATGTATAATTTACCATTTAAAATTTAAAGAAAATCATACATAAAAATATTTTTTAAAAAACAAATGATACAAATGGACTTTTAAATGACAGCAATACCAAGATGAACACAAAATGTACATTTTGAGAGACCTGATGCAAGGTTCTTTAAACTGTATTTTCAAACATTTTTGACTTTCTCATCTTGCCAATCATTATTTGTCACTGGCACATAAATAATGAATGTAGTCACTGCAATGTCATCCATTTGTTTGTGGACATCTGTTTTCAAGCTTTGAGTTCACCATCTTGGAACAAGAATTGACTATATGACTAGTGACTATATTTGGATGAAACCACTAGAGATTGTAATAGAGATATAATAAGTATACAACACTTTAAGCCTTAATCAAATATCCAAAAGGTCTGTTATATAAAAATTCACCCATGTACAGAATAGAGAATCATCCATAAAAATCAAAGCTATCTTTTGTATCAGGCTGTTAACGTGTTTATTTTTTGCTGTTCAATATTTTCATATTTTCTCTCCAGATCAAACCTGCAATTCAACCACTTTTATAGAATGCAATTTAGATTTTAAAAGTATGAGATGACTGTAAAAACAAATTTTAAACAGTTTTTTCCCCCCATTTGCTAGATTTGCCTTGTATTTCAAAAATACATGAAAATGTCAGTTAAACAATTCAGTAATTCATATTACACTTGATATGTTCCACAATTAAATTGTACAATCAAATGTGAATATAAATCAAATGTATATCATATCATAAATTTACTACTAATATTTGTTCTATATAGAAGCTTATTATAATGTTCACCCTCCACCAGTAGCCCAGGGTCCCATCCCTAAAGGAAAGTTTGTATGACAGTGTCGGTACATTTGTATAGGAAATAAATGCTAACTGGGCTGCATTTATAAAAAGGCCCTTTCTAGTCATTTTAAACTGGGCTAAGCATTTTATTTCACCTATTCACATGCTGAAGGTGGCTGACATAAAAGGTTCTGTCCGCACATCAGGAATCTAACCATTCAGACACATTTACACACATTACTGCATGGCACAGCCATCAGGGGCAAATCAGGGTGAAGTATTTTGCACAAGGACACATTGACATGGAGCCCAGAGGAGTCTGGAATTGAACAGCTGGTCTTCCAACCAAAGGACAACTGCTCTACCTCTGAGCCACAGCCACCCATTTTGTTTGTATAGCCAAAGAATTTTAAATTAAAGTCAAGAACTGTATTTTAATTATGGATAAAGACTGTATTTTAATGATTTTATATTTCAAGTATATTTGCGCCACAGTTGCTGGGATATTACAATTTACTACATTGTAGGAGGGAACGCCACCAGACATTTGAGAGGGGTTCAATTGACTTTTCATACCTTCACTTTAGACCAAGCAGGCACAATATTACTTTCTAGGAAATTGCTTGTATCTCCCTCACACAGACACTAATATGACTTTAATTATGAGCAACGCACATTCAAGGAAGATGGGCAAATCCTGTTCAGCCGCTGCCAGGAGCATGTGCATACACTGCAACAACCACCATCACTAACTACAACAGAATGGCTTGTATTCTCAATAATGGTGGTAATTTAGCTCTTTATTACAAATTAAAGCAACCTCATGAATATCTATGGCCCATCAATGCCTGCAAATGGCTTCTCTGTCTTGTCACTGACTATTGACATACAAGCTGAGACCCAAATGAGGTAATCAAATAATTAATAGCTAATTGGGGATCAATTATGCAGCAGAAAGAGAGCTCATGTGCATTGTATCTGCTCTGTAGGTTTGTCCTCTTACATAGAAATTGCTAATTAGCTCATTAAAAGCGTTATTGTGTTTCTCTGGAAGGACAGACATGATATTCATAAATCATGATTTTAATCATCTTAACTTGTCACTTGGCTTTTTCTGTTAATACAAATCATGCATTTCCACACATGTCTTTGCTTATAGCATGATAAAATGCTAGATGGAGATATTTCAGCATGCCAACTCAAAAGGAATATTATTTCTCAGCAGTGGAGCCATGAGGGCTAGAAAATGGAGATTCACAGTGCTGATTAGCTAGAACATTTTTAAGCGTTTGCAAACCAATTCAGGTTTCGGCAGAGGTGGAGGGGGGAAGAGAGTGAGCTTTTAATAATCTGATTCAGCAAAACTTGTCTGTGTTGCTAAGTGTTTACAGAAACAGCAGTTATAGCTTTCTTTAAGGACAAGAATAAACAGAAATCACCACACACTGTACCATATTCTATACTTGTATCCCTGCAAGACCATACCCTTACGAAAATTAACCATGGTTTTACCATGGGAAATACCGTGGTTTTACCATGGTTTCTGGTTAACCATGGTTCTCATGGTTTTTTGGGTCATGGTTTACCATGGTTAAACCATGGTCATAAACCATACTATAACCATGGTTTTACCATGGGAAATACCGTGGTTTTACCATGGTTTCTGGTTAACCATGGTTCTCATGGTTTTTTGGGTCATGGTTTACCATGGTTAAACCATGGTCATAAACCATACTATAACCATGGTTTTACCATGGGAAATACCGTGGTAAAACCATACTATAACCATGGTTTTACCATGGGAAATACCATGGTTTTACCATGGTTTCTGGTTAACCATGGTTCTCATGGTTTTTTGGGTCATGGTTTACCATGGTTAAACCATGGTCATAAACTATACTATAACCATGGTTTTACCATGGGAAATACCGTGGTAAAACCATACTATAACCATGGTTTTACCATGGGAAATACCATGGTTTTACCATGGTTTCTGGTTAACCATGGTTCTCATGGTTTTTTGGGTCATGGTTTACCATGGTTAAACCATGGTCATAAACTATACTATAACCATGGTTTTACCATGGGAAATACCGTGGTTTTACCATGGTTTCTGGTTAACCATGGTTCTCATGGTTTTTTGGGTCATGGTTTACCATGGTTAAACCATGGTCATAAACCATACTATAACCATGGTTTTACCATGGTTCATTTTAATCAAATTACCATGGTTTATTCTAACCATGGTTTTTTTTTTACCATGGTTTATTCTGTCTGGTTTTTACCACGGGATTTAAAAACCATAGTTTTTACTTACCATGGTTTTGTAGTTTCCCTATTTACCTATTTTACAAAAATGTCATGCAATCACATCAAACAATAAATAGCCTATTCTAACAAATTTTAAACAAATTAATACCATCCGCTTTATGATTTTATCTGGATACCATAAAAACAGGAGAACTGTTAAGTTTATTTATTTATTTATTTAAATGACCGTAATTGTGTGTGTGTGTGTGTGTGTGTGTGTGTGTGTTATTGTATCACATCAACACGATGAGCGTCAATCCTAGGTAAAGTAGAGGGGAACAGAAAGACAGACATAAAATACATTAGTGATTGCTTGCAGGAGTAATTGCACAATTTTTCTGTTGTGTGTGTGTGTTTGCATTCATTTCTCAACTTACTTCTTGAACACCTTGCTCTCGTTACTAAGCTTGTTTCTGATGGCTCCTCGCAGAGTGGCCACATCCGCTCCAGGGAATTTCTGAAGTGCGTAGTCTGCAAAGGAATTTCACAAATTAGTATTAAACAGACTTTAGGCAGATGTGAGAAAAAAGCTTTAATTTAGAAAGCTGGAAGTGTTGTGTCTTAATTTACAGCATTTTTCACACACCTGCTTAACATCCTCCATGGTGAATATTTATGCTATTGTTAAGTTAAACAACTGAAAACCGCAAGTTGTCTGAATAGTACAGCCGATTGGACAAACAAGATGGGCACTTACCAAATATGGCATTGAGTACGTTGGGAGGCAAAGGAGGCTTTACAGCCTCTTTGGCACTGCCCTTTTGCCCCGTCAAGGACATTGTGGCCAGCTCCCTTCTGGTGTAAAGGACGGACAGGAGGTCGCAGACGAGCTTTGATGGACTGCCGTGGTTGCACCTCATGACCTTTGTTCTGTTAACCACAATGCCTTCCCCAATGACCATCTAAAAAATAATAGGGTGTTTGTGTGTGCGTTGGGGGGGGGGGGTGTCACAAAAATTGAAAGGAATACATTTATTTAGTGCTCTTTCCACTCCTTCAAGCATTCACCCATTCAAAAACACATACAGTGCAAACTGATATTGAGTACAACCCTTTTGAACAATATTTCAATTAGCCAACAAGTTATTTCCAAAATGTGCATAGTAAGTTTCATCATCTTTTGAGCTAACAACAGAGAGGTCAGGTTGATAACTGACCTATTCGTCAATTTTTTTTTTTTAAATTATGGTGGGGCACAATTGGGAACACCCCTATGTTAAAATCTCATAAATGGATGAGGGGATCATGATCTCAGTTTGCACTGTACATTGCTGCAGACAGCAAACAGTTCTTTACTTCATTATCAAGCTTCATTATCCATTGGAAAATATTGAATAACATAGTGCCAAGCCCTTCACTTACATCATCACTTGAAGGGTCCTGGGTCTGGCCGGCTGTGAGTGGGGCACTCTGCAGAGGCTGGCTGGCTGGTGGGGCACTCTGCAGAGGCTGGCTGGCTGGTGGGGCACAGGCTTTCAGCATATTTTTTAGATCTAAAAGAAATCAGAAATAGCACCATGCAGAGAAATCAGGAAACTGGTGAGGAGATACACCGCATGTTGCAGGTAGTGGGGGGAACAGTTTAAATTTATCCATCACACATAGTAGCTTATGCATTTCCAGCACTGACAAACGAATAAAATCTTGAAATACATAATGCCATTAAATAAACTGTTGCTAACAGCAAGCCAAAAATCAAAGCTGCCACAGCTGCATTGGGTGGACAAAAAATATAGGGCACCAAGTGTCCGTACAGTAGACACACATAAAGTGAAAAAATGTGACAACCAACCCCGGTCTCCCCTAGCTGTACCTTTCGCGACCAATTTTAAGGTGAAAATTATGGGACGGCATGCTAGCCAACAAGCTAACTGTTGCATATGGCGACGACTGTAGCCAACCTTGCCAAGGCTTATCTCCGCAACCCTTATGTAAAACCAACAAAATCAATACAGACATTGGAGATTTTCTTCGCATAGCTTACGTTTGACTCTCGGCAACACAACGCCAAACAGTGTTTATGTGGCCCGTGACATTTGACGGGAAGTACTAGCTCAAAAGCTAACTAAAGTCATTGTGGTATGGTTGCTAAATTATCCAAATCTCAGAAGTGAAGCAGACGGAACAGGAATACTTACATTTAACCTCCTCCTGTGTGTTTCTTTTGGGACGTCGGCATCAATGTCGCCCAAATACCTTTTGTACGGCCCTCGTCGTGACATGTTTGATTTCCATCCGATAGCTGCTATCGATTTCTACGTGTGTGTGACAAAAAGCGCAACTACTCTCGTGAAATGACTTCTAGCTACATTGGCTGGCGCGTGCAAAGAAGGTCCGAACTTGTAATGTTTGAATTTTACCGTTGGGGGTAGCAGCCAATTCGCTAGTTGGTCACATAAGTTGGTCATAGCATAATGGCAGTGTCAGCAGAGTACGGTCTTTTCAGTTTTTTTGAGGAGAATACATTGGGCGTGGGGCCATTAAGTTTGGTCAGTTTACGTGGCACCCAAGTGCGACCCAATACATTGACCAAAAATATTTGGGACAAGGAGACGGAGGTACCCTTACGGAAATTCACTGTGGTTTATTATGGTTTTCATGCAGTAACCATGGTTTCACTGTGGTACCTCATAGTCATTTCAAGTACTATGGTTCTGTAATACACCATGGTTTCACTGTGGTACCTCATAATTATTACAAGCATGCTTATAGTATTACCAGTAGTTACTATAAAGTACTATGGGTAAACCATAGTGCTACCATGGTTGGTTCATAGTTTTTAGAAAAACTATGAAATACCATGGTTTTACCGTAGTGCTACCATGGTTAGTTCATAGTTTTTAGAAAAACTATGAAATACCACGGTTTTACCATGGACAAACCATAGTAATACTATGGTTGGTTCATGGTACTTCCAAAAACCATGGTAGAACCATGGTTACTACATAAAAACCATAGTATAACCATGGTTACCACAAAAAAACCATGGTAAACCATAGTAGATTTTTGTAAGGGATATCAGCTCATTTTAGAAATATCACTCTTGAACTGGTGGGGACATGTTAATTTAAGTACAGTGACATGAAATTAAATGAAATATGACAACAAAATGCTGCTTTTGAAACTTACATATATACTTGAGAACAAAAAATATCTGTTCACGCGTGTACCCAATGTGCATGTTTCCTTAAAAAGTTCAAGAGTAACTAGATGTTCATAAATCTTGCTAATTTAAACTGGATTTATACTATGCACTAGGTTTACAGAATTGGATTTAGAGTTTGGTGTGGGATTTCACCTGTTAAATGCATCACAGCAACATTAGATATTATTTTCAGATAGTATCTTAATAAAAAGAGGAACTTAACAAAAGAAAAAAGTGTGACATAGTGCTCTAAAGGGGATTTTTTATGGATATTATTAGGTGTATATTTTGAATCTATGATTAAAAGAACAATTATTTATCTTATACTGATAACCAAGTTAAAGAATATACTTATATAATAGGAGTGGCCTCAGTTTAGCCTCTGTTGTTACAGCTCCTGTAACTTTAGGCCAACCTTCTAATGAGCACTTGGTCAGCTGGGTCAGCTCTTGAAAGATGCACCTCAGGGGACTTCTATTGGCTTTGGAGACTACATCAACAAACCATGAAACAAATTATAGTAGTGGTAGTACTATTAGTATTTTACATCATGTCCTTGTTCATTACACATGTCAATACATTCATAAAAGAAAAGCTGATCCGAAGTCAGAAAGTAGCCGGTGTAAATACCAACCTTCATAGAAACTTTAACAACTGATGTGAGATGTGAAACAGCAAGTATATTTCTTGCGGGCATTATTTCTACATGTGATAAGCTGATCTTTTGGAACTTTGACCAACAAATTTTAGATAACCGACAATATATAAATAACCTCACTCTTATTATGAGTTGGTGAAATGACTGCACTCTGGATCGCCAAGGTGTACCCATCATTCATTGCACACAAAGTCACTTTGCTGTGAAATTTAGTTTGGACACCAAGGACCCAATTGTTCCTTTAAAATAGGGAAGCAATCACAGAATGGGTAGGGTGCAGCAAGACAATGACCAAACTGTCAAAAGAGTCACAAATCCAGACGTCCATGGTGACTCAATCCATCCGTTTGTGAATAGAGGTGAATACCAAGGAAGAGGTGAAAACAAGAGGGAGCCTCTGGCTTTTAGAGCACCCCGTCGAGGTTACAACAGAAGGCCTCATCTAACACCATATGTAAGGTCTTACATTTCCAGTTTTGTACCAAAAATTGTGATCTAAAAATAAAAACTACAAGCACAAACATTTTCTCTCGCTTCCTCTCTCTCACACACACACACACACACACACACACACACACACACACAAAAACTACCATTAGTGGAGTGATACCTCATTGTCTTTCTAAATTTTTTTTCCTAACAAAATTCCTCAGTTTCTTGTTTCAAAATCAGACAATAATGTGGACTTAGCATGGTGTAATATTTAGAGGTGTTGTGTGTTTGGCATGCGAATGAGAAAATACATGATCACCAGGGCTGACATCAACCTGCACAGGTGTCTCCCCATTGTAGATCTGTGTCTTTTGCAAAAAGGGCATGTTATCTTCTTATTGTTTATCTTTTCTTTGTTTCTTTGTTTTCTTTCGTGAATTTAATTGGAATTTTCAAGCTAACTGCTTTGACTACTTTGTAAAATGAGCATTTGCATATTTTAATTTTGACCAATCAGAGGAGTTTATAAGAGGCTTCATGACAAATGTGGCCAATAAGTCTCAGATGACTTGCTGACTTTAGTCTCATCACTTATTACTTACACTTATTTTAAGTGCTTATTTTATTGAAAAAAAGTCATCATGTATATGCACCAGAACAAATGGCATGGCTAGAAAGGCCCTATACAAATGCATTCCATTTGCCGTATTTATTTCGTATGAAAATGTACTGACATTCTGTAATACAAACTAAAAAAAATCCCCTAGGGATATTTTAAAAGGGTACTGTTGGCTAGTGGTGGAGTGTGTAAATTATGATGATTTTCTACAGAGACTTCAAACAAATAATGCTAGTAAATTACAGTATATATTATATGATATGAAGTATTTTTTCAAGTATTACTTCAGCTACTAATGCCCTTCAACAGGTTTACTATACACATTGACAATTCAAAATCCTAAGTTTGAGTGTGTGTGTGTGTTGGTGTGTGTGTATGTGTGTGTGTGTATGTGTGTGTGTGTGTGTGTGCGTGTGTGTGTGTGTGTGTGTGTGTGTGTGTGTATAAGAAGGAGGACTATTGATTGATGACTTCTCCTACATACTACAAGCTTACTGCATAATTGTTATGGTTTATTGATCCTTCGAGCCCCTATTGTCTCCTTCTTTTAGCATTTCCTTCGCTGAATCTCCCGGTCACTAGTTATTTAGCTCAGCTAACCTAGTCACTGATAACTTCTCTCCCTTTCTCTCTCTCTTCTTTCTCTTGCTTATGGTGTCAAATGTTTAGTCACCAGGGTGCAGGCGACATTGAATCAAATTTGAAGTTGTTAGCTAAAACTTATCGTAAATATGATTCAATTCAATTAAATGTATTGGTATAGCCCAGAATGCCCTGTCCTTAGACCCTCACATCGTACAAGGTAAAAATCCATAAAAAAAAAAACTTTAATGGGGAAAAAAAACAGAAGAACCCTCAGGAAGAGTAACACAGGAGGGATCCCTCTTCCAGGATGGACAAGCTGCAGTAGATGATGTGTGCAGGTGGAAACATTACAGAAAAAATTGGACATTACAAACAGAAAAACAGAAATGTAATGAATTTGGGTGTAAGTAGAGGATGAGGAGCAGGATCCATCACAGCTGGTGAACCAGGACAGCATCAGACCCTCCAACATCTGTAGATCCCTCAGTGGCTGCACCTCAGCATGCTCATGTGAATAAGAAAACATAGGGCAGGAACATAGCATATTTAATAGTGCATCAGTGGATCATCAGTATCACAGATGGAAGAAGAAAAAGAAGCTCAGAGCATCTAATGAAGACTAACCTATCACAGCATAACTATGACTAGGCCAGCCAGGGCCAGCCCTAACTATATGCTTCTTCAAACAGGAAAGTTTTTATCCTATTCTTAAATATTGGAAGGGTGTCTGCCCCCCGGACTGAAACTGGAAGACGATTCCACAGGAGAGGAGCCTGGAAGTTGAAGGCTCTGCCACCTGGGAACCTCCAATAAGCCTGCATATTGGAAACGTAATCATCTCGATGGGTGATATGGGACTAAGAGATCCCTAAGGTAGGATGGAGCCTGACCATTGAGCGCTTTATAAGTGAAGAGCAGGATTTTGAATTCTAATCGAGATTTCATAGGAGGCCAGTGTAGAGTGGCTAATACAGGTGAGATATGCTCTCTTCTTCTAGTGCCAGTTAAAAAATGTGCAGCTACTTTCTAGATCAGCTGGAAAGTCCTTAGAGACTTTTTGGTGCAACTGGACAGTAAAGAATTGCAGTAATCAAGCCTGGAAGTAACAAATGAATTGATAAGTTTTTCCGCATCTTGCAGAGATAGGAAGTGTCTGATCTTTGCTATGTTGCGTAGGTGAATAAAGGCAGTCCTAGAAATAATGTGGGCAGAGAATGACAAGTCTTGGTCGAAAATGACTCCCAGGTTTTTCACAGTGGAGCTAGAGGCCAGGGAGATGTCATCCAGGATAGCTATATCACTGGATATTGAGTTCCTCATGATTTCGGGCCCAAGTACAATGATTTCTGTTTTGTCTGAATTTAGTAGAAGAAAATTGCAGGTCATCCAGGATTTTATATCCTTAAGACAAGCTTGAAGTATAGCTAGCTGATTGGTTTCAATTGGCTTAATTGATAGATACAGCTGTGTATTGTCTGCATAACAGTGGAAATTAATAGTGTTTCCTCATGATTTTGCCCAATGGGAGAGTGAAAAGTATTGGTCCAAGCACAGAACCTTGTGGAACCCCATGATTAACTTTGGTATGGATAGAAGAAACATTATTGACATGGACAAATTGGGAACGATCTAAAAGATAGAACTTAAACCAGTTTATTGCAGTCCCTTTTATACCAATAAGATGCTCTAGTCTCTGTAATAAGATTTGATGGTCAATGGTGTCAAATGCAGTGCTAAGATCTAACAAAACAAGGATGGAAATAAATCATTTATCAGATGCGTCGAGAATATCATTTGAAACCTTTACTAGAGCCGTCTCTGTGCTGTGATGCATTTTAAAACCTGACTGGAAATCCTTGTATAAGTTATTGTTATGTAAAAAGTCATACAGCTGTTTAGCAAGTGCTTTTTCCAGAATCTTAGAGAGGAAGAGAAGATTGGAAATGGGTCTATAGTTGGCTAAAATTCTTGAGTCGAGGTTTTGAGTCGAGGTTTTTAACAAAATTTAATTACAGCTACTTTAAATGACTGTATTACATAGCCAGATAATAAAGACATATTGAGTATTTCTAGTACGGAAGGGCTAATCGAAGGGTAAATGAAATCATTATTCACATCAGAGGTAATGACTCCATGTACACCAGTCAGAGGTCACTAAAATGAATGTTGAGTCAGTAGCACCTTTGCAAAGATCATGTAATTTCTCTGGTCCCCTGCTGAACTTGACTAGTGATCAGGACAGGGTGTTGCTTTTTTACAAACTGTAAAGCCTATTGGGGCAGATCTGTTATCTGTGATTTTGGGCTATATAAATAAAATTGACTTTAGTTGACTAAAAATGTGTGCATGTGTGTATTGGGGGGAGGAAGTACACACGTACATGCACATTTGCTGGCGCAGTGTAGCCCAGGACCCGCTCCACCCATTCCATACCACCAAGACCTATCAAATAGCAGCCCACTATAAGTGTTCCACAGCAATCCCATACACACCCAATCAGCAAGTTTAGTGCACCCCTCGGGATGTCCCTCTGAGGGTAGAATCCAGAAATTTGACCCCCAGATTAATCAGCCCATTCCTCTTCTCCAAGGTCATAGAATTTGCAGATTTTGCATGCTCCTTCTATGCCCCTTGAGGTCCCAAACCACATTCTACATCTCCCACAGTAAACAAATGAAGGACAGCCCTCTGTATCAGCCAGGTCCCTTTTTGAACCTTGTTTTCCTATCTCAATTTTGTTTCTTTTAGTCCAGTTATTTTATGGAAATAGTTTAAACAAACAACAAAAGATAACTCAAATGATTTTGTATTCTCAACATGTCTTCAGTTAGGGAAAAAAACCCTGAAGAAAACTAATATGGGAAAGTTTTAAAAATGACCAAAATATATCCCATTCATCATATTGTTTCTCTTTTTCATATAAATAGGACATTTTTTTTAACTTTAGACATCACTGTGAAAATTAGGTATTTATTTACATTAAGACAACATTTTTTGTTTGTTTTTTTGTGATTCTTTTTTCACATGGGAACATAATCTTATTATGTATGGCTAATTTGCATCCATACACCACCAGATCTAAACATTTGTATATCAGGTATAAATGTATCAATCTTTATCAGTTACACAATTTTTTTTTAATTTTGTGAAAAAATTCCCGAAAATCTTGATTTTTGTAAAAATAAATGATATGACTCAACTTTCAAATAACAAGAAACCAACATGAACACAAAATGTAGAAAGTTTTTGCTATTGCTATAATAATTAATGCAAAGACATGCCTTAAGGCTGAGTCCATGAGGCTTTTTTGGGAGATAGGTCTGAGGGAAGAACAGGAGAAGGCAAAAGACAAAATTAAAGTAAGATAATAAGTACATCGCCCAATCACAGAATCTTGTCTTGGTCCATGTCACAGATTGTCTGCATTGAACCTAATTTTCATGAGTACCACTACAGCACCTTTGTCAGAACAGTTGTTTATCCTAATTTAGACAACATGTTAACAAAGATTTTCAATAAAAATGAAAGCCACTTTTATTTGTTTTAAAGTACATTTTATTACCAAAAGTATTTGCTCGCCCATCCAAACATTCAAACTCAGGTGTTCCTATCACTTCCATTTATTCCACAGTAAACTGTTAGCTGTATTTTATGAAACAAAAGTGTTTGGGAATGACAGAAAGTGGTAGGCTACATAAAATGATGGAGTAGGGTCAGTGGATGCTGAGCTGCATAATGTACAGAGGTCACAAACTTTCTGCACTCAACTGCAACAGACCTCCAAACTTCATGTAGCAGTCAGATTAGCTCAAGAACAGTGCTCAAGGAGCTTCATTGAATAATGATGCAGCTGCTTTTACATAGCAAGCAGCTGCATCCAAATCACATGTTAGCGATGCAAAGTGTCAGATACAGTGATGTAAAGTCTTGTTTTTCAGATCATTCCAAATTTGTTCTGTTAATAATGTTTCTATCCATACCAAGGTTAATCATGGGGTTCCACAGGGTTCTGTGCTTGGACCAAGCACCTATCCTTACATTCTGCCAATAAAGCCAAATGAAGCTAGAAAAACTTCAAGCATGTCTTGAAGCCATAAAATCCTGGGTGACCTGCAACCTTGTGCTGCTAAATTAATACAAAACTGAGGTTATTGCCTCAGGCCTGAAACTGGGAAATTCAATATTTTGTGATATAGCTATTTTGGATGACATCTCTTGCACCAAAAAAGTCTCTACAGATTTTTCAATGGATCCAGAATGTAGCTGTACGTATATTACCAGGCACTAGCAGAAGGGATTATATCTCACTTTTATTAGCCTCTCTGCACTTCCTGTTGAATCCAGAATAGAATTCAAAATCTTCTTCCTCACCTACAAAGTTAGGTTCCATCCTGCCTTTAGGATCTCATACTTCCATATCACCCATTGAGAACACTGCAATCACAAACTGCAGACCTACTAAAGGTTCCCAGAATTTCCTAAATTTAAATGGGAGGCAGAGCCTTCAACTACCAGGCTCCTCTTCTGTGAAATTGCCTTCCACTTTCAGTCTGAGCGGCAAACACTCTTTCTACATTTGACACTGTCTCTCTTACATTTGACAAAAACTGTCCGGCCTAGAATATTGTTGCTATAGGTTTAGACTTTCAGGATCTCACGAGATACTTGCTGGGTCTGTTGCTGTTCTGGTTTACCTGGAAGCTGCAATGGAGCCTGTCACCTCATACTTCACCTACACCACAATTTAATATATTTATATTAATTTTATTTAATCGTATTCTTAATGTTTCCTGTTTGTATGTATTGTTTCCATTCTGCGAGTTTTTCCTTGTACAATGTGAAGGTCTAAGGACAGGGGATGTTGTGTTGCTTTTGTACAAACTGTAAAGCCCACTGGGGCAAATCTGTGATTGGTGATTTTGGGCTATACAAACATAATTGAATTGACCTGACTTGATATACCTAATCAAGCTCCTTCCTGGTAGAAACCTTGATCATGTATGACTATTTCCCCAGTTTCAAACACTTACATCATGGTAGAATCAGTGCTGATAGCACTTGCTGGCTTACCTCCTGAGTCTGTTGATTAAGTCTTGCTAAAACTGTTCCAAGTTTCACCCACAAAGCTTGCTCTGCTTGCATGAAGATTGCTATTGTTTGAAGGAGTTAAAAAAGCCAAGCAAGCTTCTGAAAGATTCTACTGGCTTAGGCTGCACATGTCAAAGGTTAGGATTCTGAGGAGTCACTGGAGCAAAAAGAAGTGGTTTGTGAAAATGTCTGCCATTGTGTTCTTAAGACATGGTCATGGTAAGTTTGGATACAATGTCCTTGAGAATGCATGAAATGAGGTGTGGTGTGCCCCTAGGATACTTTTTAGGACCAATTCTTTTTAATTCCTTCCACACTTGGCAGCCTCATCAGGAGGTATCAAATTTCATAGCTATACTAATGATACACAGCTGTATATTTACATGTCTTCTGATGACAAAGTGTCAATTGAGGCCTTTTTAATTGTATTAAAGACATTAAGACATCAAATCTTGGATAACAATTTCCAACAGCTCAACCAGCACAAAACTGATGTTTTAACCACCGGCCCTGAGACCCATTGAGTGAATCTTTTTTATCAAAAGTACAGACATTGTCTTAAAAACCAGCACATTACAATTAAAAAAACACTTTTGACTTTTAGCTGAATTTTATTATGCAATAAATCAGTTACAAAGACAGGATTTTATCATTTAAACAATATAGCTTTAGTCCCCCTGTCTCTCTCAGGCAAACACACAGATGTTGATGCATGCTTCTATTGCCAGTCTTAATGATTTTTGCAATGCCCTGCTTTCTGGTATTCCTAAAAAGAACATCACAAGTCTACAACTTTTACAGAACTCAGCAGCACGTCTGCTGAGGAAGATCAGGCAGGCGTAAATTACACTGGTTTTGAAATCATTGCATTAGCTCTCTGTGTGTTTCAGTATTGATTTTAAGGCCCCCTAATGGTTTTTAAATGTTTCAGGGGTATTGGACCTTCTTGTCTTTCCAAACTGATTTTACCTTCCGAACCCTTCAGAAACCTTAGGTCCTCCAACACTGGCCATTTATCTAATCCAATAATAACACCATCATATGTTGGTGTTATTATTATCATCATATGTTTGTGGAACAATCAGGGGCCATAAAACTGTAGGTGAAATTTTGCACTTGAGAAGACTCCAATGTGTATTTTCGAAGCTTTTGGCATTTGCTTTCGGGATGATGTGCTGTCAGACTAATAGGCTTTTTGTCTAATAGGAAGTTTAAACTATTGGATTTTCACAATTATGGACTGCCGAACCAGCGGCATGATATTACTACTACCTAAAGGTGATTTTAGCACTAACTTGTACTTGTATCCTTGCATGGAATGTGTCAAAGCTGTATTAGCACAGCGATGTACTGTGTAACAAGAGCCTTCTCTTATTTTTTCATGTTTCACTATGCTTGTGCCCTACCTTGTTTATTACTGCAGAACGTGTAGTGTTTGTATAGAATCTGTTGGCCTACCAACTTTTCTTTCTTGTATTGAGTTGAAGGCATCCCCCATATTCCTTTATTTGAAATTGATTTGCTCTTATGAATAAGGCAAAATGTTATATCCCAAAGAATAATGGCTAAAAAAAAACAGACCCAGTTGTTGGCTCCCCTACTATGTAGGTTTCTACTGGTTTGATAAAGGACCTGAAGGAGCATTGTGAATTCATCTGGTCTATGCCACCTAACTAACCTAACTGTTGAATAAAAACAGGAAGTTATTTTTTTTTCTTAATACAGCAACATAAATTTTGCATGATGTGTTCTGCATTTATTGTTAACCTAATAGGCTCCTTTAAAAATTTCTTGTGAGAACTATCTTTTGCTTTACTCTCACCAGAATTCTTACAGCAGGAGTGATAGTCATTCATTCAGAATCTACCCTCGTGTGTATCCTCTGGGTGTTTTGTGTTTGTGTGTTCAGTCACACTTGTGTGTTTGCCGGACCTGGAGAATCCTGAACAGCCCATAGAGGAATAGGAAAAGGAAGAGGAAAGCTAAACTAACAAACATACATCATTGTATGTGGATCTGCTCTGATAGAACCGGAACAAAGCACCACATGACACTCTAACACAACACTATGCTACATTCTGCAAAATAAATAACTTTATAGCTGAAAGACAGAGGGGTGATTTCACAAAGAATGTATTGTGGGTAGTGTTAGCACAACAATTTGCATATCAGTTGTAGATGGACCCACTATTTTATCTGTCATGGCACAAACATGTCTGTAAAATTTGGCAACAGGAGTGAAATTTGACCTTGTTTTTTTATTGATTCAAGCAGTTTTGTGTGTTTCTGGCTTTTCAATACATTACAGCAGATTGGCCCAAAAATGAAATCTGCAAACAGCTCAAAGGCCTTGTTACATGTGTAAAACTATTATCACACCACTAACTACACCACTGGACCAGTTCTAGACTCTGAGGAGTAGGGCGAAAATAATGCCTTAAAAGACAAAATTTTAAGTAGAAAAGGTTGATATTACCTTGATGAAAAGTAAACATGAAGTGAGATTAATAATACAGATTTTTATTTCATTTCCTGAGTTTACTCTATTTCCTTCTCTTCACAAAACCTTTGATTTCACATTCAAGTGGACCAAAAAAATTCATAACAACATTCAAAATTCAAAAATAACTAAAACTATAACCCCTTAAATCAAGTTCTAATTTTTCAAGCCAAAATAGAATTCAATTGTTCAGAAAAAAAATTGAAAACTTTCCAAACCAATTAAGTCCAAAACAATAATTCACTAAAAAATAATAACTCAAAAATATTAATTCTGTCAGTTCTGATTCCAGTTCAAAATTAATAGTCATTAGTTCTCAGTTCAGTTCAAAAATAAGATTTCCTGTTCACAGTACAGTCACAATGAATCACTCTGGAAGTGAGATTTCACGACCAATGCGTTGAAGAAGAAAAGAAGATGAAGTCCTGGGTCCGGCTTTTGTTTCTACTCCACATGTATGTGCACCAGCACACAGCAGACACTCCTGGCTACATCCAACTAAGCAAAACAACATGACCTGCATAGCAGGTCACAAATAAAATAAATAAATTTAAATTCTCAAGTTACACAGACAAAACCTTTCAGGTTCTTGGTGGTGCTTTTCCAACTCAAAATGACAGTGGATCTGTCTCTTTTGACTCAAGGCTCTGTCTGAAAAAAACTACTCAATACACCTTCCATTTACACAGCATACAAGGACTTCTGTATCATTCACCTGTTATAATAAATTCAAAATATTAACCAGTAAACATTTTATGACAAAGTATTTCCTTATGAACAGCTGCATTTCTAGCTACCAGGTAGATTTTTAGCTCATTTCTAGTGAAAAAAATATCAACATGGTATAATATATTAAAGAACACAAAATTTACCAAAACCAGTGTGGCTTACATTTTCATAGTCGCCACCAGTTCTTGACAAGGTTATCTTTCTTTGTCATTCAAATCTTAACTTTGCACACTATTTGCTAATTTTTATGGATAGGTAGAGTCCACCCCCCCATTCCCCCAATATTTTTCAGTTGAGTATATAGTTCAAGGGTGAACCACTATCTCCTGTGTGTGTGTGTGTGTGTGTGTGTGTGTGTGTGTGTGTGTGTGTGTGTGTGTGTGTGTGTGTGTGTGTGTGTGTAGGCAATCCTGTCTAACCTTGCAGCTCAGCCACTAGAGAACCATTCCCTGGACCAAAAAAAATAATGATCAGCCTAACGCTGTCAGAAATTTCATGCCCCGCTGAGAGCTGGAGACAGACGGAGAAACAGAATCATGTACAATCACTCTGGAAGGAGGGGGACGGTTACATTTACCTTCCACTACTTAACTTGTCACTTCACAACTAGGTATTTATAAATGGCGGAGAGAAACGCTCTAGGTCTTCAAGGTACTCAGTGAAGGCCCATGTGAAAAAAAGGAATATTTTTTGTAGGCCATTAATATTACCACTGCTCATCACTGCTTGGAAGTAGGTCTGGTTCCCGCTCTACAGCTCTTCCCTAGCTATATGAAATTCCCTTATACACACACAAACACACTGTGACAACCTAATTTACTGCTATATTTCACCGTATAAACTTCTACAAAACGCCCTTTTTGACAATCCACTCACAGATTGACGTTTATGACAATCCACTCACTAGGAATGATCGTAGTCAACTCCCTTCTGTTCCTTTCACCACTGTACTGGCAAAAAAATTCAACCTGGGCTGTTTTTGTTCAGACCAGCCCATGACCACCTTTTTTTTTTTTTTAGAAGTTGGATACAGTTGGGTAATGTGGGCTGCTAATGCACAGTATACATACCCATCCTCCCTGTACTTGTCCTCTAGAAGTTGCAGAGATTCTTACATTCACCAGGGGTCAACATTTAACATGTCAATCTTTTGAACTGCATCTTACAACATATATAAATTGCTGTACTTTGAATAATAATTTGTTTTTATTGTTTGTCCACAAAAAAGTTCAAGTATACTTAAAAGGTATGGACGTAACCCATTCCTTCTCTAGAGTGAATAAGTGTTAGGCTACAGGAGTTTGGTTATTAGTAATAATTATAATTATCACATGATTATTCAGTATTGTAAAAGTTAATCAATTTGTCAATCAAAATTAATAATAAATAGGGCACCACCGGAGAATTCGGAACAATAACCAATTAGGGGATGCAGTCTCAAAAGGGGATGGTCACTTAAGAACAAAAAATATTTGGGGAAATACTGGTACTTTTCAAGTGAGAACACCAGGACAACGATTAACTACCAACAACAGGTCACAGGCAAGTATAATAAAACAAGCAGCTAAAACTCTCATGGTCTAATATTTAGACAAAAGGATTGAGCTGGGGAACAGCTGCACCTAGAGAACAATCAGCAGCTAGCCACCTGTCACTCAAAGGGGCCAAACCCTGAATTATGCATCAATTCAATGTAAAAACAATTATATAATAAAATAACATTTATACAGTAATTACCATGAACAGGGAAATTATTTATAGAAATCCTGTAAACAATCAGGCTGTAAACATGTTTATTTCTGCTATAACATGGGAATTTGATACGGTATGCCCTCAGCAATCCTTATCTTAATGTATTTGACTTACCAAATATTAATTTGCTATTAAGCATGTAGGTCAGGTGTGTAATGTTCTTCAAAACAGTTGCTAATCCATATTTATAGTCTATGATTGTAAAGTGATGTGTTGATTCATAAAATCTGCTCAAATGAGCATGAAGAAATTATCTCATGATTTAAATTGCCGCTTTTGTATTGTCATCATGTCTTGTTTAATACTAGTATTATTGTTTAGGGGTTTTGTCTTTTTTTGCTGTGAATAATGGGTTCTCTCTGAAGGGCCCTTTTGAAAATTTTGGTGGAATTTGCAGGCTGAGGATTGGAGTCCATTTCAAAAGATGTACAGTGTCTGCATTACTATATACATGTTCAAAATGGGTGGCCATGGCAAAAGATATTTACTCTATTGTTGGTTCATTATCTCTTTTGTCTCTTGCCTGTTCTCCATTTGTTCTGCTTTTCTCTCCATCAAGATCTGCAGGTCAAATGGAACAGCTGTTAAGGTTCCTGAAGGTTTAACCTCTGACCTTTCCCGTTACAGCACCATGCCGTCATTCATACACAATTTCACTCAGCAAAATGAGTGAGGACAAAGCGGAGGATCAAGAAGTGAGCATGCCTGGAATAAAGGAGCAAAGCTCCATCTTTGCACAAGGAGGTGGAGTTTCTCAGCTTGTGTAGACTTTTATAGTCCCATAACAAATTAATGTTTGGGGGACTGGAGCTCTCAATATCAATAGATATTATTCAATGTTTTAATCAATGTTTCAATATAGTCATGAGTTTTACAGTAAGAGGTCATCAGGGATTAAGCCATCAGACACTATAATTAAAATAACTGTGCTTATTTTCATAGGAAGTAATGTGGAATTTCTTTTTAATTTTTTATTGTATTTTTTCAACATAGTCAAGCAATGTAGTGCTGGGAAACAAGTTCAACAATCAGTTAGTTGGTTTGTACATAATTAAGTAGAAAAACTAAATTATGACTAATTATCTGGTTCTTCCAAAATGCGAAGATGCAGTTTAAAATGTTGTAAATTAAATACTTGCTCTAAACATTAAGTGGATCACCACTGACCTTGCCTTGTGATTGGTCTTTTCTTAATGTATTGTAGCCTGGGATATAACAAATACCAGAGTTGATGGATATAATTGAAGTTGTTCAGTTTCAGACATGATACTTCTAACATTGATATGTCCCCCGAATATCCTTTTCAGTCTGACTTTAGGGTCCCAACTTTACCATGACAAACAGTCTGTAGTACTTGTACTTGCTGCTGTCTTAATGTGTCCATGCTAACAGAAGCTAAAGTCAAAGAATTCAAGAACTTTCTTGTTGTGGTTAGTCATGTTGGATGCAAGAGATAAGCTATTGTGTTGTCCAGATGGCTACACACTCTAGATGTCTGCAGCTAGTGGGAAGTTGGTGTAATATTGACTGTTGTAGCTGGCCTGGGGTCATCCCTATCCTATGTTCCCACTTTGTTCTGTGACTAGGTTAAGAGTTAGAGTGAAAGCTAGGAGTCGTGGGGAACAGGACTGGGTGAATATCGACATGTTCCCGTTGGCCTGGTGGGTGGGTTAGGAGTTCAGCTTCTAGGTCTCCATGAAACCCTGACGTCTGCAGAGGCAGCCAAGTGGGAGCAAGAAGTGAATCCAGGTTGAGTAGCCATCTGTTAGAATAACTTGCTGCTTGTGGTTTGGCTAATATTGTGATCCAGCTAGTTATGACTTAAAAGAGCAGTGGCCAAGACACCTCCGACATCTTACTGTGCAGACAAAAAAAAACAGTACAAGCTACCTAACATTTTACCCAAAATGCAACAACATAACATAACATAAAAAAATCTCTCCTAGTTTATTAATCATGCAAGAACCCTTAGATTTATTTTGCAAGCCCTCAGGGGGTCCCAACTCTATGTTGGACGACTGCTTTAAGTATATTTGCCTCAGGCTGTTGTTTATATTAAACATTACACACCTCATCATGTCCTAGACCTTGGTCATTTATTTCTAAAAAAATATTTTTGCATTGCCTCGAGGCATCAATATTAAGGCAGCTGCTCTAGAAATGTATTCAAACAAGAACCAAGGACCTCTAAGGAGTTTTGTGAAATCTGAAATGATAAAATTCATATCTGTCAGGTTTAATATACAATGGTGAAAGGTTGAAGTGATGGTTTTGTCAAGGTCTTTGTAGCTTTTTGGTATCTGTTGCCTAGACTGTGCTAAAATGAGTGCAGACATGGATGCATAAAAAATTGTTCTGATTGAACTCAGACAGGCAGTCAGACAACTACAGATCAGCTGCCATGTTGTTCTGTGAACATTTTGAACACATACATTTTAGTTAGATATCTAAAGCCAGCCCAACTATTAATTAGTTTAGGCTGTTATATCAACTCTTAATCTTTCTTACATTTATTAGTTCGGGTTGGTGTAGCCAGGCCAACTCTCAGCACAGTGCACAGAGTGCCCAACTCTTAATCTTTCTTACATTTATTAGTTCAGGCTGGTGTAGCCAGGCCAACTCTCGGCACAGTGCACAGAGTGCACTAGGAGGTGCCCACATTTTTCAAGCTATGGAAATAAAAGATATATTAACACGACCAGGAGACCCTCACCTCTCAGACAATATGCTCATTTTGTTATTATGAGTTACGGTTTTTGAGTTATGAGCAGTTGTTCAGGGTCTATTTTAACCCTTGCAGAGCATTAAACAGCCGTTTCTCCGCACACTGTGGGAGAAGAATTTGTCAGTTGGGTCTTTGATGGCTCGTTTACATCAAAGAGCTGGAGCAGGTGTGTAGGTTGCAACAGCCCTGGCTTCTGCAACAACAGACTGAGAGCTGATTGGCTGTTGAATTTTTCTTAATAACTTTGGATCTAAATGTCTGACGCATACCAAACTTGGCAGTAATGATCAGAAAGACATCAGCATCCCATCTGTGGTGTTGAATTTCTGTATTAAGCCACAGTAGAGTCCCGACGCTGCAAAAACTACACAGGCTCTGGTAATGTTTTTGTCGCCACAATCTGTCTCCTCTCTCTTTGTTAAAATCTAATAACCTGAGTGCTAATCTAATCTAATAATTAAACATGCATTTATTTATGTTACATTCATACAAAGAGGATATTCCTGAGCAGGTCCAGATATACATCAAAGCAAATCTCCAGGTCCATTCAACTCATCAGTCTTCAGATTTTCATCCTTTTAATTTCAATTTTCAATGAGATACGGAAATATAAAATTATGAAAACTTTTTTACACCTAACTATTCCCAGAGCTGGGCAGCATTTCAAATAGATGTATTTAAAATACATTTTTCAAATACTTTTTTGTAATTTGTATTTGACAAGAATAATAAAAAGTAGTTTGTATTTAGTATTTATATACTTTGAGGTGCTATTTTGAGTATTTAACTTCCTTTTGGGTAAAATTCTGTTGCTTTTTTATTCAGTAAAAGATAAGCAAATCACGTGAATGGGACAAATTTGTTCCCCACCGCCAGTCACCACTACAGCAGTGAAGGGAAGGACACAGCAACACACAACACTAAGGTGAAATTCCTTCTCCACTAGGTCCAAACCAAATTCTATTACTAAACTAAAGAATGAGATATAAGCTAAGCTGAGCCCAGAAGTTGTGAACAATGTTTTGTGCCCAAAACAAACCAAACTATGACCTGTCAATACAGTTTTTATTTATTTATTTATTAATTTGTTCAGCGAAAAATCTTTGACATAGGCTACACATAAATCAGTGTGAATTGTACTGGCTTATATATTAGGAAAATATGCTATCAAAGAGCTTGGCAAATCACTCAATTAATATGTATTCTCATAATCTTGAACTACACATAATTCAGCACTATCAAAGTATATTTACACTTGGTTTATGTAGGCATATTTATTTTCATAGGCCATTAGAGACTAATAACTGTAAGCTATATAAAGCTTTTCTTAAGCACTCCTTTACATTAATTTATTAATTGAATACTAATTCTAATACTAATATATCTTTAGATTACTAGATCTGAAGTCACTGCATGTTAATGGTGCATGGTTTCTTTTGCTGGATTGGTCAACCGGCCTCACAGAAGGTCAATAAGGTTGTCTTCCTGAAAAACAACTAAACACCTGCTGGTCTGTGATTTCTGCTTTGCAGTTTAATTTCTCAATTTTGATTTAATTTAGTGCTCATACAAATACAGAGACAGAAACACTGGCCTTTACATATCATTGTATTCATAGTTTGAAAAATATTTATTGTTCTTAATTTACTAAAAAAATTTAAATACCATTTTATTTTGATACATTTTCCAGACCATTTTTTGGATTATATTTATTTCGATATATTTTAACTTCTTCATCTTTTTTATTTTATTTTTATAATTTTTTTTTTTTGTAAAACGATACTTCATGATGTATTTGCGCCCAGCTCTGCTTTTGAGTCACACTAGTAGCGATTGTGGTATGCAATCTGCAAGTGTTGATCAACTTCAATGCTCATGGTCTTGATTCCTTAATTAACATGTCTTTGTGACTGTGGAGTGTGTGTGTGTGTGTGTGTGTGTGTGTGTGTGTGTGTGTGTGTGTGTGTGTGTGTGTGTGTGTGTGTGTGTGTGTGTGTGTGTGTGTGTGTGTGTGTGTGTGTGTGGTGTGCTGGCAGAGAAGTGTGAAATCAGCTAATTACTGTGACCTCCCTTTGATCAAGGGAGAATACACATATGACATCTGATGTAATCCTTAGGGATGGGAGGTTTCCTGTGTGTGTGTGTGTGTGTGTGTGTGTGTGTGTGTGTGTGTGTGTGTGTATGATTTCCACAGTTCCCCCAGCTTTGAAAACTAGATGTAACCCTGCATGCACTTCTTATTGCATAAGCTGAAAAACAGAGCAACACCAGCTGGCTGTTTTGCTGCACAAGGGTTTAAGGGTTACTTTTACTTCCCTTGTGTTGTCATGTAAACGTAAAGTTTAAGGAAAAGGGAGCAAATAATTGAAACCACTCTCTTTTGTAGACACTGGTATCTTTTATAGAAATGTGGTTAACACATTTCCAGTCTCCAACCAACCCCAGTTGGTTGTTAAATAGATTTTTTTTTATTTTGTGTTATTCACATAGAAATCACATTATGACTTCCAGGGTACATATAGAAACCTTTGGCATTGAAAACACACAATAATCAGAATCTGATTTTTATCCATAGCCAAACCCCTGCAGTCAATGGTCAGACCAAATCTCAATATAAAATACACCTTTCAATGCAAACATGTCTCTGGGACAATTAGAAGATATTTTCTGTGTTTTACCTATGTATAGCAGCATGTTAATGTTTTGAAAGACAGAAGCGTGAAGCAAGACTGAGTAAGAGAAACAATTGATCACCACACTAATATCTAAAAGCCAGACCGACTCAAACATGATCCAACTTACCTAAAAAAGCATAAATCTGGGTGCGGTCCAGATCCAATTTTAGCCTGCTCCCTTGCAGACTCATTTGATATTTGGGATTGAGCATCTGTATGACCACATTGCTACTTTCCAAAACAATCCACAATTGCAACTGAGAAATGAACTGAATCAACAAGTTAAATCTAAACACCTGCAAACGATTCCTGAGGCTTTTAAAAACTCCCAGCCTGGTTCATTACTCAAAACCACAATCATGGAGAAGTTTGCTGTCCAGAAGGCCATCATTGACACCCTCAAGCAAGAGGGTAAGACTCAGAAAGAAATTTCTGAACTAATAGGCCATTACCATTACCTGCTCATCCTCTTTTCTTCTTCTTCTGTTTATTTCTTGTTTTCTTGACCTTTATTCTCGCTCGTTTTCTCCTCCTTCCCTTTTCATCCTCCTCCTCCTTCCATTTACAGACACAGATGGTGGACATCTATCTGTTGATGGGATGTTGTTGTTGTTGAGTGCATTCAGCCACACATGATTAGCTCCACAAACACACACACACACACACACACACACACACACACACACACACACACACAGCACATATCGGGCTCAGCACCAAAACAAGTAACCTGCTATTCTATTCACATGCACACAAACACACACACACACACACACACACACACACACATACACACACAGTAAGGATCAGACAGCTGTGGGACTCTCACTACTGATTTTTGTTTAAGTAACTTGAACAGCTAAGTAGACACACACAACTATGCGGTTTAGGAAAAACTAACTTGATTTATTTAAGTTAGTGAGAAAGATTAATTTTGTTATAGTTGCTATTTTTAGGTTTAATTAACCTCACAGAGACTATTAGTTATAGTTACTTGCATTTATTGATGCAATCAGTTTACTAGATTCTTTAGAAGCTTAACTTGTCATTTCATGTAACTTATCATTGCCTTTATTTGATATTCTAAATTCCTACATTTTCCAAACTCCACATTTAGAGTTTGTTATGCAAACTCTGCAACTATTAAACTAGTATTCATGTGTAAAAATTAAGTTAAATACTTCTTGCACCACATTACAGCAAGTACATATTAGTGGCACTATTAATGTCCTGAGATCCTGAAATGTCTTTGGGACAGGACAAGAATAATGGTATGTGTGCATGTGTGTGTATCTCCTCTTTCTATATCAGCAGTAGCTGCCAGATCAGCATCAGGCCTTGCCAGTCAGATTAAGGATGTTACAGCAGCAGCAGCCTGTCCAACATCCAAGCGGCTGCAGACAGATTACACACACTCCCTGTGTTTATCTTCCCTCTGCTTCTGTGTCTCCCGTGTCTCTGCAGGACACCGCTGCTCTGTCGGCTTGGGTCCCAGGGTCGAATGGAGGTGAGGTAAGCTGACTGGAGAGGTGAGGGGACAGGTGGTGCGACACCACAGTTTCACTACAGCCATCAATTAATCATAGGTAATGAAAACTCCCATTACAGTGTAAAATGAATTTAGAAGTCTGCAGGACGTGCACAACTGGAAAGACTGTGGTTGCCAGTTAAGAGGAATTTGACAAGGTGGAAAGGTAGAGAGTATTTTACAGTTCTATTACCACTCATAAAATTATGTTAACGCCTCATTTACCTTGGATTAATTAACCTCTTTGTCTCTTCTAGACACATCGGTGACTTTATCTTCCACCCAACCCTAGTGAAAAAAACAGTGTTTAATAAAGTATGCTAAATATTAGTATGCTACGGCACACTGGAGTTGAGACTATTAAATAGATAAGGTGTGCTAAAATGGATCTATTTTTGTACTTGTTGCACTTCTACAGAATTAAAGTTGTACAAAAGAACAAAAGGGTTAAATACTTATCGCACCACAGAAGGTAGGGCACTTGGAGCGGAGTTTCCAGAATCAAACATTGTGGATCAAGTTGAGTTGCTGTTGAAAGATCTTGAGATTAAAGAACAAATGTAAACTATACATGGTTGTGTAGCATCTACAGTGGCTTGCGAAACTATTTGGCTCCCTTTGTGACCTTTTGCCACATTTCAGGCTTCAAACATAAAGATATAAAACTGTAATTTCTTGTGAAGAGTCAACAACAAGTGGGACACAATCAAGAAGAGGAACACACTTTATTGGATATTTTAAACTTTTTTAACAAATAAAAAACGAAAAATTGGGCGTGCAAAATCATTCAGCCCCATTGAGTTAATACTTTGTAGCGCGTCTTTGCTGCGATTACAGCTGCAAGTCGCTTGCGGTAGGTCTCTATCAGTTTTGCACATCGAGAAACTGATATTTTTGCCCATTCCTCCTTGCAAAACAACTCGAGCTCAGTGAGGTTGGATGGAGAGCGTTTGTGAACAGCATTTTTCAGTTCTTTCCACAGATTCTCAATTGGATTAAGGTCTGGACGTCGACTTGGCCATTCTAACACCTTGATATGTTTTTTGGTGAACCATGCCATTGTAGCTTTTGCTTTATGTTTTGGATCATTGTCTTGTTGGAAGACAAATCTCCGTCCCAGTTTCAGGTCTTTTGCGGACTCCATCAGGTTTTCTTCTAGAATGGTCCTGTATTTGGCTCCATCCATCTTCCCATCAATTTTGACCATCTTCCCTGTCCCTGCTGAAGAAAAGCAGGCCCAAACCATGATGCTGCCACCACCATGTTTGACAGTGGGGATGGTGTGTTGAGGGTGATGAGCTGTGCTGATTTTACGCCAAACATAACGTCTTGCATTGTTGCCAAAAAGTTCGATTTTGGTCTGAATAGCTATTTGTTCTGAATAGCTTTACATGTCTCTTCACAGATTGCTGCCACTCTATTCATTTTTGCTTTTGATGTGGTTGGCAACTTGGTCTTTCTTTTCATTTACACACTGTATGTGTAGTGGGTCTGGGATAGCCACATATAGTTGTAATGTTACCAGGAACCCCCTCTTTTTCATTTTAACAACTGAACTATTATTTCAACCCTTATGGACAGTCTTATAAAAACATTAGATGGTGCTCTACCACCAGTGGGTCCAAGCAAATAGCTTCTGCTCTGCATTGCTCTGTGCACGTGAGGTTGTTAATTGGGCTTTCTCGCCTGCATGGGTTGATTAAACCTGAGTGAGTGAGTGTGTGCGTGTCTGTGAACAATGCCAACCATGGACATTACCTGTTGAGTCGCTGTTCGTTAATACTTTTCTGAAAGAAACTAGTACAGTATTTACAATGTTGTGTTTTCTGAAGTGTGAATATTAAGCGCATGTGCAGAGAATAAACCTGCTGAGTAGCAGTAGCATGAGCTAACAACTCTTGTGTTGTGTATTTGGATCCATAGGTAGGCAGAGTGTAACGGATAACGACACTGTCACTCAGCGGCTCGGTGCCCACCGCCTGAGTGGCTCATGCTGCCGGACCAGAAACCCCTAGCTCTGGCACCGGTAACTTCTGCAGCTGTCATTTTCTCTCAAAGGATTTCATCTGTAACTTTTTAGTATGGTTTTATGTCTCTATGAATAGTCTCATCATTAAGATCAATCATTACTGTTTAAAGATACTGGTTTCATATTAGTTCTGTTGGCACACAACACCGGACTTTATTCTATCTGAGGCAAGGAGAATTTGTTGTCTGAGATCCGTTTTCACATCAAAAACTGTATGGGTCTTTCTTTGGGTCCCAGAACTGCAAGTATGAGGAATTGATGCAGCTATGTAGTGTCCTTTTTTAAAAGTCTGTAGAATTTGTCTGAGGTCTTGCAGTGTGATATCTATTCTACTTTTCCAAATAACTCTTCTGCTTTTTTCCTGGAGCTATTGGTTGAATTACTGCTTCCACAACCTATTCCCTTTCTTTAAGCCTTGTAAGGAGCTAGGATGGAGTTGCGTCCAACCATCCATCCATCCATCCATTTTCTATACCTGCTTATTCCTCATTAGGGTCGCAGGGGTCTGCTGGAGCCTATCCCAGCGCGTTACGGCGAGAGGCAGGGATACACCCCAGATGGTCGCCAGCCAATCGTGGGGCACACACACCATTCACTCACACACTCACACCTACGGGCAATTTAGAGTTGCCAATTAACCTGAGCATGTTTTTGGACTGTGGGAGGAAGCCGGAGTACCCGGTGAAAACCCACGCAGACACGGGGAGAACATGCAAACTCCACACAGAAAGGTCCCAGACCCAGGCCCAAGGAGGTCTTGAACCTGCGACCTTCTTGCTGTGAGGCAACAGCACTACCCACTGCTCCACCGTGCCGCCCCTGCGTCCAACCAAGTGGCCAAAAATTTCAGACAATTCAATTCAATTCTAAAATTAGTAGCAAATGGTGACATCTGAACACTTTGGTCACCAGTCTATACAACTATAGCTGATTAACTCTCTCTCTTCTCTTTCTCCTGTTGTCCTTTTTATGACTTGTACCTTACAACACACACACACGTATGTGCGTGCCCAGCCTTCAAAAAATGACAGATCAACATGAAAGACAACAGCAACTATGCATTGTGTCAATGTTGCCATAGCACAAATGTGCAGAAATAAACACTAGAACATGACTGACAGCATTGCATGAAGGCACATGGCGATCAAAATTTCTAAACTAACTAAAAGAATTGTATTTAATAAATGAAATTACATCATTAGTTACATTTCAACATGCTTGCATGCTTCTCTTAGTATTTAGAGTTTGTATTAAGCATGTTAAAACTGTGTGTTTACATAGTTACAATGTATATATTGAAAGGACTGAATTGGTAAAATTATTTTCATGTAATTTTTGGTTTGGTGCAATTTATAATGGTGGTTATGGGGAGCTACCAGACTGAAGTCTGTTCTTTGTTGGTTTTCAATGATACCCTGGATGATATTTAATATCTACACATCACATAAGAAGCCAGATCTATTTATATCTATGCTGGACTGTACTCACATACGACTTTAGTGTGTAACATAAAGCTGTTGTGAATCTTGAATCTCCGTTGTTAAAAAACCTGATATTCCTGCCAGTCTGAAAGAGAGGAAGGGCAAAAAACTGCAGTTTCAGCTCAGAGGGTTTTACTGAGTGGGACACAATCCTATGAAGGTCACCCATCCATGTAAATATAATGGCATCCATAAACACACACACACTGACACACACACAGTGCAGAAAAATAATATATACAGATTATCAGATATGAGCATGAATAAATCCAAAACATTGTGTGAAATATAAAATGAATATATGACCGAAGAGAGAAAGTTCATGGTCATAAACATATACCCTACTGAAGTCTGGAGGATGTGTTCACACATAAGCACATACAGTAGATGCACCCACAAACTCTGATAAATAACCCTTTAATTGGGAGGGTGGGGTCTCTTGTATATATGTAGATCATTCACAAACTGTCCCAAAAGATTTATGACAATTAGTGTATAATATCTACATTATATAAATAACTAGACAATTCCCGCGGCAATTGTGACTCTGTGGTGATTATGGTATTAATTACAGTATCTGTTATCACAAACATATCATATTTTTTGCCGTTCTCTACTCTATCACCTGAGAGGGTCTCCCAACTCTCGGCGAGTGCACTCTGGGCACTGTGCCGAGAGTTGGCCTGGCTGCACCAGCCCGAACTAAAAATAATAAATGTAAGAAAGACTAGACAATTCCTGCGGCAATTGTGAGAGCTGGGCTCAGCCGTTGGGCGTCGGGACTCTACTGTGGCCTTTTAAAAACTTTTGATGCCAGGGATGTTATCCTGGGGTCCCTCTGGTCATTACTGCCAAGTTTGGTATGTGTCGGACATTTAGATCCAAAGTTATTAAGGAAAATCCAACAGCCAAAGTCCTCTGTCTGTCATGCAGCATTAGCTGGGACTGTTGCTAGGATACGCACACACCTGCAGCTCTTTGATGTAGAAGAGATCGTTAAAGATTCCAACTGACAAAATCTGCTTTGAATGTGTGTGGAGAAATGGCTGTTTAATGCTCTGAGAGGGCTAAAATAGACCCTGAACAACTGCTCATAACCTAAAAACTTTAATTCACAATAACAAAATGAGCATATTGTATGAGAGGGGAGGGTCTCCTGGTCATGATGACATATTTTTTATTTCCATAGCTTGAAAAATGTGGGCACAGGAGCAGGTTAGAAATTCAATGTTTCACTAAAATGCAGGATGAATCCAGCGAAAATTTATAATGGGAGAGATAGGAAGAGAAGGAGCGCGAAGCTGCGCTTGGAGGCTCATAGCACCAAAACCGTACAATTCTCTGCTTTTCTACTCACATTGGAGCGATCGGGAGAGTCGTGCTGACGTTTTGATGTAAAAATTATTAACGTGAAAACCGCACGTTAATAATTTTTAACCGCACGTTATTAATTATTAACCGCACGTTAATAATTTACATATATATATACATATATATTATATAACAGAACACATGTTTGTGTTGGCGCCGCGAGTGGCAGCCTGTTACAGCAGCTCTCGCTCACCTGAGTTTTCTTTTCTTTTTCATACTTTTTAAACTTAATTTTTCTTACTTTTTTCTCGAGCCACCGATCAAAGAATAGTTTTTCTCACTATGGAATTCACTTTCTCCGTGTTTGTTGTGGCCGTTCTGCTGTTTTTTACACTTTTCGTGTCCAGGGACCCCGTGAGCAGCCATGGCTCTATTGTTTACAGTAGGGATAAGCTGTTGGCGCTCCACAGCTCCGTAGTGTTGCCCGAGGAAAGACCCGATGTCCCCCGTGAGATGAGGAGAAGGAGACGGGGACACCGTGCTGGGACTGAGCGCCGTGCCAGGAGGAGGAGATACCGACCCGTCCTCCCGTCCATTATTATGGGGAATGTCAATCTCTCCCTAATAAGATGGATGAGCTAGCAGCGCTAACCCGGCACCAGAGGGAATACCGGGAGAGCAGCATCACGGTGTTTACTGAGACATGGCTGAACACGCTGACTCCGGACACGGCGGCTACACTGGACGGCTTTAATCTGGTGCGCGCGGACAGAGGAAAGGACAGCGGTAAGAAGAAGGGAGGAGAACTGGCTGTGTATGTAAACGACAAATGGTGTACCTCCGGGCACATCATTGTCAAGGAGCAGCTCTGTAGTAAGGACATTGAACTGTTAGCTGTTAGCATGAGGCCGTATTATCTGCCGCGGGAATTCTCGCAAGTTATAGCGATAGCTGCGTATGTTCCCCCCTCGGCTAACACAGACGCAGCTCGTGATGTCCTACACACTGTCACCAGCACCCCCAGGCCCTCCTCCTCATCTCTGGAGACTTTAACCATGCTTCTCCATCCTCCGCTCTGCCCACTTTCTCCCAGTACTTCACGTGTTGCACCAGAGACAACACAGTCGTCTGCAGTACGGGGCCCCACAGGGAACGGTCCTGGCTCCGTTCCTCTTCACCCTCTACACTGCAGACTTCGCCTATAAGTCACCAACCTGCCACCTGCAGAAGTTCTCCGATGACTCTGCCATCGTTGGCCTCATTGAGGATGATGACGACAGGGAATACAGAGAACTTATGCAGGATTTTTTCAAATGGTGCTAGCGGAACCATCTCCAGATCAACACGGGGAAAACCAAGGAACTGGTGGTGGACTTCCGCAGGCGGGCATGCAATCCCCCGGCACCAGTGAATATCCAGGGAATGGACATTGAGATGGTGACATCCTACAAGGACCTGGGTGTTCACCTGAACAAAAAACTGGACTGGACTGACAACACAACTGCTCTATACAAGAGGGGCCAGAGCAGGCTCTACATGCTCAGGCGATTTAGGTCTTTTGGAGTGCAGGGGACACTCCTTAAGACATTCTATGACTCAGTTGTGGCATCAGTCATACAATATCGGTGGTCTGCTGCGGGGGAAGCAGCATAACAGCTACAGACAGGAAGAGACTGAATAAGACCATTAGGAAGGCCAGCTCTGTCCTGGGGTGCTCCCTTGACCAGGTGGAGGTGGTGGGAGAATGAAGGATGATAAAGAAGATATCATCAATGATGGAAAACCAACCCTACCCTATGCAGGACACACTGTCTAGACTGACGAGCTCACTTAGCAATGTGTCTGAAGGAGCGATATCGGAAGTCCTTCCTTCCTGCAGCTGTCAGACTGTACAACAAGTACAGCTCTCAGTAACCCCCCCCCCAACAGAAAAAACAGACATTGTGTACATAGACCTCTGTATATAGCCATTGTGTATATAGCCAAACATGCAATACATTTATATTTATACTGTATATATCTATATCATTCACACTCAGTCGGCTTACTGTTGTGTTAATTTTTATTGTTTTTAATTTTTTTTTTTTTTAAAGTGAGTGGTTAAAAAAGAGAAATGCTATACAAATGCAGGCCATTTACCATTTATATACAGAAACATTCTGCACTTACTCATCCATATTTGTATAGTTATCTATTCTTACCGAAAGGTACACATACACAAGAAATACATACAGACAGACAGATGGACAGACAGACACACATATAAATGGAGAGCTTGACAGACGGACAGATGAACATATAAGAGGATAGATAGACAGATGAACATATAGACGCACAGAAAGACAGATGAACATATAAATGTACAGACAGACAGACAGATGAGCAAATATCCATATAAATAGATAGATTTACAGATAGATGGACATACAGACAGACATACACACTCACACATATAAATGGTTAGATTGACAGACAGACAGATGAACAAATAGATGTACAGACAGACAGATGAACATATAGACGGACAGACAGACAGGCAGATGAACAAATATCCATATAAATAGATAGATTGACAGATAGATGGATATATAGTCGTACAGACACACATAAATTCTTAGATTGACAGACAGACAGATGGAAATATAGATGTACAGACAGACAGATGGGTAGATAAATGTTGAGATTCAATAGGTGATACAGTGAAAAAAACAACTAGAGAGAGAAAAACCTGCTATTTCACTATTTCTCCCACTTAGAAATCATGGAGGGGTCTGGAATTGTCATCGTAGGTGCATGTCCACTGTTAGGGGGGATAAACTAAAAAGAAAAATCCAGAAATCACAATGCATGAATTTTTAATGATTTATTTGTGTGATATAGCTGCAAATAAGTATTTGAACACCTGAGAAAATGATGTTAATATTTGGTACAGTAGCCTTTGTTTGCGATTACAGAGGTCAAACATTTCCTGTAGTTTTTCACCAGGTTCACACATACTGCAGGAGGGATTCTGGCCCACTCCTCCACACAGGTCTTCTCTAGATCAGTCAGGTTTCTGGGCCCTCGCTGAGAAACACAGAGTTTGAGCTCCCTCCAAAGATTTTCGATTGGGTTCAGGTCTGGAGACTGGCTGGGCCATGCTAGAACCTTGATATGCTTCTTACGGAGCCAGTCCTTGGTTTTACTGGCTGTGTGCTTTGGGTCGTTGTCGTGTTGGAAGACCCAGCCACGACCCATCTTCAATGCTCTGACTGAGGGAAGGAGGTTGTTCCCCAAAATCTCACAATACACGGCCCCAGTCATCCTCTCTTTAATGCAGTGCACTCGTCCTGTCCCATGTGCAGAAAAACACCCCCAAAGCATGATGCTACCACCCCCATGCTTCACGGTAGGGATGGTGTTCTTCGGATTGTACTCTTCATTCTTCTTCCTCCAAAAACGCTTAGTGAAATTATGACCAAAAAGTTCTATTTTGGTCTCATCTGACCACAAAACTTTCTCCCATGACTCCTCTGTATCATCTAAATGGTCATATGCAAACTTAAGACGGGCCTTGACATGTGCTGATTTAAGCAGGGGAACCTTTCGTGCCATGCATGATTTCAAATCATGACGTCTGAGTGTATTACCTACAGTAACCTTGGAAACGTTGGTCCCAGTTCTTTTCAGATCATTGACCAACTCCTGTCGTGTAGTTTCGGGCTGATTCCTCACCTTTCTTAGAATCATTGAGACCCCACGAGGTGATATCTTGCATGGGGCTCCACTCCGATTGAGATTGACCGTCATGTTTAGCTTCTTCCATTTTCTAATGATTGCTCCAACAGTGGACCTTTTTTCACCAAGCTGCTTGGCAATTGCTCCGTAGCCCTTTCCAGCCTTGTGGAGGTGTACAATTTTCTCTCTTGTGTCGTTGCACAGCTCTTTGGTCTTCGCCATGTTACAAGTTAAAGTCTTGCTGATTGTATGGGGTGGACAGGTGTCTTTATGCAGCTAACGACTTCAAACAGGTGCATCTGATTAAGGATGATACATGGAGTGCAGGTGGACTTCTAATGGGCGGACTAACAGGTCCTTCAGGGTCAGAATTCTAGATGACACACAGGTGTTCAAATACTTATTTGCAGCTGTATCACACAAATAAATCATTAAAAATTCATGCATTGTGATTTCTGGATTTTTCTTTTTAGTTTATCCCCCCTAACAGTGGACATGCACCTACGATGACAATTTCAGACCCCTCCATGATTTCTAAGTGGGAGAAATAGCGAAATAGCAGGTTTTTCTCTCTCTAGTTGTTTTCTTCACTGTATCACCTATTGAATGTCAACATTCATCTACCCATCTGTCTGTCTGTACATCTATATTTCCATCTGTCTGTCTGTCAATCTAAGAATTTATGTGTGTCTGTACGACTATATATCCATCTATCTGTCAATCTATCTATTTATATGGATATTTGTTCATCTGCCTGTCTGTCTGTCCGTCTATATGTAAAATTTCAGACCCCTCCATGATTTCTAAGTGGGAGAAATAGCAAAATAGCAGTTGTTCAAATACTTGTTTTCTTCACTGTACATATATTTTCCCTTTAAGGATGCCTGCAAGAAAATGTATTATATTAATGCACATCCTCATAAGTATAGAAGAACAAACGTGTGTGTTTAGGCTGTGAAAGGCATCCCAGCCACCAAACATGTTCCTCCTCTGGTACCATGAATAATGCAGAACCCACATTTTCATACGACTTCCTCTTCCCTCTTTCCATCCCTCTCCTCCTGAGCCATAGTAAAAATAGAACTCTAGTGTTTCATGACCCTCCCCATTGCTCTCTCACGCCCTTTCTCTCTCTCCTGACAGTAAGTTTGTTACTCTCATTCATCTCAGCCTATTCTCTCTTTCCTCCACAGGGGCCAAAGAAAGAAACAAGAGAAGAGAGTGTTGGGCCAGACTGGGAGCAAAGAGAATGTCCTCAGGTAGCGTATTGATGTTTCATCTCCATATCATTATTACGTGCCTCATAAAAATAGCCACTCGCCTCCTCTCGCCTCCTCTCTGTTGCTGCTCAGGGGAAACTAAGTGCTGCCCAGACATTAAATGTAGAAACTAGGATGCACAGTCAGGAAAAATAGATGCCTGTGCCATCTCTGCGGATTCACAGTAGAAATACAGTTCTTTGTCCTGAATGCATACAGTCATCAGGTATATAGAGAAAGCAAACCACTTGTAGAAATTCACTTTATATAGGATTTTTTTCTCAAGAAAATGATTGTATCCACGTTTTTAGGCCAGAAATTTTGAATGCATAAGTGTTACAAAAATAAAGTTGTCATATTATTAGAACAGGGTTGTGATATATTCAAGAATAATAAAAAGAATAAAGTTTAAAAAAGAATTATGAATTAAGAACAATGTCAATAACAAACTTATAATATTACAGGATTTATGTCAAATTACTACAAGAATAATAATGGTAAGAAAGTCATAATATTAGACCTATGATAATAAAGTGACACTAGACAATTCCTGCGGCAATTGTGAGAGTTTGGGCTGGGCCGTTGGGCGTCGGGACTCTCCTGTGACTTTTTAAAACATTTTGATGCCAGGGATGTGATTCTGGCATCCCTCTGATCATTACTGCCAAGTTTGGTATGTGTCGGACATTTTATATCCAAAGTTATTCAGGAAAAACCAACAGCCAAAATGCTCTCAGTCTGTTATATTGCTGGAGCTCTGGACCGTTGCTACGGTTGCTCTTTGATGTTAATGATTCTAACTGACATCCTCTCCCAATATGTGTGCATAAACAGCTGTTTCACATGCCCGAACAACTGCTACAACCTGGAGGACGATAGCGCCAAAACCGTACAACTCTCAGCTTTCTTACTCACATTGGAGCGATCAGGAGGGTCGTGCCCACGATTTGATGTAAAAATTAATAATGTGCGGTAAAAACTGTGGCCCTGGCCGCGATCACAACTCTGGACTCCCCATCCGGAATACATTGCGCCAAAATCTCGCACAAATATGGCGACTACGTCGCCATAGTAACGGCTGAAAGGGAGGCAAAAAACCAAACAATGTGAAAGAAAACTAGCATTGTAAAAGACTGACACACGCTGATTCAAGTGTTGAGGGAGTATTTCCTATGGCAAGTTTTTAAATTACCCCCCATAGCTTTTCAAACATCTTTTACTATGGCATTTGACTCCCTTGCTCTCCTTTTCTTAAGTTGTGTCTGTTTCTTTTTTCTTTTCTTTTTTTCTTCTTCTCTTTCATGGAGAGCACCATATCTGATCTTCACTGTCGCTTTAAATTATTGGTTTCAGAGCTGAAATCAAGACAGAAAGTGAAGCATCACACTGCAAACTATCATCTGAAAAGGCATCCACAGTTTTTCAATGTGAAGAGAGATGGCAGAGATAAAACATGAGATAGATGAAGGGGTAGGCGAGTAGAGGAAACAAAGTGGGGTGATCAAAGTTGAGAGGAGCAAGTGAAGGAAAAGGGGAGACATGGAGACATGGGAAAAGAGATGGAAAGGAGATAAGGAGGAATAAGGTGAGGACAGGAAAACGTTAAGAAAAAGAAACAAAGAGGAGCGAAAGGGAGTGAAAGGAGGCCAAAGTACATGAAAGAAGAGAAGAAAAAGAAAAGGACAGGAGGAGGGTGAAAAGCCAATCATTCTTCATCCAGGGGGGAGGCACAGCGGGTGGGACAAGAGGGGGAGGTGGGCTGTTCATCCCTCTCTCCTCCAACTGGGCCTCCGTCCTCAAGGTCAATCACACACACACACACACACACACACACACACACACACACGCAGGTTGGCAGAGATGGTACACACACACACACACAGACACACATACACACACACACACACACACAGGCAGGTTGGCAGACATGGTACACACAAAAACAAACACACACACACACACACACACACACACATTAAGTTAAAGTAGAAGACGCCTTCTGTCTGTTTTTCTCTCTGATTTTCTACCATCGAGCCAAGTCTCAGTCAACCATCTGGAGGTAGAGCTATTCTTCCCACACACACGCACACACACATGTGCGCACACACACACACACACACACACGCATACACATACACATACACACACACACACACACACACATACACACACACACGCACATTTTGTATTTATGGTAATAAACCAAATGCCTCTATTGGTTCTTTCTCTATCTGTATCTGTGAGTGTCTCTGCATGTAGGATGCATTTTATTTCTACATGGAGAATAATCTTCACTCTCCCTAACATATTCCTCTTTTTCTATCTGGTCCAAGTCTCAAATTTCTCACGTTTAGTAAATAAAACAAGTATGGTGTTATTGAGTCCTAAATGAAAATTCTGCAGTCTTTCCCACTCTATCATTGTTTCAAACACCTAAAAGGAATACCCCTAAATAAAATGCCCATACCTCCAGACACACAACCATGGTCTTATCTACAAGTCATAAAATAGTGATTATTGTTGTGCTTGCTGTCCTTGTTGTGACAAGACAGTACCTGGAATATGGCTTCTAAACAAGACTCACTTTATTTTCTAGAAATTCATCAGGGGGAGCAAATGCAGAAACCGATACAACAGCTAGCTGTTTTTTCTGGTATGTTCCTGTAGTAGAAAAAGGCTTCTTAGTAAATGTGTCCATAACAGTGTCTTTTCAATACTTTTTAGATTGTCCAACTCTCCAGACCCAAGGGATGAACACATTTTTATAGTATTGATGATGTAGTGGAGGGCAGTGTCTAACATCACAAAACTCCCATAGTGATGACAGACCAACAGCTCTCTCCTCTCCTGTCGCTGGGGAGAGGGGGGCAGACATGGAGGAGCACATGGTTGGATGGTTTAAACGGTTCCATAGCGCCACTATGAGGGGAAAATCAAAAGACAGGCTGTCTCTCTGCTTTGTGCCAAGTTCTAGGTCCCTGAAAGGAAAGGGAAAATATTATCAGATTACATATGATGTGTTCCAGTCTCAGGTTTGAAAGGATAAGGTGAAGGACTTAAAATAACTAGAAGAAAAAAAACTTTAGAGAAATAAGTTGCATCTATTAAAGATGCTACATCCTCATGGCTTTAATAAAGCTGTATCTTTGTGTTACTTTGCTGTTTTACTTTGTGTTACAGATTAAATTGTGTATTTTGTTTTTTCTTGTATTGCTGTGTACATTAGTAAATTGACACATTTAAATAAAAGATCAGATATATATATTACTACAAAGCATTCTTATCAATGCAGTGGAACATTCCACTAGTATTTAAAGATTGTCATAAATCATCATAATACATCACAAAATGGACACAATTTTTGCGGTTGTTTGTGTGTGTGTATGTATTCCAGAATATGTATGTATTCCAGAATATTCTACACACATCACTAACAGAAACTACAAACATCTGCAGATCTTGCCAGATGTTTGACGTACTGAATCGAATTTGAACTTGTTTGTCTTTCCATAGAATCCCCTCCTATCAAACCATTTTTTATTAGATCTGAATTCCTCCTGTTGGACTACTAACCACCTGATTAGAAATTATTCATGTTTAAATTCAAGAAAGTGATCAATTCAATTTTTAACTTGAATCACTGCCCTGCCGCACACAGGTCAGGACTTCTATGCTGCCACTTGTCCATCTGAAATAGATACATTATTTGAGAGGGCTGTAGGTTTACTGCAAAAAACCAACACCATCACTTCTCTGAAAAACGGGTGAGTTAAATTTATAACTCTCTGGTTTAATTCTCAAATCTATAAATTGAAGTTAACATTGTGAAGACTCAAACAGATATGGCCTTCTAGCAAATTGGAAGAATGATTGGAAGGGATTATGATAGTTTTTTTTCCTTGTATGATGTGAGGGTCTAAAGACAAGGAATGTTGTGTTGCTTTTTGACAAAATGTAAAGCCCTTTGATTTTAAGCTATATTAATAAAATTGTCTTGACTTGACAGCTTGCCTTGAGCTAGTAGTAGCCTACTAAAATGAGTGTTATCTTGCTACTAGCAAGCAGTTAGCAAATTAGCTAACAACTCATGACTTATTCAGATTATACTTCCAGCGAATTCAAACATTACGACATGGTTGTCAAGCATCAACCTGCCAGAGATTCAGAGGAGTGTAAAGCAGGCTTACAAGCTGGAGAAAAGTTGGACTTAAGTTATGCGCTTGAGAGAACTCTACATAGATTTTACAAGTAAACAGATGTTCACAATATATTTATGTGCTACATGCCAATTTAGCTAATGTGAGTAAAGTAACTGATTGCATTAAACTAAATAAAATCTACACACTGTTATTTAACTGTGGACAGCATTTCTGAATAAATTCTTTGTTAAGGTAAAATCTGCAGTCTAGTGTAATTTTGTTATACCGCCATGGCTCCTTAGAGAGCCTGCCCCTATTGCTGAAAAAAATCCTAGAAGAAATACAGAATGTCGATTAAAAAATGTTAAATTAGGTAAACATGTGTCTGGCAATAACAGACAAAAAAACAGGGGCTTACAAATGTGGATCAAAGCCTAGTATTGATTTTTTTTTTAGATCTCTCTCATGGTTTGGGCAACTGTACTTAAAGAGATCATCATGCAAGTGTCAGTACAAGTTATTTGTATATTATATTTCAACAACAAGGGAATTTATTGCTTTACATAAAACATTAGAAGCATCATGATACAATTTAAAAATAGTTGATTGAAAGTAAAAAAAGCAAAAAAACAAAGTTACAGTGCAGATAAAAATAATTAAGGTATCACATTAGCAAAACAACAGAAAAGTCTTGAGGTCTGTGAGAAGGTCATGACCCCTCCCCTTCTCACCCGTTTATAAGGGGGGAACTGACTAGCGGATGGAGTTTGCGTGCGGGACGCGACGCGTGTGGAGCTGCCTGTTTGGTCCACCTGGTGCAAGGTGGATCTTCCCTGCTGGCGTGACCGTGTTGTGTTTTGTATTTTTGGTACCGCCGCCAATAAATGCTTTTTATGTGAGTTTCTTTGCCTCCTGTCTCCACTTCTTTTTCTGGTTGCCCTGATCCCTTTTGTGGGGAGACCACGTCGGTCGCTCACATTTGGTGGCAGCGGTGGGATCTGTGGCACCGCCTGAGAAGCTGGAGAGAGGAGGTGGAGCTCGCGGACGGACGGTGGTACCGAGAGGATCGGCGGCGGTGTTGGCGAGAGTGTCGGCGAAAGTGTCGGCAAGACGGTCAGCGAAGGAGCCAGCGGAGACGGCTAGCGGAGACGGCTAGTGGAGACGGCTAGTGGAGACGGCTAGTGGAGATGGCTAGCGGAAGTGCCCGGCGGAAGTGCCCGGCGGAATTGCCCGGCAGAAGTGCCCGGCGGAAGTGCCCGACGAAGGAGCCGGCAGAAGTGCCCGGCGGAGATGGCTGGCGGGACGCAGTAGGACAATGGCGGGGCTGCGACCGGAAATGGAGAGTGGTCGAGCGGGCCCCGGGGCAGACACCGACTACGGTCGCGGACTTTTGTCTCGCCACCCAGTTGGCGAGACTGCAGAAGGGGAGGGAAGTGTGAGAAGGTGATGACCCCTCCCCTTCTCACCCGTTTATAAGGGGGGAACTGACTAGCGGATGGAGAGTTTTCCCCGGACGGGTTTGCGTGCGGGACGCGACGCGTGTGGAGCTGCCTGTTTGGTCACCTGGTGCGAGGTGGATCTTCCCTGCTGGCGTGAGCATGTTTTTGGTACCGCCGCCAATAAATGCTTTTTATGTGAGTTTCTTTGCCTCCTGTCTCCACTTCTTTTTCTGGTTGCCCTGATCCCTTTTGTGGGGAGACCACGTCGGTCGCTCACATTGTCTGACATGAAAACAGTGAGAGGGGCAGCAGACCTGTAGCTCCCTGGAAGTTTGTTCCAGACCTGTGGGGCATAGAAACTGAACGCTGCTTCATGTTTATTTCTGAACAGAGAACAAACCCTATATGATATGAGGTCTGAGTGGTCATAAGGGATCAGCAGATCAGTGATTTATTTAGGCCATAGAAATGAGACATAAGGCCTTTAATCCTTGATATTCTTCTGGTGGCAGTATGCTGACTTTCTGATGGTTTTATTATGACTGTTGAAATTCATGTCTAAGTCTAGAACTATACCCAGATTTCTATCTTGGTTTGTGGGCTTTTGTTTAATTGGAAAAAGTTCCCAGCACATACAATCATTGATTTGCACAATCATTGATTTGCAATAATGTATTTACTCAGTGTTTGTATAGGATTATAATATAATATGCTAATGTACATTTGTATTTCATCTGAATAGCTATGGTAATTTATTTCATTTTCCTCTATAATCATGGCTAGTAGTAGCATGTAAATGTTGAGAAGTTGAGCGGACCCCACAAGTTATGTCTGTATGTTTAGATGTGTAATAGCTTGTGGACACAAACCAGTCTCTGTCCTTTCATTAGGATCCAAACCACTTTAGTGCTGTGCCAGTAAGTCCCACCCAATCCTCCAATTGATCTAATAATATGTTGTGGTCAACTGTGATGAAAGCAGCATTGAGATCCAGTAATACTAACACTGAAATTTTGCCATTGCCTATATTTAGATAGATGTCATTTAAAACCTTAACAAGAACCGTCTCATTGCTGTGGTTCTGTTAGAAGATGAATTTAGTATGAATTCAAATTTTATGTTTGTGCCTAGGCCAGATGGTAGCACGGTGCTGTAGTGGTTAGCACTATCACTTCACAGCAAGATGCTTCTGGGTTTTATCTCGGGTTTATACCCATGTCTGTGATTTCCCCTCACAGTCCAAACACATGACCAATGTCCCATGCATGTACAGTAGGTGTGAATGAGTGTCTGGCAAGATGGCAGAGGAGTGCGTGTAGAGATCTCCAATAAGAAGCTTAAACATTTAGAAGTGCCTTGATGATAAATAATGCTCTGTTTTCTGCTGTAACTTCTTAAAATCAAAGCCTTTTACTGTATGATGCGCTTGTAATTGTAAATTAAAACTGGGGGGACCTATACATACTCAGTCATTAAACATCCATTGTGTCTTTTTTTCACACATTAACAACTTTCAGATCTTAAATTTCAGTAAAACTATTTATACTACTGTGTAAAATTAACAAAGTCCTATGAAAAAAATACCATGTATTTATTCTATGACCTCACACTGTAGAATGTTCTATACTCGTCCACTGTAATAATATTAATTCGTCATATTATTATTAATCCTATATTTCCTAATCTACAAAGTGACCAGCAATTAGCTGTCAGATAAATGTAACAAGTAAATGTTTCCCTCTGAAATAGACAGACTGAGATTACCTCCTTGAAGTAGTTAAGTAGTGCAGTTGAAAATTAGCATATCTGAAATATTCAAATAAACCCTCTAAGCCTTCTAGCTTCACAACAAAAAGGTCATAGGTTCAAGGACCTTTCTGTATAAAGTTTGCATGCCCTACCTGTTGTCACAGTCTCAGCTATGACTCCCTGAGTTTACATATGAGTCTTCCTTGTCTGATCTGCTCCTTGTGTATGCCCCTCTCTTCCTTGTGTTTTCAGGTAGAGTTTGGGTATACTGGCACTTCTAAAAAAATCTCCTGGTTAAGCATTGAGACACTTGCTCTCCTCTAACTCTTTGCCAGAAGGTTCTGTCTCTCACACTGGTATCAATCCTTTGTTTCATGTCCCGAGCTGGCTCAGGAGTTCAGACCACAAACTGTAACAATTGTGTCTGTGTTTTCTCTACCTATCTTCTGCAGCCCAAAACATTCTTGGGTTAATTGGACACTCAAAGTTTTCTGTAGGACAATGTGTAAATATGAATATACTGTGTGAGTGAATGGTTTCTGTGCCCCATGATAGACTGGCACGGCAGTACCCAGTTGTACTCGAGCAGACCGCTATGACCCTAGTGAGGAATTAACAGATATAGAATATAAATGAAAAGATAGGTGAGTGGTAAATTGGATTAGTAATGTATCAGAACTTTGTCCTTCTTTGAAAAACCATTGACATTTTCTCGCAAAACACCAGGCAAAGGGGCCTTCAAAAGTTCGTCCTCAGTTTATTAGCACTTCACCCCACTCACCTGCTTTTTAGTCTAGCAAATACTATTTTAGCCATGTCAGCAACACATCCATTTCCATATCTGTTGCTAATGACTTCCTAACTCAAAGTGTAATGGCCCCAGAGAAAAAACTAACTAAAAACCTCCCAGCACCTTAAGCAAGCAATTGGGAAAGTAAATTATCACTGATGCATTCATGCTCATGCCCTGAATATAGCCTCAGTGCTGTTTATCTGACATATAAGAAATGGAATCTACATGAGGTCTTGTTGAGGACATAGAATCAGGCTAGGGTATTAAATCAGGTATGCAAAATGGCTGATTTTGTTCTAGACTCTCCAGTACAGAGGCGGAAGCCTTGAGACAGATGTTGCCCAGCATCATCTGTGGTCACAGCACTACTATAGTTTTTGCTAAACCATTGAATCCTATGGACGGCTCAGCCAGGCTTTTTGTTTGAGTATGCCAGAGCACTCATTTTTTTGCATAAGTGGAACATCCCAGTAAACAGGGACCAGTGGTTACTCCTTTCAGGGTGAAGAACAAAAAAATGAAAAGGAAATCAGATGCACACAGAAAGTAGTAATGAGTGGTGACAAGGCACTTCACTAAAAGACCACCTCTAAAAGGGCACCCTACAGGGCAATTCATCACATTTTGTCCAATGGAAAGACACAATAATGGTAAATTTATCATGTTTTGTACAATTGAAAGGGATGATAGAGAGCTATGTATCACATTTTGTCCAATAGGAAGGCATGATAAGTGGCAATTTATTATGTTTTGTCCAAACGAATGTCAAGTTAGATGCTGATTTGTTACAATTTGTGCACTGGAAAGGCTCCCTTGATAGCACCCTAGAGAACAGTTTATCATGTGCTATTCAATGGAAGGCCACCCTGGATGGCACCTTACCATGTTTGGCCCAGTGGAAGGACACCCTTGACAGCAACTCTTAATTTTTTGTTAGGATGGATGCAGGCTCACTCCCCATGGGGCATTGAGATTATGAGGCCATTTGCTCTGCCCTAAGCCGGGCTTCTCTACATATACATTTAAGAAGTTTTATTGCCTAGATGTGACAGCCTATGTTGTCACTCAGTCTATGCTCTTAGCAGGAAGCTGATGTGTGTAGCATCACTATTATCACCAGACCAGGGTAGGATGATATAGTGTTGATATATCTACTCTAATTGGTATTATTAAGACAGACATGTAGATATGCTATGATTAAAAATGTAAATCTTCACGCTCATTTACCATTTTTGGTATTCGTGTCTAGGTCACCTTTATGTCCCATCTGTCCAAAGTAATAAATTAAGCAAGGAATGTACACCATAATTAAATTATTAATAAGGCCAAAAAATGTACAGCACTGCACCAAACACACAACCACATTTTATCACAGTGAGTCACTCTCTCAACTCTCTATCTGAAGGTGAATAAATGTCTCTCTCTGATTAAAAACTAATTCAAACCAAGTCAAAACTAAGGTAACTCCTGTATGGCAATATAGATTCCATAAGAACATCAGGGTTGGATCATTTTGGGTGAGTACTGTGGAAAACGATGAGGTGGTTTAAGGACATAATGAGATAATAAATCAAGCAGAAAGATGGTCTCCTCTCTCCTGTGTTTGAAAACATAAATATGTGAATAAAACACATCGCTTGGTGTCAGAAATAAAGTTCATGAAGCATTTAACAGGTACTTCTACCCAGTATGGAGAGACGTTCAATAATGTTGCACCTGAAGACCAAGCCAATTTGGAAAAAAGGTATCAGATTGCAACAAAGCTCAATAAAAAGCTTAAATAATTTGACATGGTGGGTAAAGAACAACATAAATATGACCGGGTGATGGAACTGTTGATTGTTGATCAACTGCATTGATTGTAAGAAACAGAGTACACCTCAAACAGAGATAAAGAAGGAATGGAGAGCCATTATGATTCCACCTTTGTTTGTGATGAACATTTCAGAAGGAAATAACCTGTATAAACATATAATGTAAACATATTATATGTGCATATGATATATTACTGTGAGAAGGTGATGAGCCCTCCCCTTCTCACCGGGTTATAAAGGGGAACTGCATAGCAGAGAGAGAGTTCCCCCCCGGACATGTTTACGTGCGGGACAGGTGACGCGACACATGGGACTGCCTGTCTGGTCCACCTGGTGCGAGGTGGACTTTTCCTGCTGACGTGAGCGGTTTGGGTCTTCTTTTTTGTATCACCGCCAATAAATGTTTTAACTGAGTTCCGCTGCCTCCTGTCTCCGCTTCTTTTTCCGGTTGCCCTGATCCCTTTTATGGGGCGACCACGTCGGTCGCTCACAATTACCTACTAACCTATTTTGTATCTCACATAAATTCAAACTCCATATGAGTATATAGGTTCTTCATATCGATATCTCTAATTCAGAATATTTGACATATCCACAACTATATTCTTCGTATTCACAATTGCCATATCAGATATCTACAATCTTTCTAGGACAAATGTCAATTTTGCCATTCATGTGTATAGGGTTTGTCATTACAGATATTTACAATTCACTTTGTGATATTCGCTATGTAAACTACAGATATCTGTATCTGAATTACAAATAGTAGTAATTCCAGTTTATGATATCTACAATTTGATTCTGACTAGTCATAATTCCAGTCCAACATATCCTCAGTTAACCATAATCATAATAAAAGACATGTCCCTTTTCAGATATCTTACAATAAGATTTGACTAGGTGAAATGATGCTGTAACTATCTCAAGTTTAATTCATGACTAGTCAAAATGTAATTGTTGATATCTATTATGAAGTAAATGTTGAAAAAAAAATTATATATATATATATATATATGTAGCGCCACCTACTGTATGCTACACCACCCCTTGACTTCCCACACCCAGGGCAAGAGGAACCCTGTCACTCAAGCAATCCACCAGACCACAAGGTTTTAGAAAAATATATATATACAAAGTTTATTGGTTATACATTAAAATACTCCCAGCAATGTTGCACAGGTTAAAACAGTAAAAAAAAAAAAAAAAAAAAACATAAACATGACATAGGGGGGCACCATAAACCTCTCTGTACTACCCGGCCGAGTTACCAGCCCCATTAACAGAGTAGTGATTGCACCAAGGTCCAGCCCCCCGTATACACACGTGAAGGGGACACAGACCCCTAAGGCAGAACAGAATTAATTCAATATATTCAAGCGCTGCAATCCGTTTAACACAAAAAAGTGGGAACAACCCCAACTGCACCAAACAGCTATTCATATAAGCATGCTTAATAGGTAGAACTCAAACCGTAGCACTCAAGTGACTGGTAACCAGCGGGGCTGCGTACCCTGCACAGGCAAACACTAATAGCCAAGGAGGCTGGGCAGGGCCAGGTGCTAAAGAAGGAATGGCATGGGGCAGGGGAGACAAACACACAAAATACAAAACAGAACAAAAAAAATAGCCCCCCTCTCCGCCTAAGGCCGCTATACAAATTTAGGCCGCCCTCTGGCCACTAGGACAGAGGAGGGAAGACAAAATCAAACCCCACTAAGGACTAGGACAAAGAAAAGAGGCAGCAGCAGTCTCATGAAGCACGCACACACTTCACACTCTCATTGGGTAAATAAACTAAAAGAGAACACCAGCTGAGCAGCATCGGAATCTAAACACAAAACTAAACAAAAACAGACATTAGCAGCTGTACACGGTCATTGCAATCAAGTGTCGGTAAACAGTTTTCTTTCTTTTCTTAAACACCCATTTAAAATACAAAGGCAGAGCACTTGGAGTTCCACAATACAATTAATTAATACTGCATCAACCCAACTACTTATTAAATAAACCGTGAGAAACGGGACCCGAAGCACAGTACTACTTCTCACATAATGTAACATACCTGACGCTCTTATCACAGTGTTCACGAATACATAGGCTGGAGGGGTCCTGTACACAACCCACTACTCAGGCCGCGACTGGTTGCACATCATCCCACCACACCGGCAAACTTTCTGTGTGAGGTCCCAAATAGCGCTGCAAGCGTAGGGAAAAGTTTCCTGGCGACTTCTCCCCAGGCTGTCCAAACAGCGTACATTTTGTGCTCAGTAATAGGCCAAACACTGTCCAAATAAAGAGCAAAGAAAACTGCAGGCATACCTTTCTTTTGAAGAAACGCCACCCAAACGCTGCCAGCCACACTGCTCAAATCCCTTTTGCCTTCAGAACTGCCTCAATTCTTCGTGGCATAGATTCAACAAGGTGCTGGAAGCATTCCTCAGAGAGTTTGGTCCATATTGACATGATGGCATCATATAGTTGCCGCAGATTTGTCGGCTGCACATCCATGATGCGAATCTCCCGTTCCACCACATCCCAAAGATGCTCTATTGGATTGAGATCTGGTGACTGTGGAGGCCATTTGAGTACAGTGAACTCATCGTCATGTTCAAGAAACCAGTCTGAGATGATTCCAGCTTTATAAGATAAGATAAGATAAGATAAGATAAAACTTTATTGAACCCACAACGGGGAAATTTGTGTGTTACTGCAGCGTTACAGATAAAGAGAAGAAAATAAAGCTGAAGAAGATAAAAAAAAAATAAAACTATAAAAAAATAAAAATAAAAAACACACAACACAATGTACAAATTCGCAGAATTTGTTGATCCGCATACACAGTATGCATTATCGACATAGAATGGAGAGAAAAATAATAAATAGAAAGAAAAGAGTATGCATAAGCAAGGCATATATACATACATACATGCACGTACATACCTACATACATACACATACACACATATTTGCATATATATATATGGACATACATATCCACGCACATACCCACATGTACACATACATAGCTAATGCACACTTAAGGTGCAGGGTGTGTGTAAAGAGAAAAAAGTGACCAGTGAAAAAGTGACAAGTGACTACAGTGAGGTTTATGTTTATGTTATGTTATGTTATAAAGTCTTATTGCTGTCGGGATGAATGATCTGCGAAAGCGCTCCTTCTTGCAGCGAGGGTGTTTGAGTCTCTGGCTGAAGGAGCTGCTCAGCGCACCCACCACCCCATGCAGAGGGTAATGGGGGTTGTCCTGTTCTGTTAAAGACCTTCCATGACCGAGTCGTAGAAGGTCTTTAACAACAGAGTCCTGCACACACCAAAGGACCTTAGTCTCCTCAGCAGGTGAAGTCGACTCTGGCCCTTCTTGTACAGGACATTAATGTTAGTGGTCCAGTCCAGTTTGTTGTTCAGGTGAACACCCAGGTATTTGTAAGAGACCACTGTCTCAATGTCTTTTCCCTGGATGCTCACCGGTGTGGTGGGGGGGGACTTCCTCCTGAAGTCCACAACCATCTCCTTTGTCTTGCTGGCGTTGATTTGGAGAGTGTTGATCTCACACCAGCTGACAAAGTCATTGATGACCCCCTTGTACTCCTGGTCGTTCCCATCTGATACACACCCGATGATGGCCGTATCATCTGAGAACTTCTGTAGGTGGCAGTTGTCCGAGTTGTAGGTGAAGTCTGAGGTGTACAGACTAAACAGAAAAGGTGAGAGCACTGTACCCTGTGGCGCCCCCGTGCTGCAGACTACCACCTCAGACACACAGTCATGAAGCCTGACATACTGTGGTCTGTTGGTGAGGTAGTCGATGGTCCAGGCCGTCAGCTGCTCATCCACTCCGGCTCCCTCCAGCTTCCCTTTCAGCAGTGCAGGCTGGATGGTGTTAAAAGCACTGGAGGAGTAAAAAAACATGATCCTCACCGTGCTTGCCGCTTGTTGATGACAGCGTCATCCACACTGATGCCGGGCCGGTAGGCGAACTGCAGAGGGTCCAGTGCTGAGCTCACCAGTGGGCGAAGGTGGTGCAGAATGAGCATGGTGTCATATGCATTATCCCTGAAATTTTAAAAGGAGATTAGATTTTGTGATTTTAGCCTGTTTTGAGTAACAACATGTGTGCAGTGCTGTGTTTAGTTTCCACTTCGTATTAATATCATATTTAACTAGAATAGTATGCATTCCATGCACTGCTGGAATTATCCTATGGTTTTGGACATCCTAAAGAGCTCAAAGTCTGGGTGGATCTTTAATACAGGAGAGTATTAAAGCAACTGCAAAATTAAAAAAAAAAACGTTTTATTAGATTCAGAGATTAAATTAACAATTCTGGCTTAAATTCTGCTAAAAACAGCCAGGAATAACATTAAAGTCAGAATTCTGACGAAAAAGGTACCATTGGCATTTTTTTCACTGCCCTTAATACTCTTTGAAACGTTGAAGACCATCGAACAGGTTATTGTCGTTGTTACTAAAATTACTTAGAAACTACTTATTTCTTGTCATTTTGCCAAACCCTCCACAAGGCCAGAGGATTTCGTTCTCATTCGCATCTTGTCGGTATTTTCCGCCCTTCTTCGTCGGCACCTCGGTCATTTCCGCCCACTGTCGCCATCTGCGTTCTCGTCCTTCTCCAATCTTCGTGTTGTTGTTCCCGGTGACGCGGCGGAGGTGTAGCCTGACGCGGGCTCTTACGTGTCGGCCAAAACAAAAGTGTAGCTCCGGAGGACCGGGAGGGACGAAGGGAGCCCGTATCGGTAAGGACGAAGCCGTGTCCGGGGTTCGGGAAGACGTGACGCGGTCGTAGTACGTGTCGGTCTGGTCGGGTTCGGCCCGGAGGAAACAAAGAGATCATGGCGCCGCGGTGTGTTTGTAGCAGGATGGAGGGAGGGAGGCTGCGGCTGTGTGTGCGGCTCTGCGAGGCAGCTTGGAGGGACTGAGTGTGTTCAGACACGGCAGAAGAGTGGCAGGACTATAGTGATGGTAATGTACTCGGCTGGCAGGGGATGCTAGAACTGTTTTATGCAGGATCGCGCTGCTTTTTTCCTCAAAAGCTCATTAAATACATTAACCGCGCGAGATTTTATGTCTTTGCAATTTTCACCCCTTTTTCGATGATTTCACCTCACACGTTTTTTTGTCATTCACCCATTCGTAATACCACTGAATACTCAATACTTATATGTTCGAATATTTTTCATTCGTTTGCTTTTGACAGAAATCGGCCATTGCAGCAGACCGCGGGGTTTGGTTTCGCGTTTAAAAAAGAAGAACTCGGTCCTGTAAATGTTAGTTTGTGTTGTCAGACGAGGCTTTTTCTTCCTTCTCTCAGGGGATGTGGCCGGTGTGTGAAGGGGGCGTTGCCCGGCCATGTGGCTCTGCTGTCACACGGAGCATCCGAGTGATTTTTGAAAAGCAGAGGGAGAAATGTGTAAAGCCAATCATGCAGCGGAGAGAAGCTACGCACAGTGTGAGATCACTGAGCTACACTCGGTGTGCCGCCGGAAGTCAGGCAGCAGATTTGATATTACTGGTTTATAGTTATGAATTAATATTATTATTATGAATATGATTAATAAACACCTCATAATTAGGATTTGTTTTTCTTTCCATTGAAGTGTCTTTAGTTTGGACAAAAGCTTTTTTAAACAGCTATTGTAAATGTTGTTTTACCACAGAATAACTATATGGAAACTTACAATTATCACCAAAGGCCTTGTTTGCTTACTGTAAAATACCAAATAACAGCCGGGGCATTTTTATAATTACTTAACAGATCAGGATTTTGAGACCAGGCAGCAGTTGAGGACAGGCAATTAATAATTACTCAATAACTTCTTTACCAAAATCATGCTCAACAAACTGGAAAAAATGCCCATTTGCTCTTTATTTTATTAATAAAGTATGACTACCAAGTACAGTTTTCAAGTCAGATTACAGTACTAGAGCAATTCTACTGTAGTTAAACGTATACCAACTGCCTCTTCAGAGTTTTCCTCTGCATATTTTACCAGAGAAGCATTTAACTTTTTTATTTATTAGCTGCACAGACAATTAATCAATATTATTAATAGAAGGTGTTCCTTAACATCATTTCAGCACCACCAAAAAGGCGACTACATTCAGACCGTATTTGAGCGTTTGAGTGCATGGTAGTATGTATGGCTCATGTGCTGTGCTGGGCGGTAGAGGTGCCTATGCAGTTCCGAGGGTCAGCGGCTCATGTGCAGCAGGGGCAGTAGCTGTCGGGTAATGGCATTTGCGCAGGGTGGTAAAAACCCATTCGATTTTACAGTGTGGGAGGTAAAGAAAATGAAAATATATTACATTAGTTACAGATACATGAGTCATAAACTAATGATTGTACTTGAAGTCAAACAGCAGTATTAAGCTATTTTTGGTCAATTGTTGAGTGTCTATGTGATCAAATAACAATTATGATTGATAGAAATCCAGGAACTAAGCAAGTAAACTAAGGATAAGACTGCACCTTTTTTTCAAACTTTTTCTGAGAGGAAAAACCCTGACCTAGTCAACCAATTTGGAGGAAAACCCTCCAAATTGGTTGGCTACAGCCAACAGCAGACAACTTTACCTCCCAAGAGGAGGAATGGGAGTCCAGGGTTACTAATCATCTGGTGTCAATTCAATTCAATTCAATTTATTTGTATAGCCCAGAATCACAAATCACAGATTTGCCCCAAAATGCTTTACAGGTACAAAAGCAACACAACATCCCCTGTCCTTAGACCCTCACATCGTACAAGGTAAAACTCCCTAAAAAAAAACCTTTAACGGGGGGGAAAAATGGAAGAACCAGTCAGGAAGAGTAACAGAGGAGGGATCCCTCTTCCAGAACGGGCAGGCGTGCAGTAGATGATGTGTGCAGGTGGAAAACATTACAGAGAAATTTGGATATTACAAACAGACAAACAGAAATGTAATGAATGTTGGTATAAGTGGAGGATGAGGCGCAGGATCCATCACAGCTTCCAGGTTTCACCAGGACAGCATCAGACTCTCCAACTTCCGTAGATCCGTCAGTGGCTGCACTGCAGCATGCTCTGTGAATAAGAAAACACAGGGACAGGCAGGACTCCGGAACCATAGCAGATTTAAAAGTACAATAGTGGTTCATCAGTATCACCGATAGCAGAAGAAAACCTGCCCAGAGCATCTCATAAGGATCCGGCAGACTAACCTATTGCAGCATAACTATGACTAGGCCAGCCCTAACTATACGCTTTATCGAACAGGAACGTTTTTAACCTATTCTTAAATATAGGAAGGGTGTCTGCCCCCCGGACTGAGACAGGAAGATGATTTCACAGGAGAGGAGCCTGAAAGTTGAAGGCTCTGCCTCCCGTTTTAATTTTAGAAATTCTGGGAACCTCCAATAAGCTTGTATATTGGGAGCGTAATGTTCTTGATGGGCGATATGGGACTAAGAGATCCCTAAGGTAGGATGGCACCTGACCGCGCTTTATAGGTGAGGAGCAGGATTTTGAATTCTATACGAGATTTCACAGGAAGCCAGTGTAGAGCGGCTAATGCAGGTGAGATATGCTCCCTTCTTCTAGTGCCAGTTAATAGACGTGCAGCTGCATTCTGAATCAGCTGGAGAGTCCTTAGAGACTTTTTGGTGCAACCGGACAGTAAAGAATTGCAGTAGTCAAGCCTGGAAGTAATAAATGCATGGATACGTTTTTCCGCATCTTTCAGAGACAGGAAGTGTCTGACCTTTGTGTTATGTTGTGAAGGTGAATGGAGGCAGTCCTAGAAATATGTTTAATGTGTGTCACACTTCATTTGACAGGTCTCTGGAACCAATCACTCAGGGAGACAGTGGTCAACCCACAAAAGAGGATTGGCCATGGCCCCTGCTTGGGGCAGTAGCCCAAACCATAGAAGCTTTTTACCCTTGACTGCACTGAAACAAATATAAACTTAACAATTTTGGTTTTGCTTTACAGTTTGTACTTAGATACTTTCACAAGGAAAAAAGAAAGAAAACCCATTTGACAGGGAGTATACACATAGCAAATAACAGGAATAGATGTATGGTTTATTTGTTTTTTGATGGCCATAATGCCTCTTTATAATTATGACATAACACACACAGTCTTACAGTTTGTAGACCTCATGTGTTATCATTGGAAAATGCATGTGTCAACTGTGATGTTATCATCTTGGTGATAAGTCTCTCTCATTCAGAAGATCCCCAAACACAAATAAAGGGTTATCAATAGAAATAAACCTATTGTATGCAAAAAGGTATCAATTATTACTTTGTATGTTTTTATTTTTCAAATATTTCAATTTTTTTATATTTAATGTTGACAGATAAAGACTACTTCACTCAAACCTTCATTACTACTTCGAAAAGCATTTATATAGTTTTTTCAGCCTTTAAGCTTGAAAGAAATATAAAGTCACATTTTTTTTTGTCAAAGTGTCACCAGTTTCTTCATGCTGTTGTTTGGCCAACAATACATCTAGTTCAGTTTTATGAATATAGTACTGGAATGCATTAGCAACTTTAACATAAACTTTTTTTCTATCATAGACCAGAACTTTCGAAGATGGATAAAGATGTTATCTTTTATAGTAAGACACGTTTCCTCCTGTGGGATTTGCAATTTTTTTATATTGCAGGAGCATTCTGGGAACATCTATGAAGTTTAAAAGAACATTACAAGATTATTACAAGTCATTGTTACCCGCCTGGAAATTAATATTGCTTACTGTAAACAACAACAAAGATTAAATTAAATGGACTTCCTAGAACCAAAGCTGATCATTAATAACATTAGTATGTGTAGTATTCACTGTAACCAGAAGTAAAAAGTGGAGATCTTCCAGGAATGTTCTTGCATCTGTTTAAACAAAATATTGGTTTCCAAGCCACTTTTTGCTGTGAGATTAGTTAGTTGGTTAATATTGGGGATTCCTCATTTACCTTTCTTCCTGCGGCTTTACAGCTCAGCCAATGAAGATGGAGTCAGCAGCAGAGGCTCAGCAGGGTGAGGACACTGCTGTGACTGAGATCGAAACCCAGCAGATCACCTCCGCACAGATTGCCACATTGGCCCAGGTAACCAGCAATGTTAACGCAGGGAAATCACTGTTGCTTCTACAATTAAGTGTAGAAGATCACATTACCTCTGAATTTTAGGTAACCATGACAACAGGCCACCCTTCGGCAACAGGTCCCACAGTAACGCTGGTGCAGCTTCCCAATGGACAGACAGTTCAGGTCCACGGTGTCATTCAGGCTGCGCAGCCATCCGTCATCCAGTCACCACAGGTCCAGACTGTGCAGGTGAAACACACACACACACAACACAATCACAACATAAATAACCAAAGTGGTTCATATGATGCATTTTGGTTTTGGATCTTGTGTCTAATTGTTTATTCCAGATCTCCACAGTAGCAGAAAGCGAGGATTCACAGGAGTCAGTAGACAGTGTTACAGACTCTCAAAAACGCAGGGAGATTCTGTCACGACGCCCCTCATACAGGTAATGCACAACACTCACCTGGTTTGTGTGATTGTCACAGTTAAGTCAAAGTCAATTTTATTGTCAATTTCTTCACATGTACTTGACATACAAAGGAATCGAAATTGCGTTTCTCACTATCCTATGCGTTTTACATGTACAACAACATCAAAGTGCAGGTGCGCAAGGCTACTTTTGCCTAGTCTTACTAAACTAGAAACAGAAAACAGGTATGACAAGACCTGAGTACCCCAAGACAAAACATAAGAAGTAGGGTGTGGAAAGACAAATTCAACAAGACAAAACAAGACAGCACTGATTGTCCCAATGACATCCCATAACCAGTGTTGGGCATGTTACTTTGAAAAAGTAACTAGTTACAGTTACTAGTTACTCCAAAAAGGTAACTGAGTTCACATCTAAGTTACTGCACTATAACAGTAAGTACTTACCAGGAAAAGTAACTATTGCATTATTTTTTAAAGTTTGAAAATGTACTGGGATTTCCTGAAGGTCTGTCAACACGTCTTGGAGTAAGACACTGCAGCGAGTGAAAAAAGTAAAGACACATCACTCATTAACTTTTCTAATGAAGTTTATTGATTTGGTGTTGGTGACAGCCATATTAGCCTGTGTTAGTGAGGAATGAGTAGCAGCTAAACCAACTAAAACTCAAAATAAACTGTACTTTTTTTTTTACTTTTTTGTAACAAACCCCCTTCCTCCCCTGTCTTTCAGAAAAAAACCTTTAACTTGGAGGGCCACTAATGCATAGTAAGAGTATGTCGTAAAAGTAACAGCATTATACCAATAGAAAAAGTAATTGGTTAGGTTACCCATTGGAAAAAAATGATGTCATTAGTAACCGTTACTATTCCTATCCCTGCCCATACTATAATACAATCTTTCTGTTATAAAACTTATGATACAAAAATATGCTTTAAAGGTTCTGTTCAGATTTTTTTTAAAAGGGAGAGATGTCTGCATTTTTGAATTTTGGAGAAGGAAACTATGTGAAACTCATATTTGTACTGAATAAATAGTACAGTTTTTTTTTTTTTTTTTTTTTAAAGATGGCGCCACGGTAGGCAGCCTGTTACGCAGCCTAGTCTTTTCTTTCCTTTTTCTGGTTTATTTATTTTATTTCAAGTTCTTTTTTGCTTAATTTTGATTTAATTTGCGACAAGAATGGACCCGAGTAGTCTGGTGAGAGGAGTAGCCTTCTTTATACTTCTATCAGGACTTTTCACCTCTGGTGACAAAGTGAGCCATTCGATCGTCTACAGCCGGGATCAGCTGTTGGCGCTACAGGACAGGGGGGTACTCCCAGAGGAGCGACCCGGGATTCCTAAGGAATTATGGCGTCGGAGGAGAGGATGCAGGGCTGGAGCGAAGTACCGGGAGAGGAGAAGGCGGTACAAACCCAGCGTTCCATCTGTGGTAATGGGTAACGTAAGATCTTTACCCAACAAGATGGAAGAGCTGACGGCGCTAACCAGACTGCAGTGGGAGTTCAAGCAGAGCAGCCTCCTGCTGTTCACGGACACCTGGCTCACGGACAACACAACGGACTCCGTCGTAACTTTGGACGGCTTTCAACTGGTGAGAGCGGACCGAAACCCGAGGGAGAGCGGTAAGAGGAGAGGAGGGGGACTGGCTATGTGAATGAGAGATGGTGTAACCCGGGACACATTACTGTGAAGGAGCAGCGCTGTACCAAAGACATTGAACTGTTAGCGGTTAGCACTAGGCCATATCACCTGGCCCAGGAGTTCTCGCATGTTATCGTGCTAACTGTTTACATCCCACCATCGGCTGATGCTAAGGCAGCCTGCGAGGACATCCACGCCACTGTCTCTCAGTTACAGACGGCACATCCACAGTCCCTCATTATTATCTCTGGGGACTTCAATCATGCCTCACTCTCCACCACTTTCCCTAACTTCACACAGTATGTTGACTGCCATACCAGCTCATCATCCCTCCCCCCCACTTGGCTGTTCAGACCACAACCTGGTCATCCTCCAACCCACCTACACCCTCTAGTGAGGAAGACCCCTCCCACCAAGAAGGTGATCAGGCTGTGGTCTGAGGACTGCAGTGAGGCCCTGAGAGACTGTTTTGAATGTACAGACTGGCAAGAACTCTGCAGGCCACATGGTGAGGTCAGCTGGTGTGAGACCAACGCTCTCCAAATCAACACCAGCAAGACAAAGGAGATGGTTGTGGACTTCAGGAGGAAGCCCCCCCCCACCACACCGGTGAGCATCCAGGGAAAAGACATTGAGACAGTGGTCTCTTACAAATATCTGGGTGTTCATCTGAACAACAAACTGGACTGGACCACTAACATTAATGTCCTGCACAAGAAGGGCCAGAGTCGACTTCACCTGCTGAGGAGACTAAGGTCCTTTGGTGTGTGCAGGACCCTGTTAAAGACCTTCTACGACTCTGTCGTAGCATCTGCCCTGTTCTACGGAGTGGTCTGCTGGGGGGGCGGATGCTCAGACGGGGACAGAAGGAAAATTGACAAACTGGTGCAGAAGTCTAGCTCTGTACTGGGATGTCCTCTGGAGTCGGTGGTGGTGGTGGGAGAGAGGAGGATGTTGGCAAAGCTGACATCCATCATGGACAACCCCCATCACCCTCTGCATGGGGTGGTGGGTGCGCTGAGTAGCTCCTTCAGCCAGAGACTCAAACACCCTCGCTGCAAGTAGGAGCACTTTCGCAGATCATTCATCCTGACAGCAATAAGACTTTATAACACAACATAACATAAACATAAACCTCACTGTAGTCACTTTGTCACTTTATCACTGGTCACTTTTTCTCTTCACACACACCCTGTACCTTAAGTGTGCATTGGCTATGTATGTGTACATGTGCGTATGTGCGTGGATATGTATGTCCATATATATATATATGCAAATAGGTGTATGTGTATGTATGTAGGTATGTACGTGCATGTATGTATGTATATATGATTTGCTTATGCATACTCTTTTCTTACTATTTATTAGCATTTTCTCTCCATTCTATAATACAATACTGTGTATGCGGATCAACAAATTCTGGGAATTTGTACATTGTGTTGTGTGTTTTTTTTATTTTTTTTATATTTTTTTTTATCGTCAGCTTTATTTTCTTCTCTTTATTCTGTAACGCTGCAGTAACAGACAAATTTCCCCGTTGTGGGATCAATAAAGTTTTATCTTATCTTATCTTAACTTTACTTTAAATAATCCAGCATTATGCTGGATTATTGAAAGATCATCTCGTAACATTATAGGATAAAATATTATACAGAAAGAGCAATATTTTGGAATTTAAAAAATAGCATTTTTTCTGGCTTTTTCTTAAGTTTTACTTACTTTCTTCAATCAGATGCTGTTTGAATGTTTGACAAGCTGCTCTTATAAGACATACCAGTGCCTTAACTCAAACAGTTATTTGTCTCAACAGGAAAATCCTGAATGACCTTTCATCTGATGCACCAGCGGTCCCTCGTATTGAGGAGGAAAAGGCAGAGGATGATTTGTCTGCTGCTACCGCCACAGCCGCCATCACCACTGTTACTGTCCCCACGCCTATTTACCAGACCAGCAGCGGCCAATACAGTAGGTGACAGTTTGCCACAAGCCAAGTTTGAGGCTAGAATCACAAATCATGAAATTCCGTTTTGTTATCTGATGTAACATTACAAATGTTGCCAAAATGTTGATATCACCAAATGTTTAAGAGGACTTCACTGTTGTCTGTTCAAGGAAATTTAAAAGCAATTTCAAGTGTCTTACCGATTGGGGGAAAAAACAGGAACATCTAGCAGAAACTGTCAAATGTAAAAAATGATGTTCAGACAGGACACAGCTATGTACTGATATCAATTAAAGACATTTCTAGTGGTGTTTCTCTTCTTTTTCCTTATCTCCCTTCTTCCTCTTTTCCTCCTTATTATCTGACCCCACTTGCCAAACTCACAGTTGCGATCACACAGGGCGGGGCCATCCAGCTGGCTAACAACGGCACAGACGGCATCCAGGGCCTCCAGACTCTGACCATGACTAATGCCGCAGCAGCTGCTCAGCCCGGAGCCACCATCCTCCAGTATGCACAGACCAGTGACGGTCAGCAAATACTGGTTCCCAGCAACCAGGTGGTGGTTCAAGGTAAGAGGATGCAGGGTGCATAATCAATGGCAGAATTTATTTGTGTTCTTTCTGTAATTTCTCAGATGATTTTGCAGATATATTTGTGATGGACAATGACTGAATGTAGATATTTAACCAACGCAGTGTTGTGTGTAAACACCTTCAATGAACGATTGTTCATGAACTGAACAGAAACTGAATGTAGTGTATTTTTTGCTTGATGAACTTCAGTGTGAATGTGTTCATTCTGGCATCGATGAATGGTAGGACATTTTTCAAAAGTATTCCAGATTTCATTAGATCCTTCCAGGTGAAATCACCACTAAAACCCACACTAAACAGACCTGAATATGTACGACCTGGCAACAGCTGTTATAACTGTCACACTAACAAATGCATTATCAAAACAAAGAGCAACAACCAGGAGCACCACAACACATGACTATTAAAATTTTTTTATTTGATACTAATTTGGTACAGACCCAGACCGCAGCTTAAGGACTACGGTCCTGTTTTTAATTTCATAATGAAGACTATTTAAGCAACAAGTTTTTCGCTCAGTTTTGAGAATATACTGTAGGGTAAAAGTTGCAGCTGCTACTAGTGTGGACTGAATGGATGGAAACAAAGTGGGGAAAAGCCAGTATTTAGAGGGCTCAATACTAAACACTGGTTGGTAATAATTAAAAATTGGATGCAAAGATAAATCTGACACATAGTTTTAATGTAAAACTAATAAACTAATTGCAGACTGTTCTCTGTGGGCTGTGGAAATAATTTTGATGAATAATAGCTCACAGCAACATATTGGTGAAAAAAGAGCTTTGAACTAGTTAATTTTTTTATTTTAAATTATGAACTTAAAATGTTAAAATTTGTGAAGTGAACTTTGAACTAGTCAATGTAGAAAGTGAACTTTCCCAACATTGAACCTATGTGTGTTGAGAGTTATGACAGATAATTTTGATGCAAAATACGTTAAGCAGATGCAAAGTTCTTTAACTTTGAATTTCACATATCAATGAGCATCTCTTTTTTGATACTTGAATTGGTAAAGGAGTTCACATAATGATGGTGAAGCCTATCACCACCAGATAAATCTCTCTGTGTTTCACATCACAATTTTCTGTTTGTGGTGACATTCCCACCACAGGGATACACATACTGCGCATGCTCTATAGGCGACACCAGATGTTATCAGACCAAACAGATCCACTGATCGTGAAACAAGTCATGTTCCAAGTCGTGTGACTCTCAACCAGTCCACCATTTTAATTTAAAAAACTTAATGGTGTAACTAATATTGCATTGACACACACAGAAGTTGTTACACTACAGTGGAAATAAGGGGCGCGATATTTGTTTTCTTGATGTATTGTAAGGGTTGCAGGTTCGTTATAGGGCTGTATAATTTAATATAACCAGTGCAGTGCCAGTAGAAAGTACTGTACTGTATTCCTATAGAAATGTAGATATATTAGATTAAAAAAAAAATACATGTTCTGCACTGAATGCATCTTGGGTTTTAGTGTAGTTTCTACTTGAGGTGTTGTAGCTAGTGTGTAGGGAATGGTTCTCCTCTGAAAGAAGAAATGCGACGGCAGCACGTGAAGTTTTGTCATGAAGTTTGTAGTTTTGTTGTTAGCTGCGGCCACAGTAGCCTGTGTTAGTGAGCAGCTAAACCAGGAAATTTACTTTCACTATGTTTGAGCACGATCGAGAAGGAAGACAATGGAGGGTTGAATGATAATGAAAATGGTGGGATGTAATCGTCATGACCCAGAGCTGTAACACTGAAACAAAAGAGCTGCTGCAGGATAGAGGTGTGATAAGTAGGTGTATACATTTTTTTCTCTAACTTTCTTTGGTAAATATATTTGTGGCGTAGACATAAAGCAATGCTTCAAGGCAAGAACACAACCAGTACACTACGACAGTGCACCTACAGGACTTCATGTTTAATGATAATTATATAATAATGTGGTTTTGACTCCATCTGAAAAATGTCACCAAAAAAGGCAGAAATATCCATCCAAAAGAATTTACAAAAAAGGGCCCAAACTATATCTGAAATTTGAGGTTCATCCAACAAACAGTCAGAGAAATATGGGAGGTACAGATAGACAGGCACTCCTTGATTTAAAGATTGATAGTTTATTCCTCATTTCACAGGCTACTTTGGTCGTAGCCAACAACAAAACAACAAACTTCATTAGAAAACGCATGCACACCACACATTAGAAAACACATGCTGCCATCTTTTCTTAATTCTATAAACTAGGCTGAAACTCCAAGATGCATTCACAGACCCTCAGGAAATCCCAACATTATTGTTTGATGGATGGATGAATAGATACATTGTTGTGAAAAACAAATAATGAAACAATGAAAAACAATATGAAAACACAAAAAAAGATTTATTATAATTTCAGCATTTACTACACATACTGTGCTTAGCAGAGCAGTGTGTGGGACATAAAAAAATTACCTTCACATAGTGAATAACATTTTACACAATATTATGAACAAAACAACTGGATTATTTGTTTCAGTTATTGATCGATTAATCAATTATCAAAATAGCTGCAGACTTAGTAATTACTCTGACTGCCAGAAAGGGGTGACAAAAGTTCCACACAATAGCATTGACTGCCTCCAGGGGCCAAAGAACAATAACCAACTTCCTGTTGTTGTTAGAACACTAGCATGCCTCTGTCTCTTTCCACTTGGACAGTTAGCTTATGTTTCTTACCCCGCTCCCCCTCTTCTCAGGCAGTGAACAAGCTAATAAAATTGTTTTTGTCAAGCAGTAAGGAATCGAAACTCTTTTTTCCCCTTCCATCCACGCCACTCAGCGGCATCCGGTGACGTCCAGGCATATCAGATCCGAGCAGCCCCCACCAGCACCATCACCCCGGGGGTGGTCATGGCCTCATCCCCTGCCCTTCCTACTGGGGGTGCCACTGTGGAAGTCACTCGCAAAAGGGAGGTCCGTCTCATGAAGAACAGGTAAGAACAGAGGCGGAATCCTATCACAGTTTGCTTGGTAGCCACAGAAGGTGCCACCATGACAGTCTGATCTAGATTTTTATGGAGAAATGAAACACATTGAAAGGCGAGATGTAGGTTAGGTCATAGAAGATCAGACAGTGGTATTATAATGAAATCCAACCCTCAAATGTTTTTAAACACTATTTAAACGATTGCGTAAATTGATTCTCCACGCAGTTTTACAGGAGCACAGATTATTGAAAACAAAGATGAACACAAGGGACGCTTGATAATTGTGTTACACCACCCAGGACTACAGACAGAAATTAGAGGTTCACTTCTTCTTTTCATTTATTTTAAACAATCAATATAATTGCATGTTGTCCTTTTATAGGCTTTATAAAACAAACTAACGAGGAGCATGCATAGTGGACCCCCAAATTTCTCAAGGCCCGCAGGCTAAATCTGGCCCGGTGCCTCATTTTCTGTGCCCCTTGAGAGCTTGCAAAGTCTTGCATGATTTGTTAACAGATGGAAAAAAACAAATAAATATTAAATGGACCTAATGGAGACAAGGCGGTCATTTCAAAACTAAGAAATCTGTTCTCTATTGGCCATGAAGTTGCTTTAAAATGGGAAAGATTCTATTTTCCTTACCTTCTTTCGTTGAAATGCACCCCTCATTACTTTCTTGTCCCTTCGACTGCATAATATTCACACAGCAATGCAAATCCATAGATTTCAATCCTTAAAAATCCCAATTCATAAAATTTTGAATAGTGGTCATCAGCATACTCTTGTACAAGGCTCTAGATATTAGCAATAATTTTAGTAGGTAGATACATTCATAAAATCTTTACACTCACATCACCATGAGTAAAACCACAACACTCATTTGGCCCAGGATGAAATTAAACTTGATGCTCCTGCTCTCAAACCTCAAATCAAACCAAATAGACACTTTAAGCCTTATACAGGAATGGACATACAAACAAATTTCCTCTTATTAATGTTCTTACCCTACATGTGACCTTGTAAGTTGTATGCCCTTCAAAAATAAAAGCCCCCTTTTCATATCTAACTGTATAAAGTTACATTTTTATATCCAAGCTTTTCAAGAAAAATGAAGATACAGTAATAACACTATGCTATGATATTGGGTTAACTGAATACTAAGAGAAAATATAAGATAAGTGTAAAAGAATGTTGCTGCATGAGGGCCATTGTCTCTTCTCCTTCCTACAGAGAGGCAGCCCGTGAGTGTCGCAGGAAGAAGAAGGAATATGTTAAATGTCTGGAGAACCGAGTGGCCGTCCTGGAGAACCAAAATAAGACTCTAATTGAAGAACTCAAAGCCCTTAAAGACCTTTACTGCCATAAATCAGAGTAATGGGCCGCGTAGCATTTCTATTCCTTTCAAACGATTTGACTGTTTGATTCTTGCCTGCCTGGCCTCCAGTTTGCACAAGGTGGGCTCTTCTTTCACGAAGCCGCTCCGATCCTGTTCTGTTTAAACTACCTTCTCTTCAGTGGATTGTCCGTATTATTAGTACACTACAAAGGGTGTGTGCTGTCTTGCAGGTCTGATGATAGATGCTGGAAAAGAACTAACTAAAACTTCCTAGTCTAAAAACAGTCCTCTAGCTACATCTGTTTCAACAGTGATTAACAATCCAGTAACAACAATTGATCTAATTCACACATAAGCCATATTTCCACTGCAGAAACTTCAGGGGAATTTTACGGGTGAGCCTCTTTGGTGCTTGTCTCCACAGCAGGAACCTCCCCCACAGGGCTATTCATAGGAACTTTAACAGGGGCCAAAGGAGTACTTACTCCAGGTTCGGCCCTGAAAAGCTCCTGTGCATGCCTGTTTAATCTCCTTTACTCTGTTGTTTCTCTCTTGCTTTTTGTTTCTTGCTCTCTCACTTTCTCTTTCTCTCTCTCTCCCTCTCTTGTGCTCTCTCTCCCCCTCTCTGTGTAGAAACTGAAACCATAATTCCGACTGAAATATAAATAGATAAATTATGATTTTTGCCTGATTGAAACAGTCGCTAAGATTATGAAAGTTCCTACCCCCTCCCTTTACCAGAACCTCCTGAAGTAGAAATGCAGCTATAGGTGCTAAACACTATTGATGTAGAGATGTTGACAGAAGTGCGAGTGCAGTAAAACAAAAACATTTGCCACAATCTCCTTTCAACAACCTTTGTCCTGTTTTAACAGATTACGGTAGTAAAATTCCAGGTGAAGTGATTTTATTAGGGTCCTACTGTAACTTTATATTATCTCTATTGTAGTAGAGTCTTCATGGTTGCTGTCTAAGGTAGTCCATTCACTATGCAAGCGACAAGGTGTCCATCGGGTGTCACCATCACTGCTATGGTTATCTTCAGTTTAAGCTGGCCTGCACAATGATTTAGAATGATTAAGAAGTCCTGGTACTTACAAGCACCCTAAAGCTTCTTGGTGACTTTTCCTTTGTAAAAAACAAAACAAAGGACCCTTTTTCTAAATGTTTTATAAACGCTACCAGCTGCCTACCGGGAGGGACTGTGTACAGTATGTCACATGTATGTCAGTATACAGTCCAAGCTGTTGAAAATGGATCTGTATTAACTGTACTGTCACGTCTCATTTCATAGTTTGCAGATCTACTATAAAAATAGGATTATAAGTAGGTTGAGGTACATATTTCAAGTAGCATTGTTGGCCAACATTTTTATTTCTATTGTAAGTAGCCATATTAGCTTAATAAGTTATTTGTAAGTGCAAATAAATCGGAACGATAAAGTTGCTAGGCAACCTGGTTGCGGGAAAACTCCGAGTTCAATTTGCTGCATACATTAAAGCACAGCACAATTTGATTGGACATTCAGATGGTTTAGAAGGTAAATTCTTTCTGTGACCCAAGGCAATATGTCGCATAGTCTACAAGTTAAAATGCAGATTATTGTACACTTATGTTTTGACAGGAAATTAACTCCATAAACCTGATTCATTGGTTAATCATTTTGTCCATAAAATGTCTGAAAATACTGGCGGTTAAAGATCCCCACAGTCCAAGGTTATGTCTAACAATCCAAGACCCAAAGTTATTAAGTTTACACCAAAAAATCATCTCATCTCAGCTTGTTTAAAACAAGCTTGAAGATGATGAAAACAATCACCTATCAAAAAAGTTGCCCAATAATTTTCAGCTGATCCATTGATTCTTTGGTTAACCTTGCAGCACCAAAAAGAAACTTCTTTTTTTTTCGAGTGATTATTAAATGCAGAAATCCACAAAAAACGAAATATAGTTTAGTTATATTAGTTTGCTCAAAATATGTTTATTCCCTAATCAAGCGACCCCTTGTGGTAGGTTATTAACCGCTGGTTGGGTGAACCTAGGAGTTTTTATTGAGCTCACACAGATATCAGCAGTTCACTGAGAAAATAAAATGTCTGTGATGCTCAAACAGGTAATTAGGCCCAGGTTATACAAAAAAACACATTTGTTGAAGTCATTTGAACAATAAGGAGCTAATTGTTCTTCAAACCCAACTGCAGTAAATTCAAGGGCAAAGTCATTTTGCCACAGTCAAAAAATAAACTGCCATGGTTAAAGTTATCATTTCTCCATGACATGTCATCGTTCAGTGTTTTATAGTTTTGCAGTCTTTTACAACATGTAAGTGGTAACATAGATACTAAATTCTGTTTTGTACACACATCTGTTGAATGTCTACCTGTCCTGGAAGAGGGCATTTTTTTTCTTTTTTCTCTATTTTCTATTTTTCATGGAGCTTTTGCTTATTCAATTCGAAGGTCTTTTAAAGTTTTTGAGAAGATACATCTATGTATTAATCTGTTTATTTTTTATATTACTGTACATAGACTCTACTGCATGCAGACTACATCATTTACTGTATTTCTGTTCATTTGATATGAAAAAAAGTTCAATATGACTTGCATATATGTAACAGATATCAATGTATAGTAGAAGTGCGTGTGTGTGTGTGTGCGTGTGTGTGTGTGTGTGTGTGTGTGTGTGTGTGAAATCCACAAGACCAAACACAATCATGGCAGCTAAGGCCTTTAGTGGGAGATGTCGTATTTGCCGTACTGTGTTTAGGATTGAGAGTGTTTGTTTGTAGGGAAGAGTGACATTATTGAGAGCAGCTGGCATCCACGACATCTATCAGTTTTAATATTTACCTACTTAGTTTATTAGGGAAAAAATAAATGTGCCATCAATGCAGCCAACTGCAGAACATTATGCGGCTTCAGACTCAGCCCTAGATGTTCGTAAATTAGTTTTTGTCTTGTAAGCATCAAATGAAAGCACAATTTAACTTCCAACTGGAGGCAATTTTAAGTTTTTTAGTTGAACTGTTTATTATACTACATAGCTACATTTTTTTTTTAATTTTCCCATGGATAAGATACTTTTCTATCCTATCTACTATCCACTCAATCTTTAGCTATTTTTAAATGGAATCTGACTTGAATCTGACCTAAACAAATACAATATTACATGAAGGACAGTTGAGATGGATGACTTAGGAAATTGCAAAGCAGACAGCTTTGAATAAATGGTCTCATGTTGACATTAACATGTACTGTATTAACTGGTGCCATTTATAATACCATTTAAAAGTTACAAAGATGAAAACGTATTGATTTTTTGAGGGGGGGGCATTTTACCCTTATGTAACTTACACATACTGCACTGGTGCTGAAAAAATCTTGTAATAACCTACTTATATTGATTCGATTTAGTGAGCTCAACTGGGTGAAGTGGTTACACAATATCATCAGACAAACAATGTGTTTTTTTCTGTGCCAGAATAGTTTATATACACAGGCTTCATTTGTGCATGAACCCGATTGATGTTCATGTGTGTATAAGTACATATAGAATTTCTAGATGAGTAATAATATCCTTTTTCTAACTACTTTTCATGTGATGGGTTTCTATTTTGTCACTTTTACAAGTAATCAATTTGAGATGCCATGTATTGTATCTTGTATCTAGTATATTGTAAGAGATGAGGTCACCATGTGATGCATTATATACTGTTTGTTTCAACTTTATCACCATATAAAACTATACCAGCTCATTATTTAAAAGTGATGTAACTCTGACATTGCATCACTCTTTTGTAAACACTTGCCATGTCGCAATAAAGTGCGCCTGAAGAATTGTTATATGGTTCCATTGTTAATTACTCCTCATACATACCAGTTCCACTTATGACAGGCATTGACAGTGTATAAAGGGTAGAATAAATCAAGCACAAATAAAAGGCTTTTAATTGTGCAAAGATGTTTTTATTATTTCAGTTCATTTAAGTTTCCCAGAGCCAATGTAGACCTTTGCTTTTTTTAGTTTGACAAAGGGTCTGAAACAAAATAGAACTAAGAACTATTCCAGCTCTGGACACTCTACCTACTCCTTGGTTTGATACAGATTACCTTTCTGCAAACCTATACATATATTAAGTGCTTATGTTTTAAGTAAAATATATAAAAGCATGGAATTTTCTTAATAAATCAGTTCGGAGATGGTCTACCTTATATTCGAGTTGCTTGAATGAGGTGGGATACGGTAATTGAAAGGCAGAGGAGCGGGATTCAGTTTTCACTGTCATAGGATGTTTTAGTGTTGACTGTGATCACGGTGCGGATCGTTAAGGATACTAAAATAGGAGCGTTTTAAATACATTTCATCGGTTAAAATATATTCCTATGGACAGCTCCTTAGACCAATAAGCGACTGAAAAAATGTGCTTATTTTGATTTCCCCGCCAATGGGAGTGAATGGATTCCTGAGTGGGCGGAGCTACGACATCTTCGCGTCAGACTAGTGGTGTTGTGTGTGAGCTGCTAACAGATGACGGTTGTCGGGAACAGTAGCTGGAGGCACCTAATGGGGAGCTCGGACATGCTATCCGAACTACTTGCCTGATGAGAAACCAGGATAAGGGCTCGACAAGCTAACCTCGTTTATATTAATCCATAGATTGCTGGATTGTTCTATTTTTTTTTAACTGTGGTTGTCTACTGAAGGCCGCAGAAGCCTCTGGTTAGATTTGGCGACGCACCGAACCGAGTGCAAAAGAACATCTGTGGGAATGTTTGTAAAGTCTTGTGAAATGTTTTCACCAGAATGTGGCAGTTTTAAGTCCTAGCATTGTGTTTCCGTAGTGTTAGTGGTGTTTAGATATTAGCAAAAGGTGGAAATTAATGTGGAACTTAATAAAACTAACTTAAGGAGACCGACTCGCTAGTTAGCTAGCTTGCTAAAATGCTAGTTAGCTACCTATCAGTGAAACTCTTTGCAGAATGAATGAATGAATGAACACCTGAATTTTAACCAAAAACGACTTGTTATTGCAAAAAACGTCGACCATTAAGCAAGTCAATCGTGTATTTGTGCGACGGAGTAAGTGTCTCTTGCTCTTGTTCGAGCTGAGCTCTGCAGATCCAGAAATGGACAGGAATGCGACTCATGGGAGTTGGGGGGCAGCGGCAGTCTAGCAGGCAAAGATAGTGTTGTGCTAACAGTGACTAGAACCTGGTAATGTTTAAGAGGCTGAGTGCAGCTAACTTCAGCTAGCCACACATATTTGTAATACTTGGACTTAACTTAGCTGCTGTAAGCGTAAAGCACTTACCCGGTTTGGGATGGGCAACACGCTGTCATGCTGCGTCTCTCCCGAATCGAGCCCCAAACTACCTTCCAGACAACCGGCAGAGCGGCTAGAGGAGCTCCAGACCAGCACTGAAGTGAGCGACGATAACACCGCGCCCTACCTACAACATATAAGCGACAGAGAAGTCCCTGACGGTACGTGTCTACCCGGCACACATCTGAAGATCTGCTGAGTCGTTAATCGAATGCCAGTAATTTTTCTTGTATTTGAGCCCATCATGTGGCAAACCGTGTTTTTGAAGGACGCTCGTCCTAATAAAATCTGTCAGCAAAAAGGGAGATTCATATGATTAGACAACACGCAACCTAACTTCAAAACACAATCAGGAAATGCTTACCCCAAACATATTTACACACGGTCACCGGTCATCAGTATCTGTAACATTGATAAACACACATTTGGTCAATATTACACAGCTTCATTATATATGTCTTTAAGAACTGCAGGACGTTTCCATGCATGTTTTCTGCCATCTGTGTCCACGATGAGGACAACTTGACACTCTTAGTTAGTCACTGCGTCATATTGATCACACTGGCCTCACATTACCCAAGTTGAATCTTATCAATGAAAACAAGCTGCTTGTCATTTTGGCATTACCTTAACTGTACACAAATGATTAATGAAACACAACACTTATCCCTATTGTCAATCCTGCCAGCCCAAGATGTATCTATATTGACTGTGAGTAAGGCGGGAGTGAAGTAGCAATAGTGAGATCATGTCTCAAAAGGGAAAAAAACATATTTCGAACAAGCCTGTATGTCTACAAACAAAGTGCATCTTCTAATGTGTTGCCCAGTCTAATTTACTTAAAAGGGTTTCACGCAGTACTTTGTAGGGGGAGCGGCCAACCTCGCCAACAAATTTGCCAACTCAATAAATAACCATAACCAAAAATCATAGTTTTGTTAATAATGGCCTTAGGGCTTCCCTTCTTATGCATCCAATGTAAGATGTGTGACATAAACCACAGTTGTGCTGTGCAAAAGTTAGATTCCAAAGGTTTACTGAAGTTAAGAGGAGGTTGCCTAGAACTGAGTCTATCAAATGAAGCGGTATCTTCGAAAGTTATTCTTTTTGGGATTGGTTTTCCTTGTTTTATTTCATCGGGCATCGTTTCCTGCTGAGATGTGGTGAAGGGAAAGTAACACAGATGGAAGCTAATACAAAAAATATCACACAAAATGCTGAAAATTAACCTGAAAAACTATAAATAAATCTTTAAATGCATTTTTGCACAGTGTGCTGCTGACTTAATTAAGGACGGTGGACAGTTTGCCCCATTGTCAACGAGTTCATACTTTGATGCTGACCACTGATTGTCAAAGCAGCAGACCTGAGTTTAATGTTCTACTACTAGCCATCTATGTGTCGATACTCCTGTCTCTCAGAAGTGCACAGTGTTATTCTGTTCATGTTGTGGTAGGCTGTAGCGTTTGTGATCAGTTTGCTGAGGCCAGCTGTTGGCAGGGTGAGGGTCAGAATCAATCCAACAGTCCTTCCTACATTCCTTATGTCTCTTCTTGCCATCCTCACTTCACACGTGCTGCCACTGCCTAATCTGCTGTCTTTTATATAATGTGCTGTCTGTCAGGATACAGATGAGGGACTCAATTCTCTAGCTGAAGTCATAGTTGTATAGCACTATTTTCATTTTTGAGTTCTTTGAATGGTTCGTTCTTTCTCTAAGTATATTCATGTCCAGTATTTTGCATGCTTGCAACCAGTAAGTCCAATGTAAACTCATATTTAACATTGCCTTCTGTGTCTGCCAAATCAATTCAGTCTTAAACATGGGCTCATTTTAATGTATCTTTTGTTTTTTCTCTAGAAACCACAACTTAATGTTTTATGAAACTATTATTAGAAGAGCAAAACAAAATTAGATTTCAGCAACGGGTTTTTCTTCAGAATTAAGTGAAGCAATCATCAAGTGCTGAAATAGATTGTCGGGGAAGTTTTAAGTACTTCACAGAATTAGATTCCAATTGGGTGAATATTTCTTTACGTTAAAACTGTTGGTACAAATGGCTCATTCTTTGATGTTAGAACATGAACATCATTACCTCAAATTTGAGAATGTAGGTCATTGCAGCCCTTAACCTGAATGTAAGAGATCCTCATTAGTGAAGTGTACAACTTTTAGTAATGAAAATATTTGGAAGGTAACATGTTTGCCTTTGAGCTTGGTAGTAGTTCTGACACATTGGAATTCAGTCTTTCAGCATTAAGGATGTTGAAACCAGCCCTGTTATTAGACACTGACCAGTTTTAGGGGATAAAAGTGATTTAACGAGTTTACATCAATTTAAGTACATTTTATGGCCACACTCTTGCAGTTGTAACTTACTAATATCTCAGACCAACAGAGAGGTGAGACAGGACCAAGACTGTAGTGCAGCAATCTTTATTTCAATCTTGTTACACAGAGTTTTAGAAACACTGCAAATTCCCAATCTTGTAATATTAATGGTGACTTTCAAAATTGCAGCACTGTATTTAAAGCTTTACTCTTATTAATGTTGATGGATGTGCACCTAATAGCTTTTGTTTCACTTTCAGTAGTCAGGGGTAAGAGTTGAGGTGCTCAGTTCCAGGTTCCACATAGTGCTCCTCTGTTGGCTGTCACGTTTACATGTAATTTTTTTCCCCCTAGAACTGGCCTTGGAGACAAACCCGTCAGACCATGCCCGAGCGAGCACCATCTTCCTTAGCAAATCTCAGACAGACGGTGAGCACCTTTAACATGACACAGTCACTGCAGTGAATCAATCACATACATTGTCTTTAGTAAGGTCTGGTGAACAGCACATGACAGGATTTTTCCTGGCTCAGAATGGCAATTTGGGGGAGTGACTACATAACATTGAGCATGATTGATCCATGTGCTATCTTGAAAGGCGGACATCTATGCATTTTACTATTATTTCTGACAACTTGATTAAAAAATATCTACTATGCTTCTGGATATTATTAAGAAATGTTTGATATACCAAACATTTGATACCCAATACTTTGGTTTGGATACTGGTTTCTGAGTGATTGAGCCATTTCTAAAAAATAGAGTATATTCTACATATGATACAAATTTTAGGATTATATTTCAGCTTCTTTGTATTTTTCATCATTCCCTTTACAGACAGGACATGTATCTGACTATATGGTCAGTAATGATATATTGTGTTAGTTATTGTGGGTATGTTTTTTTTATTTTATTTTTTTTTATTGTATAATGTTTTAGTAATGCAGCTCAAGTTGTATGTATTAGCCCTAAAGCCATGATCATTTTGTCTTGTATTTATTTATTTCAAATGGTACCTTTTGACATTTAAACTCATAAAAATAGTTTTTCTGTTTACAGATAAGCAGACAGAAAAATGATGAAGTTTCTGAATACTGATTCTTTGGATTGAATATTTTAAAACATGGGGCAGCATTTATACCTAAATAAAAGTTTGCATGTTTGTCTCAAATGTTCAGATCAAACAAATGTTGATAATGGTCAAAAACTACACAAGTGAACACAAAATGCATTTTTCAAATTAATTTTAAATGTTTGATTAAATGTTTTTAATATTAAGGCACAACATCAACCACATTTTTATAGTCATGCCACAGTGACTAGGCCACTCCAAAGTCATTTTGTTTTGCTGCTGTCTTTTGGATCATTGTCCTGCTGCAGAAGTCAAGTTGGTGTCAACTTGAGTAGTCTGCAGAATTCATGGTTCCATGTATCACAGCATGTCTCCCAGGTCCTGAAACAGCCCCAGATCATTGCACCACCATATTTTACTGTTGGTATAATGATCTTTTTTCTGAAATGGACTTTTTTTTTCCACCAGATGTAATGACACACAGCTTTCAAGAAGTTCAACTTTTGTCTCGTCAGAGTATTTTTCCAAAGGTCTTAGGGTTTATCAAGATGTTTTCTGGCAAAATTGAGAGAAGCCTTAATGTTCTTTTTGCTCAGCAGTGATATTGGTTTTGGAATTCTGCCATGCAGCCATTTTAGCTCGGTCTCTTTCTTATGGCTTAGTCATGAACACTGACCTAACTGAGGCGAGGGTAAGGGCTACAGTTCATTAGATGTTGTTGCGGTGTCTTTTGTGACCACTTGGATAAGTCATTGCTGTTCCATTTTTCTATTCTATCCACCATCATCTATTGCACTCCTGTCTCTACTCTTCCTGAGGTTCATAAGAAACATACACTTTACTGTATCAAATGAAAACGGTTTTATAAGGCATACAGTAGCCTTCACATTTTTTTTCTAAATGTGTCAAACCCCCCCAAACCTCTGAAATGCATAGAAAACCACATTTTAGCAGTTATGGGCCTACACTACAGGTCCTACATCTGCATAAGGCTGATAAGTTACACTATAGAGGGTCTCACTCCTCATAGTTCGGTAAAATTTTCCCAGTCTTTTCAGCAGCTTTTTTAATTGAAAAATGTCACTTATGTTGCATTGTCCCAACAATTTCTGTGGTCCTCTCCTAGGTTCAAATTAAAATCATAACTAAAGATGCTGACATGTGCCAGCCAATCAGAAACTTGTTGATGCCTATTACTTTAAAACGCTTGCATTGTGGAAATGGATGCATAGCGTGAGGCATGCCATGTGAACAAAAAAAAAACACAAAATGGCATGATTACACTGACACTAACACATGGGAAAAATTCTATCACTTTTTCACACAGGGCCATGTAAGATTGAATTTTTTCCTCTCTTTAATAATAAAAATGTTCATTTAAAAACTGCATTTTGTATACGAATAGTTAAATCTGTTTGATGATCTGAAACATTAAAGTTAAACAATTGGGGGGGGAGAAACCAGTAAGAGGGCAACATTTTTCCTTTATAATCAAAAAGCACAAAACATCTCACTTCATACAATATGGAGCCTGTGAAATATGGAAAACTAAGCTACAGTCAAGTGACCAACATGACATCACGTGACCAGAAAGCAGCAAATCTTAGGGAAATCAGGAGCTTGCATGAAGTGAGGAAAGTTACTGGGTTTCACAAAGTCCCCAAGATAGGAAAAATCACAGCATGTGGAGGGTTATCCTGCAACTGAATGTCATTAACTTTGACTGTTTTATGCATTTTGATAAGCCATTAAACCATTGCCATGTGGACATTATATTTTGAGTTGTTACATTTAGTTTGTAGTATTAATACAACTTCAAGGTTTTAAAAAAATCTGTAGTTCAAACATACAACTTCAAATAGGCAGGTGCCTCCAGTTAAAACTAACCTAGACTCACTTTGAAAGATAGCTACTTGGTTTATTAGACGGAGACTCTTAAATCACCAAAGCTCAGCAAAATCCATAAAACCCCATCCATAGATTGGTCATAGAGGTACACACAGATGTATCCGAGACCATAGTTAGGATATAAAAAATATAAAAAAATTTCACAACATAAATCTAAATACACAATCTGCCCTGTTGTCTTCTGAAAAGGATGGAGGAAATCTGTATGTCAGCAGATTAATGCTTAATGCTTACAAGGGCAAAGCTAAAATGTCACTTCTCAACACTTCTTAACACTAGCATCTGTAAAAATAAAGTGGAGGAATCATCTAGTATGTGAACACATTAGTCTAAACAATAACAATTATTTTTTGGCTTTTTAATATTCAAGGAGGTCTGTGTTTAATTTCAGCTGCAAGATGTTGGCAAGTGACTGAAATTAAACACATTTTATCACATCATTTTAGCCAGGCTAATTGTCCTGGTTTGTTTTACTATGTGGTGGTCTGTGATGTTGTCTCTTTATGTTTGCAAATAACACCTAAAAGGTAGACCTAGTAGTCAAGATTCTCAAAATACAACATACATGAGCCATTTTCACACTGTAAGTGAAATGTAAAAAACTATTCATTTTACAAAGTTAGAAGGTTTTAATTGAGTTTTTTAAAATTTTTTTACCAGAAATAGAATAGGTTGTATTTTATAAAAAGAAGGAGAACGTGGACCCAGTCTAGATGATGCAGCTCAGCTGGCAGAGTTGGAAGTCAAATAATTCCTCTCTACATTTATGTTCAACAGTTGTTTGATAAATTGCTATTAATTTATTTAAATTGTTAATTTTAATTCTCAATGTTAATTATCATTTTGGTGTTAAACGACTGCATTAAAAACTAATTAAACATTTCAGCCCAACTATTTACATTATGTAATTACTGTTATTAAAAGCATGTGCTGAGAACTTGATGGCTTTGTTAAAAGTTTTGCTTTCCTTACAGTACGAGACAAGAGGAAAAACAACCACATTAACCATATCAGTCATGTAAGTGTCAACCCACTTAATGTTGATTTCATCTCTGATAAAATACTTGTAGAGTAATGTCATGTAACCTTGATTATCATCATAGCCCTACCTCTAGAGTTGTATTACTGTGGGTGTGAAAAGTATTCAAAGCAACAGTAGAAAGCTCTGATAATACCCAAAATATTTTCACACTATCCTCATATTTGAGGCAGATTTTGACAGTGGATGATTGTGACTCACAGGTAGAAGAGGTCATCAAAAGAAATTCTCATTTCCTTCAGCCCACATGTCAAAGTATCCTTCATACGGTGCACCATCACTGTATGAATATGTTTGTGTGAATAAGCAGATGTTGACATGTAAAGTGCTTTGAATGGTTGGAAGACTGGAACGGCACTATACAATTACAGTCCCACACTTTTCCTCCCCTTTTCTCATCTTCTCTTAGACTCCTTCGACTACGTTGGTTAGTGTGGGTTATTGACTGTGTAAGATAAGATAAGATAGATACGATAGGACTGTATTGATCCCACAGCGTGGAAATTTGCTTGTTGCTGCAGCGTACAGAGTAAAGAAAAAGAAAATAAAAGCTATAAAAATACACAACACTATGTACAAAATGTATATTATTATGCATTGTAATGTATTATGTATGTGTATCCATGTTTCCAGGTATCTCCTGGGCTGCTGTCAAAGAAATACAGCTCCTGCTCCACCATTTTCATAGATGATAGCACCGTCAGCCAGCCCAACCTCAAAAGCACAATCAAATGGTAAGTACATGACTTGCTGTCCAAAGCTAATTTGAAATAGGGAATTTGTTACTGTTTCACTGTAAGTAATCCTAAAGTAATAATTATTAAAGCTGATAATCCAATGCCTAATATTGAACAGTCGGTCATTTTTTAATGGCCATTTTGGAAAAGTAGATAATCCGATTCTATCTGGATTCTTGTTTAAAATCTAAATTTTTTTGCAAAACTGGAAGCTCAGACACACACATACACAAGATACTATTCTCCCATTGTTTTTTTAACTATATTATATTTTTTAATATACATTTTCCCTCTTTTTTTCCAGTGTCACTTTAGCAATATACTACCACATAAAAAACAGGTATGCCTCCATCTTTTATTTGCTCTTCATCATATATCATTTGGCATACTGTGTTGTTAAAACCTGCATTCCTGTAAAGTATGTTGACAAATGCATTTTGTTATTTAGGGATTCTGGCAGGTCATTGGATATCTTTGATGAGAAGTTGCACCCTTTATCAGTGAGTATGTTGGTCAAATACCCCAAAATTTAGTGATGAACAAATAAGCTTAAACAAATTTCCAAAACAACCTCGGGGGGGTTTCAGACGAAACTCTGCAGCACAGACAGACCACACAACACCGTGAAATGGTATGGATGCTTTCTCTCATTGATTAAAGTTTGATTTCAAACTAAGATGTTTGAGGTTAATCAGTAGATTGATGCAGATCCGGGGGGAAAAATAGACAGAAGCAATGGCCTAGGTAATTTGTCTGGTGGTGGCTGCTGGTCTTTCAAGGAGGGGAAACTCATTTGTAGCCTACAGTAGCTTGTTAGCTGGCTGCGGCTGCCATGAGGCTCACAGCTTCACCCGCTACATGTCAAGAAGAGTAAAGCAGATTAACAGAAATCAGGAATCTCCAAACACCAAGGCAGTTCCAAACTACACCTAAAAAGCTGCGAAAAGAATTTTTAATAAAGAAAAGATCACTAAGTTGATTTATAAAGTCACCTGATCAACTTGTCTCAAAACAATGGAATGAAATTTGAATACCCTAAATGGAGAACTAAAAACTTTTTTTCCCCACTTGATTACATGTTCTCCATTCATCTCATGCAGAGAGAGCCAGTGCAAGATGACTACTCACGCATTGACCCAGAACACAAACTGATCTACCGCTTCGTCAGGACGCTTTTCAGTGCTGCACAGCTCACTGCAGAATGTGCCATTGTCACTCTTGTAAGTCTGTTTCTAAACCTGCTTTGTCTTGATTTGATGCTGATGTGCAAACACCCAAATTTATCCATTAGGTCAATAGTTGATTACACTGTAGTTTATACTAATTAATTTCATTTAATGTCAGAAACCTGGCCACCAGAGGGCAGTTAAGTCACGCAAACTGTTCCAAATAACCTGAATCAAACAGTCAGTTGTGTGGCTGTAATGAACAATATATATATATATATATATATATATATATATATATATATATATATATATATATATATATATATATATATATATATATATATATATATATATATTGTGATTATACACAATTATATTGTACTAACTAATAGTAAACGTACTATTACACATAAAATATACACCAGGTATTATTTGAACAAAGGAATAACTTCATTAAAGTAAATGTTGGCTTATTTGATTGAAATAACAGGATTAATTTGAACATGGATGGATGTTTTAAATAATACTGCAAGTGTCTCTCTCGAAATCATTGTAATTATATTTTTACATTCAAACTAAATATAGCAACTCCTGATTTCCATCCAGTCACTCACATGTGTAAACTGTTGTGATACAGGAAAAACTGTTTTTATTTTTTTTGTTTGTTTGTTTTTGGTTTTTGATTGGCTGCACATGCACAAATTGAGTTAAGGACGAGAAAAATTTAGATGAAGCAAATGACATAATGTTAAAGAAAACATTTGGTTCAGATCCTGTCAGTCATAAGGTAACTTAATACTGAGGTCATCTGTCCATTTTTTTAACAGCTGTCCTCTGATAGGTGCAACCTTTCAGTCAGGCACAATTGTCCAACTTTTTTTGCAGTGAAATTAATTTTAGGTTTAATATTTGTCAGTCACCCTTGTCCAGCAATGTGCCTTTTTACTCATTCAACACATGACCATCAACTGATTATGGTTTCAAATCACAAAAAAATATTTTTGTTTATTTTTGTAGTTTTTAGTCTAAATCACCTTTGTGCTGACTTGCCCATACTTGAAAATTATTATTAAGAAATGTATTAAAACAGTCTTACACCTATTTTGACTGCATATGTGTAATAATGCAGTTTAAATAAATAATTGATTAGAAAAAACATCTTCATTTGAATAATAAAATAAGAAAGCCTGCAGCACAGCCTCTAGAATTTAAAAAGGATTAAACATCTGTGATCTCTGAAGTACAGAACTACAACTTCCATCTTTTTAAACACGACTCCACCAAGGTATACTTGGAGCGCCTGCTGACCTATGCTGAGCTGGATATTTGCCCTGCCAATTGGAAACGCATTGTCCTGGGAGCCATCCTGCTGGCCTCTAAAGTCTGGGACGACCAGGCCGTCTGGAATGTTGACTACTGTCAGATCCTTAAAGACATCACTGTGGAGGACATGTAAGTTACTTGCAATACACTAAAAACATAGTCAATGCTCTGTAAAAGTTTGTGAAGAGAGGCAGCAGACGGCCATTGTGAACTCCTGTATGATTTGCACACAAATGTTGTTAATTTGTGTGCAACAAGTACACTGGACTAAGATAAGCAGCTTGTGTGTTGGTTCTCTTCTGAAAGAAGGAAATTTAGTTTCCACCTGTGTTAGCCTGTTGAACAAAGTGACAGCTAAAGTGGTATCTGGCAAATATGATTGAATTCCATCGTCACAATTCAAGAGCGATTTTCAGAACTATTGACACTGTTCTAAAGACTAGATTCGCCATGAATTACTATATTTCCTGAGGTTTCTTATTCTTTGTTTTGAGTTTTTTTTAAGAGTTTTTCTTTGTATGATGTTAGTGTGTTGCTCACTATGAAGCCCATTTTGATTTGACCCTTAATACTACATCAGTGTTATTTTCTACTCACCCAAGATGTTTCGCATTCCAAGATCTGCCGAAGATTTGTGCTATGAATATATCATTAAACTGCTTCCTTAGGGCAAAGTGATGCAGGCCAAAACATATTTTCCTTTTTTCCCCTTTATTATATTATGGTACAGTAGCACTAAGTAACACTGTGTTTGTCGTGTTTCTAAACATCAAGTTTTTTTCTTAATCTTAGTAAAGGCGGACTGTGCGGTGTGTCCATCGGACTGTTTATTGACATCCCACAGACCAGCCCTCCATTGATTGTACTTGTTACCTTAGCTGGTACAACATCTGTGGATAACACCTTCAATTTCTAGAGATAGCCTGATGGGATGGCGTAGATTTTTACTGCAAAGCTGGCAGCTAATCCCGCAAGCAGGCAGGACGAATTAATGACAGTCTGGCGCACGCCGGTGTCGTCATGCACCTTTACTAAAATTTATGAAAAAACTAAAAACTAAACAACCCGGATGTTTTGAAACACAACACACATCTACAAGTTATTAGTGCTACTGTACCATAATCAATAAATTAGAAACGCAGATTTGAAACGTTTGTTTTGGACTGCATTACTTCAAAGTCAATTTTATTGTCAATTTCTTCACATGTACTTGACATACAAAGGAATCGAAATTGCGTTTCTCACTATCCTATGCGTTTTAAGTGTACAACAACATTGTGCAAGTGCAGGTGCGTAAGACGAGACAATCCTAAACTACAATGGTAAAGTGCAGTAGCTTAAGGCTACTATTGCCTCGTGTTTGCCGATAGGAAGCACTTTCATGATCTCTTCAAAATCAAAATATGAAACACCTTGGGTGAGTAAAACATAATGTTGTAATGTAGAATAAAGGTTCCAAACAAGAAAAAAACAAAAAAAACGGTCCTTTAAGGTGAATGTTGGCTATACAAATAGAATTGACTTGATTTAAACGCCACACAACCTGTCAATGTGGGGCATCTATTCAAATGTGTAAAAGCTTCCTGCATTTTTTTAGTTGACATGGCGGCTTCTGCTAGGCTTGTCATTGCTGTCCATGCCCCCTCTCTCTGTTGCTTGTTCTGTAACTCTTGATAAATTTGAGCCTGTGTCCCTTGTCATTTTTTGAAAATCTTGTTAGCCGTATTAGGCCATCATGCTCTTCCTGTGATGCTCTCTTTGTGCGTTTCTTTAAAGAGGCAGTCAGTGCTGGCAATGATAAACAGTAGTCTGTCATCTGGTGTTGAATCCCTAAGTATGATCTAACCACTACTTAGGAAATTCAGCCTTGACTTTAGTGTGTTAGCAAATTTTATGCCCACCTCCAAACTACAGTTTATGTCTAAAATATAGTTATTTCTCCAAAGCATAACAGCATAATATTTTGTGTTTTAAATATGATTTTAAAACACTGCAAAGCACAGAGTTAGCTTTACTATGAGTTTTTAATGACGTTCTCTGGGCAATTGACTCTGGTGACCATGTCATCCTCCTTCTGTTCGACCCCATTGCAGCCTTTGACACTGTGGACCACAACGTTTTAGTGGTACAGTTAGACATATGTCACCTGTTGACTGGAGTTGAACAGGGATCACATAACTCCTATTCTGTCCTCCCTCCACTGGGCTACGCAATTTTGAGTCTGTTTTAAGATTCTTTTATTTGTGTTTAAGTCCTTAAATGGTTTCCCCCTGCTGTAGCTCTTTGACCTCCTCAAGCCCAGCTCGTTGCCTCTGGTCAGATAACCTGTTGCTCCTGGAGGTACTGAGGTCAAAGTGGAAGTTCAGAGGGAACAGAGCTTTTTCCTGTTGTTGCTCCTAAACTGTGGAATGAGGTTCCTTTGCACATCGGATAATTCTCCTAACTGTCCATTTTATCTTAAAAATTCCTTGGCTATCAACCCCACATAAGACTCTTCTCTAGTTTTAAGGTGACTTAATTTTCATCTTTACATCACCCTTAACCCTCAAGACCAACCTTCAATCTTAGTGGCCCTCAAAACCAAGTGTAAAGGGCTATTTAGTAACATGGAAATAGGAAAACCCTTGATGTAGATACATCTTTAGACTGTGTGGGCAGAATCACGCAAAATAATTTATTCTGTTTATTTAATAAAAGAAGAAGGAATTATTTCATCTGTAGTCGCCTGTTGCCATTGACGAATTTCTAGCAATAGAATTGTTTTTAAACAATTGTTAAATAAAGTGTTTACAGTAATGACTTCTTTTCTAGAAGGAACGCACTTATGTGAGACCATCTATAACAATTACATAGATCACTTATTCCCATCTGTTTATAGGCACACTTTATTAGAATAGAACTATAATTCATAAGGATGTTTCTTTGTTTTTTTTTATTGATTGGTTTCATTTGTTGTTTTTATTGTTTGCTCTCATCTATTCTATTTTTTCTTCACTTTTATTACATGGCTTTAAATTATTTGCCCGCTATGTACAGCACTTTGATGACTGAGGTTGTTTTCATAGCATTCTATAATGGGTTGTAGAAACAAGAGACTTTATGAAAGTGACCTGACATTGGATCTGTTTAGTCAACGTAAACTCAGAAATCTGGACTTGAATCGCCACAAAGGTTGTTTTAAATTATAAAAATGTATCCTTTTTCCCCTAATTTTCCCTAAAGGACAAACATTTGACTTTACATTCTTTCAATACATTTTTAATACTTGCAAAGAAAAATCATAGATTATACACCACAGATATGCATCTTTTCCATTTTGTTACACACCTCGCAAACTTTGCTTTCATTCGAAAATATTACTTTGGACCACTGAGCCACTGAGTCGAGTGCTTCTTCTTCTCTGTAGCCCAGGGCAGGCGCTTCTGCCACTGTTTCTGGTTCAAAAGTGGCTTGACCTGGGGAGTGCGCCACCTGTTGCCCATTTCCTGCACACGCCTGTGTATGGTGGCTCTGGATGCTTCTACTCCAGACAAGGTCTGGTCACCTCTTCTTGTTGTGCAGCGTTTTCTGCAACACTTTTTTCTTCCCACAGACTTCACACTGAGGTGCCTTGATACAGCCCTCTGGGAGCAGCCTATTTGTTCGAAAATTTCTTTCTGTGTCTTACCCTCTTGGTTAAGGATGTCAATGATGGCCTTCTGGACAGTAGTCAGGTCAGCAGTCTTACCCATGATTGCTGTTTTGAATAATGAACCAGGCTGAGAGTTTTTAAAAGCTTCAGGAATCATTTGCAGGTGTTTAGAGTCAACTCATTGATTCAGATGATTAGGTTCATAGCTTGTTTAGAGCACCTTTTCATGATATGCAAATTTTTTGAGATAGGAATTTGGGGTTTTCATGAGGTTTTCATGCCAAAATCATCAGTATTAAAACAATAAAAGACCTGAAACAATTCAGTTTGTGTGTAATGAATCTATTTATCTATTTACATTTTATTTATCATTACATTATGGAAAAGAATGAACTTTATCACAATATACTAATTGTTTGAGAAGGACCTGCAGTATGTAAGTATGGTATATCTGGGGAAAGTTAGAGTAAAAGTAACCAAACATGCGTTTACTCACCCCCACTGTTCCCCATCACCTCTACACCCACAGACCTGCCATACTTAACAAAATTCTTTCTTCTTCTCTACTCTCCTCTGCCCCACCTCTTTTTTTGTTTGAAAATATTTATACTAAAAACTACTTTAACCACTCTATACAGGACAAACCTGGAGGGGTTTAACAGTCAAAACGGTAACGGCAAACTAAACTGTCTTAAAAAAAAAAAAAGAAATAAAAACAGGGAGTCCTGCTTTCCACGCCACATTGGTTAATGTTTCTCATCCTATAACACCAATAAGAAAGCAACATTTTGTTAACCGAACAGCCCAATTTTTAGCTGCTGCTCCTTTTAGTGGCATGTGATAAAGTACACAACTACCTAACACACTAACTGTAAGCTGTAAGCTACAGGTCACATATTCCTTAGTGATGTTAATGTTACTCTATTACTTGTCGAAAGTAGAGCCTGTGCAAATAGCTCAGTTAGCACCAGAAGATTTTTTTTTTTTATTTTTTTTTTTTGTCTGGTTCACTTGTCTTAGATGTCTTACCAGCTGAAGAACATGACAACAAGAGAATTTACTTTTGTTTTTTTGGTTGTTCTTTTTTCAGCATTATAAAGTTGATAATGAATAAAAATGCTACTGGTTCTCTTGTATATTATTTCAATAATGGTATCCATATCAATAATCCCATACAGCACTATAAAATTGCTGTTTTAATTCCTATTATTTCATAATATTTAATTTAATTCAACTTAATTTAAATCTGTTAATGGTTTACAAGTGCAAATTCTTCGGGGCCAAAAAAAATGAACATAATTGAGATGACTTGATTTCAAACTACTGAATCAAATCACTCTAAATCAGAGTGTTTCCTTTTCGTATCTTAATATCAACCACATTCCTGATATCTATCATATAAGATAAGATAACTTTATTGATCCCACAACGGGGAAATTTGTCTGTTACTGCAGTGTACAGAATAAAGAAAAGAAAATAACAGCTGAAGAAGATTAAAAAAATTGAAATACACAACACTATGTACAAATTAGTAGAATTTGTTGATCCGCATACACAGTATGCATTATGGACATGGAATGGCAATATATACTAATAAATAGTAAGAAAAGAGTATGCATAAGCAAAGCATATATACATACATACATGCACTCACATACCTACATACATACACATACACACATATTTGCATATATATATATATATATATGGACATACATATCCACGCACATACCCACATGTACACATACATAGCCAATGCACACTTAAGGTGCAGGTTGTGTGTGAGGAGAAAAAGTGACCAGTGAAAATGTGACCAGTGAGGGGAAAAGTGACTAACATATCCTCTTAACAGTGTATTTTAAAACCAGTAGCTGCAACCTTAATGGTAAGAATAATTTTTCATAAGGCTTAAAATCAATATTGATTTCCATTCTGTTCTTTATACTTTTGCGAGTAAGAGTGTGTGTGTGTGTGTGTGTGTGTGTGTGTGTGTGTCTCCTGTGATTTAGAAAGGTATGTGCACTGCCTCCGTGTGTGTCCTCTCTCATATGTCTGACCTACACTCTCTCTGCTGTTTTCATTGTGGTCATTGAAGTGTCTTTGTCAGTTGATGTGAGGGATGGGATAGGAAGGATAGAAGGGTACAGAGAAACGGAGGAGAGGGTCTCAAGTGCTCTCACTGCTTCTACATAATGGCCCTGGCTCTCGCCCACTCCATTAGTTGCCCTGGGAGACCAGGCATCACACACACACATGCTCACTCACACCACCTTTCTGATCAACAAAGCATCATAGATTCAATCTCCTTGGTGACCACCTCCCTTAGCCTTTCCAATGGCTGTGGTGATGAGGAAGAATGATGGAGGTTGACACTGAAACCTGGTGCTCAGAGATAGAGCTGACTTCCTGCATGAAGTGTGTTTGTGTGAAGTTGCTTTGAAAGAGATTTCTTTCCATCCCTAGATGTGCTTACACATATATATTTATGTAATAAAATTTTAAGTCAGTCTTGACAATTAATAGGCAAATTTGTGATGAGATTCTCCCTTTCTTACCACTGCTGATTTTTTTTTTTCTTTTCTATTGCCACCGGATTAGTAGAATCGCATCACTTGTTTTTAGATGACCAATTCGGAAAGTACTAACCAGGAGAAATTCTTTTTTCTTTGAGTTCGAGACTCGAGGTATAGAATGTTGAGTCAAGACTCTTGTGGCTGTTGTGGCTGTCTCCAGTAACCCTTGGGTATCTTTCCACAACCTCCAGGAATGAGATGGAGCGCCAGTTCCTGGAGCTTCTCCAGTTCAATATCAATGTGCCAGCCAGTGTGTATGCCAAATATTACTTTGATCTGCGGCAGTTGGCTGATGACAACAACCTCAACTTTCCTCTGGAGCCACTCAACAACCAGCGTGCCCAGAAACTGGAGGTGAGCCGCTTTCCAGGTTCAAGTATGTCTTGTGCTGTTTACTTTTCTCTGCACTGTTGAGCTGCCTCTGACCTCAGAGGAGAAGCTTAAAAATTGGTTAAGATGGAGGTATTCAACAATTGTTTTTATTATTGATTTATCAGTGGGATATGGGATTTTAGAGCAGCTGTGGCTAAGTGGTCATCAAACGGTCTGAGGATCAGCCAGCATGTCCTCGGGCCTGACATTTAACCCCAATTTGCTCCTGTGAATGTTCAGCCTACTTGTGATGTGTCCTCAGTATTTTGTATGGCAGCCACCACCATCTGTCTATGAATATCTGTAAAAGAACACAGTTTTGGTCAATTGACTAGAAAGGCGCTTTTCAAATGCAGTAGGGTTACAATTTACTTCACTCAAAATACATAGGACTTTATTAGGTAAAGTATAATTATCCAATTATTAGACTTAAGTCGTGGATCTTTGCAGTTATACTTCACATTCAAAAGAATATTTATTTTAGCAAATGTTTCCACAGACTGCTCATTTCTCTGAGTGTGTACTGTATTGGATGAATTGATTGTATCTGTCTTGTTTGTGTTCAGGCCATTTCAAGACTATGTGAAGACAAGTACAAGGACCTGAGTCGAGGAGCAATGAGACGATCACTCAGCGCAGACAACCTGATAGGTATACGACACTCCAACGCTGTGCTCTCATAAGCCAGACTGCAGCCATCTGCTCTCTGACCTCCAAAGTCCAGCCAATCCACAGCCAGCCCCGGACAAAAAACGCCCAATCAGCACAGCCACAGCAGGCATGGTTCAGGCTTGAGATGCTACTGTAAGATTGGCCCATCGTAGCTATCAGAGCTTCAGGATTTGTCAAATGAAACTTGAAATTGAAGGTGTGAACTTAAAATGTGACCATACAACTATTGTTTTTTACAAATTCCTTATTTATCAAAGTTGTCCCTTATCTCCAAAAGAACATGTCACTTAGGTTTTCATGTGTTTGACCTTTGAAGGGGAGTTTGAATTGTTCAAAAATGTGATCTAACACCCAAACAAAAAAGGACTACATACAGCAGGAAAGGATGATGCTCTCCGATATTTTCTCATTGTCAACAAATCCAACAATGTGTTTGTCTGTCTCAGTATTTTCTGACATCCTAAAGATGTTCAGGTTTCAACTTAAATCTTCAGGTCACATATATTAAAATTTGAAAATGACACTGCAATTTTATAAAAACAGCTGATCACTATAGTAAACTTAAAGCCAAACCAGAGGAAATTGTTGCATTTGGTGGGTTTCAATGTACAGACAGTACTTGTTAGTAGGATTAATAATAGTTGTTAATAGTTGTTTTTTTCTTTCTATTGGATTTGTTGACAATAACAGAAATATTAGTTTTCTATAGCCATGTTAACAAATGCATAAAAAAAGTGTCCCTTGTAAATTATAGTTAATACCAAACGTTACTGTTGAGTGTAAATCTGACTTGTTTTTCTGTTGTGGAGTTGGATTCTGTTTGAGTAAAATATCTTCATGTTTGGATTTGAATGGAGTATGGAACATCTCTCAGATGATGTGTTAAACTTCAAATATTCAAAAAAGGTTGACCGAAATGTTGCGACTACAGGTTTGTTAAGGAATCAGGAAAGAAGGAGCTAATCTGGGATCAGTTTGACTTGTCAGATACTCAAGTGGTCAGAAGGGACCCAAATAAATGATTGTGGATCAGTATTGCTATATGACAGTTAAATTGACATAATGTAGTCCACATGGTTGAACCTCTGTATTGTACAACATGCCCTCGAATCAAATGACCCCACTTAACGAGCTCATGAACTATTTGCTTGTCTGACAAACAGAGCTTTGGAACAAACTACATATGATAGATACTGAGGGGGTAAAAGAAGCTGATGGACACTCCCCACCCTTTTGCTTACTATGTAGGCTACTAGCTGTGAAATGTCTTGTTTTTAATTAAAAACAATTTGCAGAATGGAATATTTTAAATAAACACTAATCATGGAGCAATTATGTTGTGGTTATTGTGATGTGACTTAAATCAAGTCTGTTTAAGGGTCATTTTGTGTTCATGTTAGATTCTTGTCATTTAAGTCTATTTGTATCTTTTTTTTCCTTTTTTCTTTTTCCAAAAAACATGATTTTGTGTAGTAACATGTACTGCACAAAGAGATTAGCTTTGTGCAGTACATGTTACTGCAAAGGTATTTTTACTACCTTTTTTTAATCTTTTTAAGAGAGAGCTTTCTGGTACAATATTTTTAGGTTAGACCACATGGCAGTTATGGCATTGTCCCTTAAAGAGATGTTGCTGTGGATCTTAGACTATTATAAATGGTATGATCAGTGTTAGTGGGAAGTTACTATTGTTCTGTGCATCAAAAAGTGTGTAAGAAAGAAAGAAAGAAATGCACCAAACATTTGTACAGCAGAATGAATACAAATTTAACAAGTTTGAAGAAATGCCTAATGGCGCAGGACATCGGTTGCTTTTGTTACCCTGGAACTCCGGTACAGGAACACCAGGCCAGCCACACCTTAAAGTGGTTTGAAATCAGCCTGCTTGGAGACACATGAACAGGATTCTGATTTATTAACTTTTGGCTGGAGCGGAAGAACTCGCCCAGCCTGCTAACTGCCTCCTTCCTAAGGGCTTCCCTCTTCCTTTACACCTGCACCCCCACTGAGCCTAATATTAGGGATACCTGGTAAAACCCCTTAGTTAACGACAGCTTCTTCCTAAACGGTAACAGTTGTTATAGTTACTGGAATTTGTTTAAACAATAAGTATACTTTTATTGTTAAGGGAATGTTAATTTCAAAGTCTAGATCAACCTACAAGAGCCTTCATCTATGGACTTGACTTAGACACACAGAACTGATTAATTTTACGTCACTGAGGAGAGGCTTAAAATCCTTTAAAAACACCAAGAAGTTTCACTCAATAAAAGTGAGTAGACTTTACTTTAAATGCAGATAGATTGCTTTATTAAAGATGCAAGAGCGTTCAGCAATTACAAATTAAGTAAAAAATTAAAAAGGGGTTTGAAAATCAACAATTAATCACAAGTGATATCTCTTTCCCTAACCTATCTCTAAATCCCCTAACTCTGTACTACTCACAAATCCCCGCGTTCTGGCAAAACAGCTTTCAAGGGTTAGCGTCGTCTTGGCAGGTGGTTGGAGAGAAGCTTGAGTTCAGAGTTGTTGGAATGATGATGGATGTATGAGTTCCAGCTCATACTCAGATCTTAAGTCTTCGTTGTTGAAGGCTAATGGCCAAAGGCCATTAGCTTGTTGCTTTGTAGCATCCAAGAATCCTCTGTTCCTCTTTAGTCAATTTGGATCGTTGTTCAGAGTGTCGTAGTGTCCCCATGCAACTCAAAAAGAGCAGTCTTCCTCTAAAAGTCTAGGGTTTTTATACTCTTAAACTGTCCCTTATTTGGTCACATATCATTTCATTGGTGGATTGGAGTTGCTGTGGAAAGCACCTTTTTTACCAACAGAGTGACGTTTAGGCTAGCTTTTTGCCAATTCATCAGAACATGGCCGCGACCGACGCATATATGGCCTGTTCCGGACAAAAATTAAAAGGTAAGCATTATACCGTGCCTATTGGCTCAGTGACAAGTTTCAATGCCTCATATTAAACACACCCTCGGTGTCTGTTGACTTCGGTACTTTCCTCTGCAACTTTCCCTTCCCCATTTCCATTTTACACAATGACATTTAAATCACACTTTTATACTTCATAGTTTGCAAGTTCATTTCATTCTTCATTATTCATACATTGATTATCAACTTATCATTACTTTTGTTACAATCGGTTATATAAATGAATCACAGGAATTTCTTTCCATGGAAAGCACCTTTCTTACCAACAGAGTGACGTTTAGGTTAGCTTTTTGTCAAATCATAGAAAATGACCATGCGAACAAGTCACATGTGGTCTATTATTCCTGACTTATAGACAAAAATTAAAAAGTTAGCATAAATACCATGCCTATTTACACAGTTACTATTTCCAGTGCCATATTAAACACACCTATTGTATCTGTTGTTTCTGGGTACTTTCCATTAAAGCATCTTATACTTGATACATTTCATTCTGTCAGATTTATCAAAACCCTTTACAGGGGGAAAATATCTGCCGGTTCTGACTGCAGAATTTATAATATCAAACATCATTAGCTTTCAACCTTTGCATCCATTCTTACATCCTTCAAACACAATGATTTGTAACAACATTTTATACTCACAACTCAATTTTAACTTTAATCACCCTCCTTGTCTCCCCTTACTGCATATTTCTCTTCAGCCTCCAACCCCGTGACCCAAGCTCGGTCTTCCTCTTTCTTTCGACCATCGTTGATACTTCCTCCATATCAGGAATAGGTGACATTTCATTCCAAGCATCGATGACAAACACTTCATCCTCCGTTGCCCTTTCTGGTTCCTCGGGAGTCTTCATAACGACTTCTTTCTCAAATCTCATGGTTATTTTTGGTTCATTGTAGTTTATCTCCTCTTTTGGTCTTGTTTCTACTTTAGGTCCTAATCTTTCCATTATACTTGATTTGGCCGCCAGGGGGAGGTCGATCTCCGGTTCCACCGTAACCTTTGGTGGAGAGATTTTAACCTCAGGTGTCAATTTAGGCATTTTTCTTTGCACCCATCGACGCATGTAAGGCCTTTTATTTATAGCTGCCTGGGGCCTTTCCATGGTTTCTTGGTAAAAAGTTCTAATTCTGTGAGACCTTCCACGGCCTCGGCATCCTCCTCTGCGCCGACCTCCATGTCGGTATCTTCCCCTGTGTTGACCCCCATACATAAAGGAATTCAGGTTGTCACCATAGGAGTCCGGATTTGCGGCCTCGGCGACACCCCCTCCACGGACTCGATGGTGTTCTTGGTAATTGTTAGGCTCGAGAAATCTTTTCCCTCGAAGTGCGATCGTACTGACTCGGCTCCTGACCCAGAACGGCTCCTCTGGATCACAGATGTAGTGGTCTATCATTGCACCATTTGGAAGGTGTATCGTTGATGCCACCTGACGAAACGATTTTGGTATCACCCAGCTTTTGACGTTCACGGGGCAGTATTCTGCCCTGCCATAGCAGCCTTTTTCGATGTTGATCCAGTGAGATCCTTGGGTATGGCTCACTGACTGCCAGGGGCATTCAGCATGTGCTTCGAGGACCATCAGGATATCTCCACATTCGGGCCCGAGATCGGTGTCACCAGGGTATCTTAGAATGCCGACAATTTTCTCTCTTTCTCCTTCCTTGACACATCGTTTGCATTTGACTCCCTCAGCGGTGACCCACAGGTTTCGGCCCCATCCCAGGTCTCTCTGGCAATGGCGTTGATTGCATTTGGGCAGTGGCTGAAAAATACAGTAGGTTACTTAATTACTTATTGATTCGTGTTTCAGCAGTTTAGCAAAGCGAAGCGTGAGTCCCTTCTTTGGCAGCAATGGCTCACAGTGGTGTTATGTGTGGGCCTGGCAACCCCTCATAGGGGTTCTCCATGACTTGCTCACGGCTTCTGGACATGGTTTTGCGTTGCTGTTCTGCCTCTCTCTGCTGCTCTGCTTCTATTGCCGATTCTATCGGCTCCGGCCCAGGGAATAGGTACCCGTACAGGATGAACCATACAATCAGAGGTAGATTGCTGGTCAGTTCCAGTAGGCACAACAGGCTACATATCCCCCATCCTAAGGACCAGACGCAGAGCCGGACCAACTTGTGCACCCAGAGGCGGGCCCCTTTGCCGCGTAGCTGAAGGACTTGGGAGGCCATGTATGACAGCATGCCTACTACCAACAATCCTTCGCAGACCAAGTTACCCCAGTACATGGTAACAGAGATCAGGGAAGTCAGGTCCGCAGCCATCCATATCAGCAGCAGGACCCCTCTCTCAATGCCTCTCCGAGTAGAGTCAATCTTCATACGGCTCAGGATGAAGGCCATGAACCAGGATGTCGTATAGTTATACTGGCCTTTCAGTATGTTGTTTATCGCAACATGCACCAGGCCTTCCAGCAGACAGAGTACACGGACCCCGTAGTGTTTTCTCCAGGGTCCCGTGCAGCAGAACAGCAACCAGACCACCTCCAGCACCACGAACTCGGTTGTACCTACATCAGTTGGTGCCGGTATGCTCGAGTTGGATAGAGTGCCCCAAGTAGTGGTCCATTGGGTCACCGTGGTGGTCTCCGGGTAGCACGAGTTAGTCGTGTCGCTTGCCATGGTTGCCTTCTTGATGGTTCTTCTTTGCTGCTCAAAGTCGAGGCTCGGAATGAGCTTAGTGCTCCAGCGCTGCCACATTTATTGGGGGTTAGGCTCCTCCTCCAGTAGGAGGAGCCTTAGCTCCTCCCTCGTTATTGGAAGCCTCGCCCTATGACGTTCGAGGGCGGATGTGACGATCATCCTGACACATCCAATTATTAACAGGGCCAGAAGGACAACCCCCAGGCCCATCAGCAAATACAGAACTAGTTTCTGGGCTATTCCCGACAGCTGCTCGTAAACTTGAGTAGCCCCTTCCTCCACTTTTTCCACAATTTCTCTAGGGATCTCTTCAATACTTTCGATAACCGTGCGCCCCCATAACTCAGCAACGGTGCATTCATGATCTCCACAATGCAGCCATCTTTCATGAGGTTGCTCGCACGTTCCATTGTTGTACATTTTGTTCGGACCCAGCCACTCATACCCTTCGATCTCCTTGCCCTCGCAGAGACTCTTGCGGAACGCATGACCCTCCATTCTACTTTGTTCCGCCTCTCCGACGAACGGCACAATCTCTCCTGTCACCTTCTTCCATTCAGTCATCTGACCCAACAGCATTCTGGCGCACCCTTGGGACAATGGGGTCGTTGACCTCTGCCAAACTGGCTCGTGGGTTGCGCGGGTGAAATTTCTTCTCACATGAGTTTTACTTCTCACCCACTTAGTTCCCTGGCGGAAAGCCCCGTACTTTCCCTCATACCACTGGTCACAGGTACTTTCCCAACCTGGTATTCCCCCACACGGTCGTCTAGCCAGTTCGATAGTACAGGTTTCATTTGACTGATCACAGCTCATTTTCCAAGGTCTGGGCGTGACTGTGAGCTGAGGCCTCATTCCTATACCCAGATACCATTCTGCTAAACCGTCTCCCAGGGAATAGACAGTCGCCAGATATTGATACTTCACCCAGTAATTACTGGATTGATTTAGACATGGTACAACCCATTCCTCCACTTCCTCTCGTTGCAGTCCCCACCAGGTGCGCTTAGTATCTCGATAGAAATGCTCAACCCATGCCTGCAGGGTTCCTTTAAGGGTTTTACTGTCTTTGACTTTAGTGCAGTTATAACGCCAATTTCCGGACTTCCAGGCACTGACCTGATAGATATCACATCTAGCAGTAACCCAGGGGTTTTTAACTCCTGAGCCCATCTCAAATTCGTCTCCGTTAAGGTTGTTGAACATCCTGGTAGCCGCACATTCATCAATTTTCTTGAAATCCCCTTTGGGGGCAGACCATAGGTCGTCTGGGGTTGGTAGTTTTTGTACATACATTTCTGTTTTGGAAGGTCCCATTAAGCCGCCTCCATTTGTTGGCATCAACACTTTATAGCTTCCTCTCAGATGAGTAACCTTTGTCTTCCAAACCCATGGTAGGGTGCCATTCAACCAGTCTTCATGGGTTACCCATCTAGCCAGCAGGGATTCAGGCATTAATGCAGCGGTGTCTTCTCTTCCCAAACTGGTGGTCAAATAATTCTGGCCTTGGCACATGAGAGGTCCTAGGTTCCACATACAGGGGTCCAGAGGGAATGCCTTATCTTTAAGACATCTTTTGAACTTGCCTAGGACCGGTCGGGAGCCGACCACTGGCCCCGGGAGGATAGGCACCGGGGTAGGATCTTCTGTCCGCTCCTCACCTATTTCTGTCGTATTCCCGGTGTCGTTCCTTCCCAGTGTGTTCCTGGGCCTCTCAGCCTGATGTTCACAGGTTAAATTTAGGTTTCCCAGAAACCCATCAGGTTTCGGTATAGAAGTATGGCACCTTCTAGTTTGGTGTGACGCCGGTTGCACCACTTCTTCTCTCCAGTATGTGATATTTGGCTCTTGTTTATTTGTCACACACGTCTGGGTGTAGTACCAATTAGGGCTCTGTCCATCTATCTGGATCCAGTTCACTTTGGTTTGGCGAGTTTCATTACGAATCAAGTTCAACCAATACAGTAGGATTTTCTTTTTAGAACTCACTACTGCGCTCAGAATTCTTCTGGATGTGTCATTCCCCCACAGGTTTGACCAGGTGGCTGTGGTATCATTGTCACTGCCCGTCCAGTTGAATTTCTTTTGAAGTAATTCTTCTCGGCGGGTTACGTTTAGAGATCGAAGGTTTTGTAGCAGGGTCGTTAGGCTGGTCTCGTTTTCCTCTGGTTTTGGATCAATTAAGACCGTCACTTCATGGTCCACTCTCCAACAGCTTTGATTGTAGGATCTTGTGGTTATATAACCAATTCGTATATGTTTTTGCTCCCAGGGGAGATCTCCAAAATGGTACAGGATAGCTAGTACTATTACTGTCCCTATTATCCCCACCATTAATTTGATCTTGGTCCATTTTGGATCATATCGGACCCCTCTGGGTCGCATGCTCCTCGGTCTTAGCTCCATTCCTTTGCTGTGTGTTGCTCTTGTTCTGTCCGTTAGGCTTTATCTCGTAGTCAGTGTTCGTAGCTCCACCTCTTGTTCTGCACGCATCAGCAGTTATTTTTTGTGTCTAGACTTTGTAGGCGGTCGTGGCCATGAGGCCGCCTCTTCTGGATTTAGAGGATAAGGCCAACCCTTATGGGCCAGCTGGTGTTTAATTCTTTTTAGGACTTCTTCATTTTGCCATCCCTTTTCTTGGTAAAGGGCTTTGTATAATTTTCTTTCTGTTGGTTCAGGGAGTTCACAAATCCTCCCTTCGTCATCGGTTACTACTATATAGGCAACCGATGCCTTAACCTTTGTCCATGGTTCTTCCATTGTGGACGGACTCCATCTTCCTGGGATGTGTCTGATAGATCCTTCTCCTGTTCTCCTTTGACTTATCAGTTTTCCAACCCATTGGGATGTCTGCCAGATGATATCGTCTCCAACGCGAACTTCCACAAAGGGCTCCTCAGTGCTTCGGAATTCCCTCATGAACCCTCTTCTTTCTACCGAGTTCACGCTTCCGTAGCAGCAATGACTATTCGTTCGAATTCTTATTAGGGTTTGGTTACAGATTATTGGATATTCATATATTACTATTAATTGGTAAGGTATTGGTATTTTGACATTAAATCGCCGTTCTATTGTAGAGATGTAGTAGGGTTCCAGTCTCCATCGTTGCCATTGGGTTATCCTGGCTACTCCTTTACTTCTCTGTCGTTTTTTCTGCTTGTCCGTCATCCTTAGGTTTTCCCTTAGGTTTAAACAGGCTTACAAACTTCTGGAATTTGGTTTTCCCCTTCACCGGTTCTTTTTTGACTGGTGGATTAATCTGTTCTTCGGTGGCGCTGCATACTTTGAGGGCCAAGGAGTATATCCCCTTGTACGGAACCGACACTGTTTGGAGTTTCACCTCTACCAGATGTATCTCCTCCGGGTACAGAGGACTTGGGGCTCTGTGGACATACGAGCCTGGAACTTGGAGTATCTTTTCTCTCACTTCTGCTTCTGGAGTGACTCTGCAGCACAGTCTTTTCTCCCTTATTTGCGCTGCAGGATTACCCCACCCATCTAGGCGGGTCATGTAATAATGCTGACGATTCCAATTTCTTCCGGGCTCTTCAGGAATCACGTCAGCTGTCCTGACCCACGGCAGCTGCGGATCGGTTACCATTTCTCGGGCTAATCTTCCCCAACATGTGAGTTCCCAGGGCCCCAACCACCCTCCTTGAATCGCCATTTCTCGGAGCGTTTCTGGAAGATGATTTACATCGTCTTCCGGATTATGATTGGGTCCGGGTTCTCGATAAATTCGGAACTGCTGTCGTACTTTGGTTTGTCCAATCAGCAGGCCTCGAGTTTCTTCCAAAGTTGTGTATGGCCATCCTTTATCGATGGTTTCTATCCATCCCGTCTGCAGGACCAGTGTACAGCAGCTGGCAAAGGGCGGCGCAGTCGCCCCCTCCATGGCTGTCATTCGTCCTCCCATAGCTCCTGCTGACCAGTCCTCCGTATCAGGGGGTAACTGGTTCAGGATCATCAACGGGTTGGAGAATTTGCGGACCTGCCAGCCTTCAGCTGTGCAGACCTCACGGAGCCTTCCAGATCTCACCTCGAGTTCACATCTTCCACATCGAACTATCTCAGTTCCAGTCCAGCAACACTGACAGCCAACAGGACCTTCGGAGTCTTTCCTAAGATTCCATTGCGTAATGACCTTCAGTCGAGGTAGTCGCTCTACCCGACAGGAAGGACATATCATTGCATCGGTGACCTTGACAGGACCAGGTGTGGTTCCGTCTAGCCCGTAGATGCTATCCTTTTCTCGACCCGGCACCCTCGTAATCCTCTCGTTGCCTGGGCCATTCCATGCTATAGGGAGCGGTGATAATGCTCCACAGCTTACGCATACTCCGTCCGGAGCTATCCTCCAGAGTATGGGCTCGGGTTCCCATTCGTTTACATAATTCTTTTTAGCAAAATTTAATTTGGTGATCGCTCTTCCTACCCAAACTTCTTGATGCCCTCTCCTCAAGACAACCACTCCTTGGATATTAGCTACTTGTATCCAGGATGGCAGGTTCTGTGCTCTTGAAGCCATCAGTCTTTCGGCTTCCTGGTTACTTCTCTAGATCGGTACTGGTTTCAGTTGCTCCACTCCTTGGATCCCGTGATCTCTTGTCCTCACTGTGTTGAGATCAAGAATCTCCATTACTTCATCTTGTCGGTCGTATTTAGGATACACTGCCACTCCTTCTGGGCGTGCCCTTGCTTTTATCCACACCTTCTGCCCCACTTTGATTGGGTAGCTTGAGTTAGGACCCGCCTCTAGCTTAGGTGCCTTCCTCCCAATCTCAACGGTTTGGTATGGCCTCTCATTCAACTCTTGCGCAGGTGGTGGGCGGCCCTCTCTCACACGATCATTTAGTGCTCCCCCCAACTCAACCATTCTGGTGCTCCATTCTTTATCATTTGCGTTCTTCGCTATCCAATTCTTTATTAATGCTATTGTTCTCTCTACCACCCCGTTAGCTTGTGGCGTATAAGGGGGTGAATAGATTCTCTGCACTCCATGTTTCTGGCACCAGTTGTCGACAACAGCATTCTTGAAATGGGTACCATTGTCGGTTCTGAGTTCTTTGGGAACACCGAGCGCGCTACAGGCTTGTTCCAGGAGAGACACTACGCTGCTGCCTGTCGCTCCTCTTGTGGGTTTTGCTATAGCATATCCCGACATAGAATCGACCATTACCAGCAGATAACGCTCTCCCTTCTTGCCTGTAATTCCCATAGGTCCAGCTACATCCATGCAGACCGACCCCCACGGGATTGAGCTTTTGATGGTTTGCCCAACCATACGCTGCCCTTTCCGTCCTGCATTGTATTGCCCACATACTTGGCAATCTCTGAGAACTTTCTTAACTCGTTTCTCTGGGATCCAAAGTTGCATCTTTTCCAGCCCTTTACGTGTTGGTAGTATACCGGCATGACCGATGTCCTCATGGACTGCCAATATCACCTCCTCCACGCAGTTTTCGGGAACGACTCTCCCCTTTGCAGAGTCTTCCCATCCTCTTGCCCCCGTTAGTAGTACCCTACGTGCTTGCACGTATTGGTCGACTTCAGCATTACCCCGCCAATGTTCACCCTTGGTAGTGTGCGCCCTCTGGTGCACCACTTCAAGGTCCATATTCATTTTTAACTCAGCTATCTTTTTCCACAGGTCACTATGAGCTATTGTTTTGCCCTTAGCACCTTCAAAGTCATTTTCAAGCCAGATCTCCAGGTCTTCTTTTAGTGCCTGAGCACAATAAAAGCTATCTGTGATTATTTTGGCTTGTTTAATCTTGCGTTTTTCCAGCTCCAACAGGCCTTCTACCACAGCGGTTACTTCTCCGGTCTGTGCAGTGCCTGCGACTTTTCCTCTTTGTCTAGTTTCTTCTTTTCCACTTCTTTTCAAAATGAAGCCCCAATAGGCCTTCTCATCAGGGCCCTTTTTGGACCCGTCAGTGTACAGTTCCCATTCTTTTTCTGTACTTTCCGCCTTTGGGGTCTTCTTTTTATTCGAAACAGGACCAGCCGGCCCTATTTCTAGGTCTGGATCGAGCAAGATGTCTTCCCATCTTGCCCACCTTGTGTTGGTCGCCTTGGTGCTTTCCACGGTCCCTTTCCTGAGGTAACGGTGTACTGCACTTTGCGTCTCGACTTTAATCGGTTGTCCTTGAGCCAATTCCTTCAATGCTCCCCAGTATCTGGCAAGGACGGCTAATTCCTTTTCCTCAGGCATGAATTTCTTTTCCACCGACGTTAGGACGTAGCTCCAAAGTGCTATCATCCCACCGCCTTCATTTTGGACTACTACCACGGCATTGTCTTCATCACAATGGATGGTAGCTTTCAGACTGCTTTCAACTTGTCTTGGCTCCAGTGTTTCTGCTTCGGAAATTGCCCTTTGTAGAGCTTTAAGATGTTCTTGATCCTGTGCCGTCCATGTCCACCCATTTTTACCAGAAACCAATACTTCTGATTCACCTTCCTCCTTCTGGCATTTTCTTAATTTCTGATATAGGGGTCTTGCCAATTTTTGATACCCCCTTACATGGTCTCTGACGTAGTTGCATAAGCCTAATATACTTTGGAGGTCTCTTATTGATTCTGGTGCTGTTATTTGGGTTATCTTTTCCCTGTAGCTTTCAGCCAGGCCCAACTCTGTTGACACGGTGAACCCTAAATAGTTTACCTCCAGTTGCGCTAACTGGCATTTTTTCAAATTCAGCTTCAGTCCTGATTTGGCCAAACGTTCAACCACTTCTTGGAGTCGATTCAGGTGAATTTCTTCATCGTCATCGGCGAAGTATACATCATCAATGTATACTGTCACTCCAATGCCTTCTAGGATTTTCATCACAGCCTCTTGGAAAACATTGGGACTGTTCTTGTAACCCTGTGGCAGACGAGTCCAGCAATAGGACGTGCCTTTGTGAGTGAACGCTGTCTTTGGCTGTGAAACTGCAGCAAGGGGTAGTGACCAGAAGCCATTTGCCAGATCAATACAGGTTTTATACTTTTTCACTTGCAGTGTCTTTAGCGTGCCTTGTGGATTTATGAGGCTGGCCCGGTTAGCCACCGTTCTTCTGTTTAAGGCTTTAAAATTGATCACCGCTCTCCAACCTCCTCCACTGACCACAGACTTCTGCACACCCTGTATGGGGCTGTTGGTGATGGGATTCGGCTCTTTCCGGACCACTCCCTGCTCCAGCAGCTCGGATACGATAAGATCCATTTCTTCAACCGCATTAGGATTAATTGGGTATTGACGCACAGGTGGATGTACTCCCCCGAGTATAACATGTGCATACTCATGACTTAGGGCACCGCAATCATTTTTAAATTTTGCAACTACTGCTTTCCCCAGAATTTTCCGCAATCTTCTTTTTCCGTTTGCGGACAGGTCACTGGCTTGGATCTTCTGCTCCGTGGTCTCCGTCACATCAACTTCTTTGAACCATCGAACTTTGTTGGGTTTGAGCCTAAGCTCAATCAGTCTTTTCTCTATGTTTTTAGGATCATCCAAGTCATTTAAGGACACCAGGTTTTGTGGACCTAGCACCCACACTTTGTCTAACCATATGGCATATGGCAATCTTGTTTTTCTCCCGTCGGCCATCATCACTTCAAGCGTGCCTTTTGGTCTTAATTTTCGACGAGTCATAGATACAGTGGCCCCTGTATCTACTAGGTAGGGTTCTCCTTCTATATTGGTATAGATCTCGTTTCCTACCCAGTAAGCACGCTCCAAAATGACTCGTCGGAGCTGAGCAGTTAGTCAGGACCTTCCAGCTGAATCCTTTTTACGGGATTCAATGAGCTTAGACTTCTCGGCAGGGCTCAATTTATCAAACTCTGCTTGGGACAGGCGGCCCGCGGGCTGCGTCTTAGCCGGAGCTCGTCTTTCAGTTCCTCCTTGCTGACCTTGAGTGGATCCTGACACCGGAGTCTGCTGCCTCGGTTGGTATGAGTCGCTTCTCATCTTGCTGTAAGTCCCTTGACCTTCTTTAGCTCTTTGCTGCTTCAGGCTTTTGTTTAAACAATCAAACGCTACCACTGCTTTCCTTATGTCCGTGTCGTTATGTGCTGAGTGGTGCATGCGTTTGAATTCATTCGCCCCGGGAAGCCCGTCTGTGGCCTTTCCCAGGAACGCTATGGCTCTTTTTGGAGGAATTTCACTGCTTTCACTAGCCCAAAGCGTGGCTAGGTCTTCTCCCGCCCTCAGTCTACGATTGAGTCGATGGGCTTTAGCGTCTTCATCATCACCCTCTCCCATCGTCACTAATTCATAGAATTCTTGAGCGGTTTGTTGGGCTGGTACTTGGATCTGCATTACTTTGCCTATCCACAGCCTCTTTACTTGCTCGCTTACATGCTGCTGGTTAACCATTCTCCAAGTGTCACAAAGATAATTCTTTGGGGCTTCTCCCGCGCCTTGTGGTCGAATAAGGGTTATTAGCCCATTCAGGTCTTTAAGCGACCTCGCCCTCTCTCTTCTATCATCTTCACTGCTATCCGAGGGAGGTGATCTGTCGCGGATCGTACTTTTCCGGGAGGGAGTAGGACTAGCCTTGTGCCGGCGTCGTCCCCTTGGTACTTCTGGCAAGGCAGCTTCGAGCGGGATTTCCTCCACTTCCAGTGGAGTTTTCTCTTTTTTCTTCGGTCTGACTGGGATGAAATCTTCATCATCCGATCCATGCTCCATTTCTGCTGCTTCTTTTACTGCAACCACTATTCTGGGCTTGATCTTTCTTAGCAGAAAATCATGTGCTATCTCCAGGTAGCTTCTTCTGTATGTCTCAGTTATTGTTGTATCTTGTGCTAATTTCGCGTACGGTGGCATATTGGCTATATTGCAATAGTCACCATAGGTGTACTCTTCATCTCCGTCCACTGAGTCCTTCATTTTCCCGTTCCAGCTGTCGGGGGGCTCTACTAGCGTTTGGTTGACCGACGGCACGTAAGTGTGTCGGCCATCCCTCGCCTTCAAAGGGCCCCATTCCGGACATCTAGCTCGTCTTGCAGAAGCTTCTCCGGGATTATGGTACGCTGGTGGCTTTTTGCCAGGCTTGTTGTAAGTTGTCATTTTCATTTTGTCAGGTTGTCTGTGGGCTATATGCCAGCTAGTGTCGCTGGCTACCTCCATGCCTTCATCAGAGCCCCCACTTTCTTCTTCCTGTCTCCAGCCTCCCTCCTCAGCTGCCTTTAAGGGCCGAATTTGGCAGGGCCGCACGGGAGAGCGGCTTTCAGAGGCACATCGTGAGGCTAGGGCATCTCTGACCTCACGTACCGACTGGTAACCTTGGCTTTCAGGTCTCTCGAGCTCCAGTGGGACCCCTTCTTCGATCCCACAGGCCCCTGGAACAATCTCGCCTCTAGGTGTTGTCAGTCTGACCTGTCCCATGCCACACTGACTTGTAAACTCCTGCCGGTCGTCTTGGGTCAGTTGTTGGCATGCGGTAGCAGGAGCAGGCTCCCTGCTTTTTACAGTATAGGCTCTGGATGGTGGCCTGGATTCCTCTGGGAATTCTGTGTCCGCACCTATAAACGGATGGTACGGTGTTGGCGGTCTACAACGGTCCGACCCTTGCTCTGGCGGTGGTCGATAGTTATCGCTCCCCGGCCAGCTGCTTTGCCTGACCGTTACCCTGACGGGTTTAATGGATGGTGTTTCCTCCGTTGGGTTTAACATATCATACGACCCTCCTGGACTCATCCTGGGGTCGTAGATTATGGTGACCGTCTTCAATGGGCTCCACACTCCTTTAATTCTGTCATGTTCTTTTATTGCCGCTATCACTCCCTTTTCTACTGCTCTCCAGTAATTTAAAGGTGCCCCGCAGTAGATCAAGGGTATAGTGATTGACTCTAGTTTGTGGTTACAAGCACACATCAGGCCCGTGGTCACGGAGTTCATAACTCGCTGCTGGTATCTTGTCACCTCCTCGGTGAACCACGGGTCCAGCACATGGAGAACAGAGTCGGCCCAATTAGCGTCAGGTGTTGGTACTTGTACAACATCACCTGGACCAATAGGGGCCCGTTCCTCTCTTGCTCGACGTATCTCTTGTTTATATGTTTTACCACATATCTCCTCCCAGTCTTCTCTTAGTCCTTCATCCACAAACAGACTTGACAGGGTCCATATCAGAGCTGCAGCTGCTCTGGATTGTCTCAGGCCTTCCCAGCTCCGCTGTACAACGGTGTTGTTAGTCATTCTCATGCGGTCTCTGGGTTTTGGCCTTTCTGGTTCTTGTTGTGCTTTTTCCCTTGTTTTCAGCACCGGGTGCATCGGGGTAAAATGTGGTGCGGCATACGAGTCATCACTGTCCGGTTCGTGCTGCCTGGTTTTTGCCAACACCTTCTTATGCCCCGGTTCACAGTTTTCAGGCCCTACCGCCTCGAACCTGGGTATTGCTGGGCCTGGGACCGGTTCCTTTCCCGGTGCCGTTTGAAAGGTGGACACCCCCGCAGGGGTGGATGTGTCATGGGCTGTGAGGAGTGCCGTCAGTATAGGGGTCCGGGTCTGCAGAGATGAGGCATGTAAGTCACGCCTCTCGGGCCGAGATTCTGTGTTAGATCTTTTCTCTATCTCTTTCTTCAGATCCTCACAGGTTTTCTTAAACAGAGCCATTTCCTTTTTCTGCTCCTGCCTTATCTTGCGAACCTCCTCAATTCCTGACACCACCTCATCACGAGGGTCTCCAAAACTGTAAGCATCTAGGGCTTTCCTTTGTTGACGTGCCCCAGATTCATCGCTGTCGTATTCCTCACTCCCTTCCTCACTCCCTTCTCCGAGCCGACTATTATTGCCGTCATACTCGGTGGGAGCTGCCTCAGGGGGTTCAATCACTGTCGTGTTCTGGTCTGCCCACTGTCTCAGTGCTTCCGCCGCCGGACAGTCTTTTGGCTCTCTACTACTTTTTTTGTCCTTGTTGATTAACAACTTTCCCCAGCCTGTCAGCTTGTGGATCAGCTTGATGTCCCCGTCGTAATCTTCGTCGGGACTACATATCGCCATCCTCCTTTTCACCCAAGGGAGCTGTAGGAGATGCGACGCTGCCCACTCTAACCAGGCTCTGGTTCGGTTGTCTGCGGTTATCTTTTTCGTTTTAAGGATTGGACCTTTCACCAGGGCCACATCCCAGGTGCCATCTGGTTCTGACACCCAGTAGGTGTCGTCATCTGGATTCTGTGATTCGTTGTAGTCTTGTTCGGTCACATGCAAAGCTTCTAGTACTAGCTTTGCATTAGATTTCAGGGTCTGCCATTCATCGAGCCAAGGTACCACCATTATGGCTTTAGACCCCTGGGTCTGGTTTGTCTCAACCAGATCATCTTGGGGCTGGCTTGAGGCGGCCATAGCTGCTTTTCCTTCTCCCACCGGCCGGATGGGAGCTATGCCAGCAGCCCTCCTGGCCTTCAGGCTCTTTCACAGGACTCCTCGTCCTGTCTCGGGGGTCTCGGTCCTCAACCCTACCCCCGGTCTCGGTCGTGGGTTTCTCTTTTCAGAGATCGTCGGCTGGTGGTTCTCCCTGAACCACCTCCGCTGCAACTCAGGGGCTCCTGCCACCTGATTGCTCTTAGTCTCCTTTGCTGACACCTCCTGGTGTCAGCCTTCACGGGACTCGGACCTCCGGAGACCTCGGCTGTCTTCGGCTCTTGGTCAGGATCTGGAACCCGCACTGGAACCGGGTGGACCCCTCAGTCTCTCGATCTCGATCGGGCCCCACGTTGGGCGCCAAAGTTGTTACCCTGGAACTCCGGTACAGGAACACCAGGCCAGCCACACCTTAAAGTGGTTTGAAATCAGCCTGCTTGGAGACACATGAACAGGATTCTGATTTATTAACTTTTGGCTGGAGCGGAAGAACTCGCCCAGCCTGCTAACTGCCTCCTTCCTAAGGGCTTCCCTCTTCCTTTACACCTGCACCCCCACTGAGCCTAATATTAGGGATACCTGGTAAAACCCCTTAGTTAACGACAGCTTCTTCCTAAACGGTAACAGTTGTTATAGTTACTGGAATTTGTTTAAACAATAAGTATACTTTTATTGTTAAGGGAATGTTAATTTCAAAGTCTAGATCAACCTACAAGAGCCTTCATCTATGGACTTGACTTAGACACACAGAACTGATTAATTTTACGTCACTGAGGAGAGGCTTAAAATCCTTTAAAAACACCAAGAAGTTTCACTCAATAAAAGTGAGTAGACTTTACTTTAAATGCAGATAGATTGCTTTATTAAAGATGCAAGAGCGTTCAGCAATTACAAATTAAGTAAAAAATTAAAAAGGGGTTTGAAAATCAACAATTAATCACAAGTGATATCTCTTTCCCTAACCTATCTCTAAATCCCCTAACTCTGTACTACTCACAAATCCCCGCGTTCTGGCAAAACAGCTTTCAAGGGTTAGCGTCGTCTTGGCAGGTGGTTGGAGAGAAGCTTGAGTTCAGAGTTGTTGGAATGATGATGGATGTATGAGTTCCAGCTCATACTCAGATCTTAAGTCTTCGTTGTTGAAGGCTAATGGCCAAAGGCCATTAGCTTGTTGCTTTGTAGCATCCAAGAATCCTCTGTTCCTCTTTAGTCAATTTGGATCGTTGTTCAGAGTGTCGTAGTGTCCCCATGCAACTCAAAAAGAGCAGTCTTCCTCTAAAAGTCTAGGGTTTTTATACTCTTAAACTGTCCCTTATTTGGTCACATATCATTTCATTGGTGGATTGGAGTTGCTGTGGAAAGCACCTTTTTTACCAACAGAGTGACGTTTAGGCTAGCTTTTTGCCAATTCATCAGAACATGGCCGCGACCGACGCATATATGGCCTGTTCCGGACAAAAATTAAAAGGTAAGCATTATACCGTGCCTATTGGCTCAGTGACAAGTTTCAATGCCTCATATTAAACACACCCTCGGTGTCTGTTGACTTCGGTACTTTCCTCTGCAACTTTCCCTTCCCCATTTCCATTTTACACAATGACATTTAAATCACACTTTTATACTTCATAGTTTGCAAGTTCATTTCATTCTTCATTATTCATACATTGATTATCAACTTATCATTACTTTTGTTACAATCGGTTATATAAATGAATCACAGGAATTTCTTTCCATGGAAAGCACCTTTCTTACCAACAGAGTGACGTTTAGGTTAGCTTTTTGTCAAATCATAGAAAATGACCATGCGAACAAGTCACATGTGGTCTATTATTCCTGACTTATAGACAAAAATTAAAAAGTTAGCATAAATACCATGCCTATTTACACAGTTACTATTTCCAGTGCCATATTAAACACACCTATTGTATCTGTTGTTTCTGGGTACTTTCCATTAAAGCATCTTATACTTGATACATTTCATTCTGTCAGATTTATCAAAACCCTTTACAGGGGGAAAATATCTGCCGGTTCTGACTGCAGAATTTATAATATCAAACATCATTAGCTTTCAACCTTTGCATCCATTCTTACATCCTTCAAACACAATGATTTGTAACAACATTTTATACTCACAACTCAATTTTAACTTTAATCACCCTCCTTGTCTCCCCTTACTGCATATTTCTCTTCAGCCTCCAACCCCGTGACCCAAGCTCGGTCTTCCTCTTTCTTTCGACCATCGTTGATACTTCCTCCATATCAGGAATAGGTGACATTTCATTCCAAGCATCGATGACAAACACTTCATCCTCCGTTGCCCTTTCTGGTTCCTCGGGAGTCTTCATAACGACTTCTTTCTCAAATCTCATGGTTATTTTTGGTTCATTGTAGTTTATCTCCTCTTTTGGTCTTGTTTCTACTTTAGGTCCTAATCTTTCCATTATACTTGATTTGGCCGCCAGGGGGAGGTCGATCTCCGGTTCCACCGTAACCTTTGGTGGAGAGATTTTAACCTCAGGTGTCAATTTAGGCATTTTTCTTTGCACCCATCGACGCATGTAAGGCCTTTTATTTATAGCTGCCTGGGGCCTTTCCATGGTTTCTTGGTAAAAAGTTCTAATTCTGTGAGACCTTCCACGGCCTCGGCATCCTCCTCTGCGCCGACCTCCATGTCGGTATCTTCCCCTGTGTTGACCCCCATACATAAAGGAATTCAGGTTGTCACCATAGGAGTCCGGATTTGCGGCCTCGGCGACACTTTCCAGACCGGTTATACACTACTAGCAAAAGTATTCGCTCACCTTGATTCACATAGGAATTTAAATTAAATCCCATTCAAAGTATTCCAAGAAAATTATTGTTCTCCAACTGCCCAGACCACAGTCACCTGATGGGAGAATCATGTAAAGCAAGCTACCACTGACCTCTAAATAAGTGGAGGCTGGAGTTCTCTGGAGTGATGAATCACGTTTTCCGTCTGGTGATCTGATGGATGAGTCTGGGTTTGCGGTTGCCAACGATACTTGTCTTGAAATACTATGAATGGGATGTAACTTAAATTCATATGCAAGATGTTGATTTTTTTTGATTTTGTGGTTTAAGGAAGAGTAGCTGCTACCATATTGGTGGCTAATGGGGATCCAAAAAAATTGAAAATATAATAAATGTATCTATTTTTAGATTTATTTATAACTCCATAGCTCCATCTTCAAATGTGTAGTTGTGTACCCATTTTCTATATTATTCATCATTGGGGTAATGGGGGGTCTGCTGGAGCAAATCCCAGCACAATACAGGTGAGAGACAGAGACACACACCAGTCTATCATGGAGAAGACACACCATTCACTCTCACATATCAATTTAGAATCTCCAATTAACCTCAGCATGTTTTTGGACTGTGGAGGAAGCTAGAGAACCTGGGGAGAACCTACACAGACACAGGGAGAACATGCAAATTCAACACAACAGCAACAGTGCTACCCACTGTTTCACTCCATTCTGCCTTATATTTAATAATTTTAAATATTTTTTTTTATTATTCAAACTCATTAAGTTAAAAGATAAACAGACAGACCAACAAAAAACTGCTCCTTGTGAAGGTAATGAGCCTTTTCCTCTGACTGGTTGATTTTTACAATTGTTAGGGGGTGGGTGGTGGATTCACAATACTCCTGAATATAGGAGGGAAACAAGAGGCAGTATTTAAACTTAAACTTTCACTTTATACAATGATGAACCGTTAAAAGATGTAAAACGAGCAACAGTCAAGTGACCAACATGACATCACGTGGCCAGAAAGCAGCAAATCTCAGGAAAATCAGTTACTGGGTTTCAAAGTTCCCAAGATAGGAAAAATCACAGAATGTGGAGCATTATCCTGCAACTGAATTTCATTAACTTTGACGTTTGTATGCATTTTGATAAGCCATTAAACCATTGCCATGTGGACATATTTTAAGTTGTTAGATGTAGTTTGTAGTATAAATACAACTTTAAGTTTTTTTAAAAATCTGTAATTCAAACATACAAATTCAAATAGGCAGGTGCCTCCAGTTAAAACTAAGCTAGACTAACTTTAAAGATAGCTACTTGATTTATAATAAATTTATAATTTATTTAAAAACATAAATGTAATCTTAAATCACCAAAGCTCAGTAAAATCCATAAAACCCAATCCATAGATCAGTCACACAGGTACACACAGATGTACATGAGACCATAGTCGAGATAAAATTTTTAATTCCACAATATCAATCAAAATCTATAACATGCCCTGTATCCTTTTGAGGAAATCAGTATGTCAGCAGTTTTATGCTTAAAAGGGTAAAGCTAAAACATCACTTCTTCTCAACATTTCACTGACATCCATCTCCACCCACACAGTCACACTCACTCTCACAAATCAGGTTAATAAATTAGAGGTATCATCTAGTATGTGGACACAGTAGTCTAAACAATAACATTGACTGAAAATATCGCACAACATCACAGCAGGGTAGGAGGAAGAAGAAAACAAACATTAAATGTGCTTCATTATAAATGTATCCACTGTATTAACCATACACATTGGGTGTTATCATATTCTGACTGCACCCAACCTAAGTAAACTCAGGTTCAGACAGTTCATTTATGCACTCCTTTCAGAAAAAAACTCAGTTATCAGAGAAACTGTGAGAAAATAAGAGATTCCCTAAGTTGACTTTAAGGGAAAACAGTAGGCCCAGTAGACCACAGATCCCAGTTTGTAAAATATTTGTGTGTATGTAATCACATCTTACTTAGTTACTTCTTTAGTCTTTAAAATATCTCTAATGTACACAAATTCCAAATTGGTGTTTATTCAAAGTGCTCATTTTGTCCTAGCGACATTTGTATAGCCCTAAATAATCTTTTTTCAATGATGTAAAACTAAGAAAGGAGGCAAATATGCAATTTTTTTAAGCTGTAACCAGCTAATATTTGGTGTATTTACTGTGATCTAATGCTAAATATTTCACTGTTTTCAGCGATGGGAAAAATCACAAAATCACATAATATGTCAAACTAATGTTTGACGCAAGTCCTGAATGTCTTTATTACAGAAAACATCAGTGTGTCCTCGGTTAACTTATACTCAGCAGTCCAAACCTCAGCGTGATTCAATTATTACTGACATACAACTGAGAAAAGCAGCAAATCATTACACATAACATTTTCAATTTATTACTTAAAATCACTGTTGATCATTGGAATCTCACCTTCAACATGTCTGTTATATTCCATTTTATGAGATCATTGGAAGAATAGTGCGATCACTCTCAAAGTGAGGTCTAGGGACCTCCAGAAGTCCTTGGGTATCAAGAATAAAACAGCAAACTTTTCAAAATGAAGAAAAAAAACAAGAACAATCAGCTACTATTCTGTAATTCACAATTTCAAGATGTTCAAAAATCATATTCAGCCATGTGGGCCTGTTGTCTCATTTGGACCTGTGAGCCAGCAGATGGAGGTAAATTTTCAACGTCCAGTCTCCTCACACAGCTCGGACCTGATCTACTGTCGCTTCTCACAGCCCACAGAGAAACAAAATGATGAAATCACAGTTCAGAGGTCATTATAGTGCCTAAAAACCTGATCTGTTTTTGTTTGATATGACTCCCAGAGCCTCAAGATAACCAAGTCAGCACTGCTTCAGTTTGTAATTCTCCCACAAACACATACACATGCACATACATGAAACAGCACATTTATGTACAAGTTTATACACCTACAATTAGACAAAACTTGTTTCTCTGGAGTTTTACTCAAAGCCTGTGGCATTGGTTGTTTACAAACCAAACATATCACATTATACACCTACTTGTCTTTCCTCCCTCATCTTCTTCTACCTTTTTTTAATATATAGTAAATGAATGTGTTTTTCCTCAGTGCTCAGGATAACCAGACAGGGATTTCCATTATGTGACCTTGTAGGGGCCAAAAGTCAAACTCTTAAATATTCCGTTCAATTCCTCTGGTTTCCTGTCTGTTCGAGCTTGTTTGTTTTGATTTTCCCTTTCGTTCTCCAAATCTTTTGCTCCATTGTGTCTCATATGGACCTTACTGATAAGACTGTTTTCAAGAGCTGATGATGATGCACGAGCACACGGTTCCAACAAGTGATCATCTGCTCACTCTCACATTCTGGCTGTTTGGATGCTTTCAAGTCAGAGCTCGACTAAAGCAAGGGTCAGTCATATATGTGAGGGCACTGCTTTCTGGTAGATGCCTGGTGTCAGCCCGTTCCCAGTGTGCCCAGTTAGAGCAGTGCTGGCCTCGCTGTATGTGGGGGGGGGAGTGGTGGCTTTCTGGGGCCAGCAGGGGCAGCAGTGAGCTGCAAACCTCCTCCAGGAGTCCAGAGTTTTTCCTGACCAGATCCATACTCCTGAAGTGATACCCACTACCAGGCACATGAAATATTTCAGCATGAACACGGCGTAATCCGGACCCAGCCCCAAACGCTGGCGTTCAGACTGACAGGAGCAGGCCAAGGCCCGCTCCCAGCCGGGCCGGTAGTGTTGCTCGTACACAAGGCAGGCCACCACGATGGTGGCAGGCACGGTGTACAGCACCGTGAAGAGTCCGATGCGGATCATCAGACGCTCAAGTTTGTCAGTCTTGGTGCCGCCTTGCTTGATGATGCTCCTGATACGGAAGAGGGAAACAAAGCCGGCAAGTAAGAAAAGTGTGCCGGTAAAGAGGTACACTGCTAATGGAGCAAGCACGAACCCCCTCAGATTCTCCAGGCTCTGGTTCCCCACATAGCAGATCCCGGCCACTGGGTCCCCATCCACTGCACTGAGAGCCAGGACCACGATGGTCTTGACGCTGGGGATGAGCCAGGCAGCGAGATGGAAATACTGAGAGTAACCTGCGATGGCCTCACTGCCCCACTTCATCCCTGCAGCCAGGAACCATGTGAATGACAACACCACCCACCAAATGGAGCTGGCCATGCCGAAGAAATACACTAACAAGAAGACCAGGGTGCAGAGAGCAGGGCCAGTGGTGTCGTAAAGCACGTGCAGCTGCTCACCGCCGACACTACTGCTGCTGGCACCACACGCGACCCGTTCGTGACCTGCTGCCAGGCGGATGATGTAACCCAAAGAGACGAAGAGGTAGCACGCGGCCAGAAAGATGATAGGCCTCTCCGGGTACTTGAAGCGCTCCATGTCAATGAGGAAGGTGACCACTGTGGTCAGGGTGGAGACGAAGCACAACATGGACCACAGGCCAACCCAGAAGCCAGTAAAGCCACGCTCATCAGCTGAGAAGTAGGGTTGGTGGCAGGGCTGGGCACAGTTCAAAAGGGGGCCAGTCTGGACCCGGCCGTACAGAGGGTGGGACTCCCTCATGATGGGGACCAGGGGGTCTTGACAGCGACACTCCCTGTCACACTGAGGGGCGCTAGGGGGTCTGGTCCTGCCTTTAGGCGTGGGCTTGGGGAATGGCGGTGCCAGGGTGGTGGTTTCGCTGTTGTTCTGGTCCATGCACAGCATGTCGTCGCCAAGCTGGGGCAGCTGCTCGCAGCTCATCCTCTCTGGCCACTCAAAGCCATATTGGCTCATCAGAGGGGAGCACCCGCGTTTGGCGCGCTCACACACAGGGCGGCAGGGTGGCAGGGGCTTGCGATAGTCCGGTAGGCAGATGGGAGTGTACATGCTGCATAGGAAGAAGAGCAGGTCTGGAGAGCAGCGGATCCGGACCAGGGGCCAGAACTGGTGCACCTCCAGTCCCACCTCCTCCTGGGTGTCATGGTTGAACTGGTTGGGCATGTAGGTCAGGTTGTAGCCAATTCCTTTGCACATGGGGACAGTAATCGGCTCACAGACCAGATCCTTAGAGGCTGCTGACGAGAGTCCAAGACCACTGAGCAGCAGCAGCAGCAGCACGAGGGGCCACGGGAACACAGCAAAGGCCATACAGATATAATAATTATTATACTTCAAAAATGATGAATTTAAGAGTCATTGAAACAGGATTGATGAAAAAAGGAGGATTACATTGATGAGCTCATCACGGAAACCTGCATCCAAACTTTCTTCCCCAGCTAAATAAAGCCAGTTATCACGCTGCTCCAGCAGCTTCCAAGTCCCGAACAGGGTCAAAGTGAGAGAAGTTCCCCGCCGATATGAAGCGGACCGGTAAAAAGCAGCGGCTCAGGTGTCAATCATTCACCACGTCTGCCACAATCATCGTGGAGAGAGTTCATCTCCGGTAGGTCACGTCCCAATAGACTTAATAAGCCTGAAAGGTGTTGAGAAGCAGGACAAGTCGCATTATCACACACAGGAGGCAGGTCAGAGGAGTGCTGCTGGAAAATGTGTTCAGTTAAAAAAAAAAAAAGAATAAAAGAAAGGAAGAAATTACAATTCAACAATCGAATGTTTCAGCGCTCAGAACCCGACGCATCAAATCCACTTCCACGTCTATTCTCGGGTCAGTTAATTCCTCAAAGTTCTTCTGACGTCCGGTATCCCGGAAAAAATCTGGATGATCCGGACCATCCTCAAGCGGGGTCGTCCCACGTTGGCTTCATGTGCAGCGTCTGCAGCATTCACGGAGCCCCGGGACAGAGTGAGTCCGCCTGGAGCTGCGGCGCCTCCTCATCCACACAGCGCTGCTGCGTTCACGGGCTGCAGGACATGGCAGCGACCGGACCGACGAAAAGGAAGATTAGGAACAGAAATGTTGAGGAAATGTAACAAAAATGATCCAAACCAAACAACAAGACAATATATACTACTCAATTTTATTTGGCATGTTTAATTATAATGCACCTTTTAAAAAAGGCAGTTTAAATCAAATTTATATGAGGCAAAATGAAAAAAGATGAAGAATATTATATTTGTAGCATTATATTAGGAAATCAAATGGAAATATGAACTAAAAGTAGTAAATAATAACACTGTGGTATTGGGAAACATTACTCCAACCTGATTAATTTAATAATTTGAATATTTTAAAGTTGCAAGTACATTTGATCGATGCAACTTTAGTTTAATTCATTTGGACATATACTTACTATATACATTTACATACTATCATATGTCATTATTTTGATGAACTTATAAAATGTGATACACTGATATGAGAGTAAGAGTGTAAATCTACCACTCAGTCAGCATTACACTATCTACATTAATACTCCAGGTAATAGGTAATTTTTTATAATAAATGTTTCATTTTTTAATAATAAGTGCTTTATTTTTTAACGTTATATTTGGGGTTAATAATAACCGACGATTAAGCTTTTGTTTTACTGCAACAAATGACCAGCTCCAAGTTAAGAGACACGTAAAATTGATTTAATTCACATGTAAACTGAGAATTATGTCTGGTTTGCTCTACGCGGACAGCACATGAACGCATCATCGAGTTGTATTTATGACTTCTTCCGGGAACGAGCTTAATAAGAGAACTTGAAGGTAGATGATGGACAAGATGCTACCCCCCCCCCCCCTTAGACAAGCAAGGCAGGTTTATTTGTAAAGCACATTAAAGTAATTTAAAGTGTTTTACATACAAAATTAAAAGCATTACGATAAATAATTATAAAACAGTTGATTAAAAAAGCAAAACTAATTTATTATTAAAATAAATTAGAGATAAAAATAGCAGAAACATTAATTTAATTTAATTTAATTTAATTTAATTTAATTTAATTTAATTTAATTTAATTTAATTTAATTTAATTTAATTTAATTTAATTTATAAAAATTACATTCGATGAAACCTTGGAAAGTGTATTTAAAAACAAACAAAGCAGTAGATTAAAATAATAAAAACAGGCATAAAGTTATAGTGCAGTGAAAAACAATTAAGAACCTAAAATGATTGCACAGTAGTTTTATTGAGTGTCAGTTTCATAATTAATGCAGTGAACTGTAGTTCTACAGTATTTTTTATTTGCACATTGCCTTTAAAGCTGTCAGTCTGATTGTGTCTCTTTTTTTTATTCATTAAATTATTTTTTGTAAAGTCACATATTGTTCTTGGATTTGTTGCTATATGTTATGTTGTGAAATTGTTTACTTAGAGGCAACATCTTCAAAAACCTATGAGTCTAAAGCAATCAAAGTTTTTCCAACCGGATGGAGACATGCATCTTAGGTCACTTTCACACCGTCCTCATCCAATCCTTTGTAAACTGACCAGAGTTTTTTTCCTCAGAGATTCTGGTATTGACCAAACAAAACTCTGGTCTGCTTGTAGAAGGTAGTCCATTTTTTTTTGTAAATGAACCCTGGTGCACACTATATGCATTGTGATTTTTTGTGTTTTTTGACATAAAATTTTAAATTGTGTAACGGAAAAAAAAATGATAAATTTAAACTATTTAACCCAGCTAGAATATAAAACTAGTTGATGTGTTTTTAATTTTTTAAACTCTTTTTGAGAGTGAACCTATCTGGTACCAAGTATTTTGGGTTACACTACATGGCTGGAACCCAGTGATAAATGCAACAATGCTGAAGCTTTCAGTTCCCTAAGGAAACCTAGTCTGCTTGGTTCGGTGTGAAAGCTACCTTAGACAGCTACTGCATTCAAGCAAAAGAAGTCTGAATTTTATTTCTAAAAAAAAAAGAAAAGAAAAAAAGACAAGATTAAAAACAAGATTAAAACAAAACAAATTTTGATTGAAATGAAGAACTATTTGATTAATGAATAAAGTAAAAAGATCACAATCTGACTAGTGATCAAAACATTGAAACCAGCTTCCTAGTACCATTTTATTCTCATATATTGGTAGAAGTATGTGTAATATCAAAGTATAACCAAACCAGAATATTACAAGTAAAAAACAACATGACAAGCACAGATGGTGTGACTTCTCTCCGTCTCTCTTTCCTACTACTGCTGTATTCACGTTGGACAAAGGTCACAACACTCTCTGGGGTACAAAGGTCTCAAAGGGCGTGTCTGTGTATGTGTGCGTGTGTGCTCTCAAGATATCAGCTGAAACAAGTCTCTCTGTCCTCGGGTTGCTTTGATAAATGGAAGCAAACAGTGAGGAGTTCATTTGTGGAGCCAGAGTGGCATCAATCTCTCATGTGTACACAATGCACGAACACACACACACATACACACACACACACACACACACACACACACACACACACACACACACACACACACACACACACACACACACACACACACAGAAAGAGACAGAAACACGCTCATATATATGATTACTTGTGGTGATTTTCCCAGGTGCCAGGACTATTTGACTAAGACTTTAGAACACTAGGAGATGTAGTCTGCACCTCTAGCTGATCAGGTAACTATGGTTTACACACACAGACACAAACACACTCACATATACACACACTCAAATGTACTTCTATGAGGTCTGTTGTTTGAATAATGAATATGTGAATATGTAATCCTCCAAACAGTGTTTCAAAGAAGTATTTGAAAAAAAACATTCTGTCTTTCTCAAAAATCTTCTAATCAAGTTATTATAAGTAAATCAAGTACACGTTAGCTGCTTGCTGTAGATGTTGCTGTTAACTGTTCGACACTTCATTTCAACAATTGCCACTGGACAAATCAACATATTCATTATTTATTCATATTGATAGTTGGCATTAGAGACACATCTGTTGACTTTCACACAGTTGGTCTGCCTTTAAAATTATCTATATTTTTCAGTCTGAACAACTTTAGGCAGTTTGCTTATTAGTTATGTAAATTGGGAAGTAAAACCACATGTTATTGGCAAGGTTTAATGTTGCATTTTAGGCACTTTTACACATTCTCATATCCTGCATTAACTGATGCTAGCTGCTTGCTGTAGATGCAGCTGAAATGTTTCCGCTTCAATGAGGTGATCTGTGAATGTAAATATTTTGCAGATAGATTGCAGATTTGATGGCAAAAGTCTGCCATCAAAATGTTTTAATGTAAGTAAAATAATGTCTGACTATATTACAAATCCAAATATCTTTGCAAATCTTTTTTTTGCAATTCTAAAACCTTTATTTACAAATCTAAAAGTTTTGCTTGATGCAGTCAACTTTGTGTCTTTATAATTATTACACAAGAACAAAACCTTTTCAAACTTTTCTTCTTGGTATGAACATCATTTTTGGTAATTTGTTTGCATTTTTTAGTTATAAAAGTAGTAGACTGTATATTAGTTATATAGTCAATATTGGAGTATCATTGTGTTATCAATAATATTTAACATATCAGTTTGCTCTTCTATTTGCGCCACAATACCACTTCCACACCAATAAAAACATTTTTTAAACAGAATGTATGAATTTGAGACCAAAATGTTTTAAGCTCAAATCTATATGTTGATTGCAATCCTATATTTTAATTGAAATAAATTTTGATTTTTGATTGCAAATGTTGTCTGTTTAATTGCATAATATAGAAAAAAATATAATTCCATATTTATCTAGTAGATGAATTTAAGTGTTACACAGAACTGTTTTATTCTGTTTGATTTTGCACCTTGTTGCCTTTCTTATGTGAGCTGCATGAAGCACAACCACTATTTATACTAAGCAAGTGTTTAGGATGGCATGTTTGGCTTTCCTCTACATAGAACTGAGTTCACATCCCACTACAGACCTTAAGTTAATCCTGAGCCAGTTTTTCTCTTGATGAACATCAGTGTGATTGGTTCATTCTGGCAGCTATGAATGTCATTCTCTAAGTAGAACTGAGTTGAAGAATGTGCCAGATTTCATTAGACTCTTCTGGGTGAAAACCCAGTTAGTATTAGTTATTTAGACATAGAGTTAATATTTAGCTGAAAACCACCCAATCTAGCAACAGCTGTTATACATATCACACTAACAAACAAACACAGACATCATCAAAACAGAGCAACAGGAAGACAGCACCACAGCTTATGACCATTAACAGAAATTGATTGAAAAGTCAGTACTGACCCAGACTGCAGCTTAAGGTCTATAGTCCTGTTTTTATTTTCATAATAAAGACCATTTAAGCAGAACCTATTGAGATTTGATCACTCAAACCTCATTTACCTGAGACCGCGTTCTTTCAGCATTGCATATGCAGTGGGCCACATTGAAGGACCACCTACTTAAATGAAGTTCGGCACATTAGGCAGGGAAGTGAATCGCTGCTTCCTGCTCTGTGTACATTCCTCCCACCAGGGATCAGACCACTAGGGGCTAAATGTCACCCTATCGGGCTGTGCTTTTCTGAGGGTTCCTACATTTTCTGTTAATGTTTTTTTAGTGAATTTTTCCTTGTACAATGTAAAGGTCTTATCACAGGGGATGTTGTGTTGCTTCAACACAATTAACTGCATCTCTTAGAAACCTGGTGATCCATCTTCACTCATTGTCTGTCTTTGATAACAATATGAGCCTGAAAAATGTGAAAAGATATTGCTTATAGAAGCTAAAAACATTGTCCACCTCGACTATGGCAGGTCCGCTGTAGAGCAGGCAGGTGGTCTTGTAGTCTAGTACAAATTCAGAATTTTCTTTTCAGATCCATATAATACATCTTTAAAGCAAGGAGCTTTTCTTTGTCTGTGGCTTGTGTATTTTTTGCAGATTTAAATATCTACTAAAGATATGCAAGCAACAACATTATTATAATTAAAAGTTAAATAGACATACAGTACATATCACAGCAGGGGCAGCACTTTCTTTCCAGCTTTCCAGTGGTTTAGTACAATTCAAAGCTCTGCTGTCCCGTTTCTTCTAGCACCGATCATGCATTGTCGTTTTGTAACGTCTATCAAAAACCACACAATAGGATGTTAGCCGGTTTAGCTGCTAATTTATTCCATATCCCAGCACTATCACCTAATACAGGTCCCTCTCAAAAAATTAGTATATTGTGATAAAGTTAGTTATTCTCTGTAATGTACTGATAAACATTAGATTTTCATATATTTTAGATTCATTACACACAACTGAAGTAGTTCAAGCCTTTTATTGTTTTAATATTGATGATTTTGGCAAAAAAGTAAAGAAAAACCAAAAATCCTTATCTCAAAAAATTTGCATATTTCATCCAAACAATAAAAGAAAAGTCTTTTTAATACAAAAAAGTCGACCTTCAAATAATTATGTTGAGTTATGTACTCAATACTTGCAGGAATCCTTTTGCAGAAATAACTGCTTCAATGTGGTGTGGCATGAAGGCAATCAGTCTGTGGCACTGCTGAGGTGTTATGGAGGCCCAGGATGCTTCAATAGCGGCCTTAAGCTCTGGTGTCTCTCAACTTTCTCTTCACACTATCCCACAGATTCTCTATGGGGTTCAGATCAGGAGAGGTGGCAGGCTAATTGAGCACAGTAATACTATGGTCAGTAAACCATTCACCAATGCTTTTGGCACTGTGAGCAAATGCCAGGTCATGCTGAAAAATGAAATCTTCATCTCCATAAAGCTTTTCAGCAAAAGGAAGCATGAAGTGCTCCAAAATATCCTGATAACTAGCTGCATTGACCCTGCCCTTGATAAAACACAGTAGACCAACACCAGCAGCTGACATGGCACCCCAGACCATCACTGACTTTGGGTACTTGGCACTGGACTTCAGGCATTTCGGCATTTCTTTCTCCCCAGTCCTCCTCCAGACTCTGGCACCTTGATTTCTGAATGACCTGCAAACTGTGCTTTCATCTGAAAGTAGTAATTTGGACCACTGAGCAACAGTTCAGTGCTTCTTCTTCTCTGTAGCCCAGGTTAGGCACTTCTGCTGCTGTTTCTAGTTGAAAAGTGGCTTAACCTGGGGAATACATCACCTGTAGCCCATTTCCTGCACACGCCTGTGCATGGTGGCTCTGGATGCTTCTATTTCAGACTCAGTCCACTGCTTCTGCAGGTCCCCCAAAGTCTGGAATTAGCCCTTTCTCAGGGTCGGTCACTTCTCATTGTACAGCGTTTTCTGCAACACTTTTTCCTTCCCACAGACTTCCTACTGAGGTGCCTTGATACAGCACTCTGGGAACAGCCTATTCATTCAGAAATTTATTTCCGTGTCTTACCTTCTTGCTTGAGGGTGCCAATGATGGCCTTCTGGACAGCAGTCAGTTCGACAGTCTTACCCATGATTGCGGTTTTGAGTAATGAACCAGGCTGGGAGTTTTTAAAAGCTTCAGGAATATTTTGCAGGTGTTTAGTTAACTCATTGATTCCGATGATTAGGTTCATAGCTCATTTAGAACACCTTTTCATGATATGCACATTTTTTGAGATAGGAATTCGGGGTTTTCATGGGCTATATGCCAAAATCATCAGTATTAAAACAATGAAAGACCCGAAACCTTTCAGTTTGTGTGTTATGAAATATAAAAGCTGGCAGGGCCAGTTTCATTTTTATCATTACATTATGGAAAAGAATTAACTTTATCACAATATGCTAATTTTCTGAGAATAAAATAAAAAAAAAAAATAAAACCTTAATTAAACTATAAACATTTTATAGACATTTGAAAGTTAAATTTTTATTATTGCATTATGGAAAAGAATACACTTTATCACAATATGCTAATTTTTTGTGAAGGACCTGTAGAAACTGGGCCTGAACTCATTTATTTAAGGACACATAACAGTAACATGCCCAGGTTGTTACACTATATAGAATAAACTATGAAATAATGGATTTATCATAAGTGTAGTCTATTAACACAATTTCAAAATTGATATGTAGATTGACATTCTACCTTTCAAACATAAATTGTAGCTTTTTCTTAAAATAACTGTATTTTCATGTCTCTTTATCTCAATGTACAGTGGGGAAAATAAGTATTTGAACACGCTGCTATTTTGCTATTTCTCCCACTTAGAAATCATGGAGGGGTCTGAAATTTTCATCGTAGGTGCAAGTCCACTGTGAGAGAGATAAACTAAAAAGAAAAATCCAGAAATCACAATGCATGATTTTTTAATGGTTTATTTGTGTGATATAGCGGCAAATAAGTATTTGAACACCTGTGTGTCATCTAGAATTCTGACCCTGAAGGACCTGTTAGTATGCCCATAGACGTCCACCTGCACTCCATGTATCATCCTTAATCAGATGCACCTGTTTGAAGTCGTTAGCTGCATAAAGACACCTGTCCACCCCAAACAATCAGCAAGACTTTAACTTGTAACATGGCGAAGACCAAAGAGCTGTCCAACGACACAAGAGAGAAAATTGTACACCTCCACAAGGCTGGAAAGGGCTACGGAGCAATTGCCAAGCAGCTTGGTGAAAAAAGGTCCACTGTTGGAGCAATCATTAGAAAATGGAAGAAGCTAAACATGACGGTCAATCTCAATTGGAGTGGAGCCCCATGCAAGATATCACCTTGTGGGGTCTCAATGATTCCAAGAAAGGTGAGGAATCAGCCTGGAACTACACGACAGGAGTTGGTCAATGACCTGAAAAGAACTGGGACCAACGTTTCCAAGGTTACTGTAGGTAATACACTAAGACGTCATGATTTGAAATCATGCATGGCACGAAAGGTTCCCCTGCTTAAATCAGCACATGTCAAGGCCTGTCTTAAGTTTGCATATGACCATTTGGATGATACAGAGGAGTCATGGGAGAAAGTTTTGTGGTCAGATGAGACCAAAATAGAACTTTTTGGTCATAATTCCACTAAGCGTGTTTGGAGGAAGAAGAATGAAGAGTACAATCCGAAGAACACTATCCCTACTGTGAAGCATGGGGGTGGTAGCATCATGCTTTGGGGGTGTTTTTCTGCACATGGGACAGGACGAGTGCACTGCATTAAAGAGAGGATGACTGGGGCCGTGTATTGTGAGATTTTGGGGAACAACCTCCTTCCCTCAGTCAGAGCATTGAAGATGGGTCATGGCTGGGTCTTCTACCACGACAACGACCCAAAGCACACAGCCAGGAAAACCAAGGACTGGCTCCGTAAGAAGCATATCAAGGTTCTAGCATGGCCCAGCCAGTCTCCAGACCTGAACCCAATCGAAAATCTTTGGAGGGAGCTCAAACTCTGTGTTTCTCAGCGACAGCCCAGAAACCTGACTGATCTAGAGAAGATCTGTGTGGAGGAGTGGGCCAGGATCCCTCCTGCAGTATGTGCAAACCTGGTGAAAAACTACAGGAAACGTTTGACCTCTGTAATAGCAAACAAAGGCTACTGTACCAAATATCAACATTCATTTTCTCAGGTGTTCAAATACTTATTTGCCGCTATATCACACAAATAAATCATTAAAAAATCTGCATTGTGATTTCTGGATTTTTTTTTTTGTTTATCTCTCTCACAGTGGACATGCACCTACGATGAAAATTTCAGACCCCTCCATGATTTCTAAGTGAGAGAAATAGCACAATAGCAGGGTGTTCAAATACTTATTTTCCCCACTGTATGTCCATGTCTCACCCAATGTGCAATTTGATTATGAAGACTACGGAAAAGTCCAACACACTCTCATTTGGTCGAACATGAAAAATTGACTTCAATAGGAATACATACTTCCTAGAGGTACTGAATTTGTAGACCGTAAATATTACTAGAAATAATCCGAAATTAGCCTTAAATATGTATGTTTTTCTCTGGTTCATTCTCTGGCTAATTTTATTAGTCTTCTATTGATCAACTAACTTGAACCAACTAACCTTTTGTTTACCAGTTAAACAAGCAAACATATCAGATTATCCTGTAAGCTTTAGAAGAACAGAATCCATTAACTGAATGATGGCCACAAGAAGAAGGTTAGAAGCTGATAAGTAGAACTTTGAATATATATAATGTAGTGAACTATATGGTGCTTGTCAGAATAAGAATTAAGGAATGGTTTAGGTTTTCAGCTGCATTCATGCAGCCGTGAAGTTGTTTTATATTAAATTATGATCTAAAAACACACAAACAAGGATTAGGGGTTGAGAAACAGTGAATTTGCCCTTCATCACCAACAATTGCACAATATCAATCTGCTCAGCTCAAAGCTCGATTTGGTTGCATGAGCCTCTGAACAAGCAGGTCAGTGGGAATACTGGGGCCCTGCCAGCTTTTGTGTAGTAGCTCACTAAAATTCAGCAGGGGTGGGGCTGCTCATTGTGTGTGTGTGTGTGTGTGTATGTACACCCTCCTCTCATGTTGGGAGAGTGGAGGCCCAGTCCTTCCCTCCGCTGTGACTGTTTTCCACCCCTCTTCCTCTCGCAACTCTCTTTCTTTTTCCTCGTCCTCTTTTCCTCCTTAAACTGTCTTTTGTTTTCATTTTCGTTGGCATTTCTGCTCCACCATTGTTTGGAGCCCTAAATGAGTCTTGACTGGCCCGCGGGCCAGTGGAGAAGCACAAAGGACAGCGTTCTACTCGCTACAGTTGGTCCATTGTGGGCTTCCCACAATGCACTAATTGGCTATGACAATTAAGCACGGTTGGCACTCAGCTTCAATTTGCTCGTTGCTCAACATACATCACAGGCAAATGAGCTTCTGAGCTCACTGCTCTCCCACAAGCTATACATTCACTGGGCAGATTTACTTTTATTCATGTCAATCTGTTCATCAACTTCAAAACCATCCGCTAACTAATGCATCATCTTTTGTCATGTCAGGGAATGTTCTCCTTTTGTTTATTCTTCACCTTGGGAGCAAAGAAACTCTCCAAAAGGACCATTCAGTAGCCTCTTTGGAGCTTTCAATCACAATCAAACATATTCTCCATGTTGGCTGGACACATCTTAATAATGTTTAGACAAAGGGGAATTTACATTTACAATTTAATGAACAAATTAATGAATGAATGTCAGGTTCAGATCTGTTCTCCGCCTCTACAGTCAGCAGCTGATTCCTAGGATTAGAGGTAGGGTATAAATCATCATAACTCTAAGCCTGTTAACAATGTTAACCATCTATTGCATGAAATATTACTTACAATGGCCTAAATAATAGATATAGTAGTTTCATGATGTGTAAATTAATGGGACTCCAATAGGTTCTTGTACTAGGAATTTTCTGTATTTTGACAATGCTGCCATTTGCCAGCAAATATTTTTAACAGATTAGAAAAAAAAAACTACTTATAAAACAATATTAATATTAGGTTTACTTACCCAATATACTGAGTTAATTTGCCAGAATATGCACATGCTTCTGTGCTTCAAACATGATCTCACACATTGTCAGATCATGTTTGAAGAAAAAAAAACTGAAAGCTTTTCCAGGTGGCCACACACGAACATGGAGTAAAAAAAAAAAAGAAAACAAATGATGAGACACAATTATTGAAAAAATGAGGATAAGCAGTGCAAATGTTCAGACAATCTTTCTATCAATAGTTGACACACACAAACGGCGTAAGTAGTTGTTAAAAATAAAAAAAAAAAGTTGAAAACACGCTTACTTTCAAATTTCCAATTTGAAAAAGTTACAGAAATTTTCAGTCAAATATGGGGACACAATTAAAATTGGGACTGTCATGCACCGGGAAGGCCATGATTACATATGGTCACATGGTAAAGCTGCCATTACATTAAAGGCTAAATACATCTTCTCAGTTTTAATCGTAATCTCATGGTATATATATATATGTAAAATTAGGCCATTTTTGCTCTTTCCCTGAGAAGTAATACTGATGGTGCCTTGAATAATACTGCTTCATTTATTTAATGTTTATGTTTTGGGGATTTATACATGAAGCTTTTATCCCTGTTGAAAATTAAAATTTACTGACAGAGCCATAAGAAATTATTTATTTATTTGATCATATAGTAATATATTTTTAGGGTTTCAGTCTGTTTAATGGGGACCATCCTCCCCATCCTGCTTTAACGACTATCGTCCTGTGGCACTGACACCCATTATCATGAAGTGCTTTGAACGACTAGTCCTGTCACACATAAAATCCATCCTGCCCCCCAGCCTGGTACTACCAGTTCGCTTACAGGGCAAAGCGATCCACAGACGATGCAATTTGCTCTGCCCTCCACCCAGCACTCACCCACCTGGACAAGAAAGACTCGTATGTGAGAATGCTGTTCTTAGACTTCAGCTCAGCATTCAACACCATAATACCACAACAACTCATCTGCAAACTGGACAAACTGGGCCTCAGCACCTCACTCTGCAACTGGCTGCTGGATTTTCTCAGCCAGAGGCCTCAAGCGGTGCGTGTTGGCAACAACATCTCATCTGCACTGACTACAACAGGAACGCTCTCCAACGCATCGTGAGAACAGCTGAAAGGATAATCAGTGTACCACTACCCTCCCTGCAAGATCTTTACACCACCCGCCTCAGCCGCAAAGCTATCTCAATTGCCAACGATAGAAGTCACCCTGCACACAGTCTGTTCAGCCTCCTGCCCTCTGGAAAGAGGTACAGGAGCCTCCGCCTCCGCACCACCAGACTCACGAACAGTTTCTTCCACCAGGCCGTGAGACTGCTGAACTCTCTCCCCTCCCCACCCACGGGACTGCTGAACTCTCTTCCCTCCTCCCTCTCACCCCCAGCCCCAGCCAAAAGGAGCACCGGGCTGGCAAACCCCCCCCCCACACACACACACACACCCACCCACCTAAATTGACTCTGTACATGCAAAAATTTGCACACACTTGCTGCTTGTATATTTATATTTATATATATATATTGCTATTGCACTAGTCATTACATTACAACAACTACCTCATAATGCACATAACTGGGATAATCAGTACTGTCTTGTTTTGTCTGTTTTATCTTGTTGAACTTGTCCTTCCACTCCGTACTACTTATGTCTTGTCTTGGGGTACTCATGTCTTGTTCTGTCATACGTGTTTGTTTGTTTCTAGTTTTAGTTTAGCACTTTACCGTTGTTGTTGTACCGTAGTTTAGGTCTCGTCTTGCGCACCTGCACTTTGATGTTGTTGTACATGTAAACGCATAGGATAGTGAGAAACGAAATTTCGATTCCTTTGTATGTCAAGTACATGTGAAGAAATTGACAATAAAATTGACTTTGACTTTGACTTTGACTTGACTTTGATCACTAGACTATATGCAGTCATTTTATTTTTTTTTCAATGAACATTCGATCAGTCCGGCACTTGGCTTGTTCCTAAATTTTTCATTTGGCCCCCATGTCCATTTGACTTTGACACCCCTGGTATATAATAAAACCCTGTCAATGTTCATGTCAAATTCGTCAGTAATTACGTCTGCTATGTCAGTGGCCAAGACAGCAGCACAAAGTTCCAGCCGTGGAATTGTGGTGTGGAGGATGTAGGGCCAGCTTAGACTTACCCATGACAAATCCAATGTGACTGTTTCTCTCCATGTCCATTACTTTGAGGTAGGCCACTGTTGATATGGCCATAGTTCTCTGTATCTCATAGAGCGCAGAGAAACGGGCACATATGGTCTGTCTATCTGAAGCTGTTCAAGGTCGCATAGTGAGGCAGTCCACAATCTCCACTGTTCTTCCTTCAGAACTGGTAGGGGATCGTTCCATTCAGCTTGCTCAGTAGACAGCTCTCTGACCAAAGCCTTCCCTTGAATTGTTACAGGTGACATGTAACCCAGGGGCTCATAAAGGCCATCGACTATAGACAAGAATCCCCCTCTAGTGATGGGCTTCTGTTCAAGGTGAAAGTGTGAGATTGCATGTTCCAGGTAAGTCCTAGACTAAGACACTAGGTTTTTGACTCTCTCTTCGAGGGGGGAAGGCATCCATTACAGCGCAGTTGTTGGATGCTATTTTGTGTATGCTTGACTCTGCTAACATTTCCTTTGTTCTTCTCAAGATAGAGATGGCTTTGTCTTGAGTGGGAAAAGACATAAAAGTTTCTCATGACGAACTGCCTCACTTCAGCACCGTGTTCTTTCTCACCTTGCATGGCTGCTTTTCTCAGGCCATAGATGGCTACTGCAGGGGAGGGAGAGTTCCCAATCACATGCACTTTATGCGGTATTCAGTGATCTGCTTGTTTGGGTCATTATTATTATATATTATTTGCTGGATATCCGCTGTCACAGCAATGGGTTCTCTGCGGAAGCGCATCAGGACTAGTATTGTTCATGTCAGGCCCTCGAAGAAGAATATCATTAAGGGAAACCCCTTTGTGCTTGGCACTAGAGTTGAACACCACACAGATCTGGTCTCTTTTCTGTGATGATAGACACCGAAGATCGGTAAGTACCAGTATTCTTGTTGTGCTGTAAGTGTAGGAGCAGGTTCTGCTTGAGCTGCATTGAACATTGCTTGCTTAATTTGAAAAAGTATTCTTTCATACCTTGTTTCTTTTCCAGCATACGGTGCAGAGAGGTGAGACGGTTGATGGCATGTTGCATATTGTTGGGTAGATGTGGCCTGTTTGGCTTGAAAGGCAGAGTTTGCAGTTTGCTTCATCCATGTAAACCTCTCTGTCCATAAGATCAAGAAAGAGTTCACCCTTGATAGACATGCCAAGCTTGTCATCATACTGTACTTTTCAAAACACATTTCTGCTCAAGCTGTCCACCCCGTGACTGTGATTGAATGTAAAGACACTTGGGAAGCAATTGGGAGGCTCACAGCTGTCAATCCTATCTTTCACCACTAGGTTGCTGGTGAATGGGCTGAGGACCAAGTGGCGCCTACTTGATGGCACACTGGTTTGGAAGACACTGATGCTGGTTCACCTGTGGGCTCTTCCCAGGCACATATCTCCAATGATGACCCATCCAAGATTGAGCCGCTGAGCTAATGGTGCGCTGTGAGGGCCATTACATTTTTCCTGCATCTGGTGCACCTGAATCACGTCTCGCCCGAGGAGAAGCAGGATAGATATGTCTGAGTCTGTCATCTGGCAGCATGTCACATTCAATCAAGGTTGGAGAGGGAAATTGTGTGTTGCCATCTAGATACTCCACAATGAAGTTGCTGGTTCGTTAAAGTTACCGTGCACATCCTGGGCACAATTGTTTCCATTGTTTCTACTGTGATGTCAAATTGTTGTTGTTTTTTGTACTGCTCTGCTTGTCTAATCTCTGTTTCAAGGAGAGAGGTGTGGCGGCGCCCTTGGTGCAGCGGCCCGATGCTCACTCATCGAACGTAATTTCGTTGGTGTACTGTGTCATGCACTGTGTATCAATGACAATAAACTACTATCCTATCCTATCCTATCCTGGTGCGCCGTCCTGCAGTCTCAATCACCCCCAAACACACTTTTCTTTTGATGTTATGAAGAGGGCATTGCTTGTCAGGATTATCATCTGGTTGTGTTGCTGTGGGACTGCCAATGTCATTGCTCTCCGCTGAGACGTCTTTTTCACAACGACTGATGTTCTCACCTGGTCACTGGTTATGTAACTCTTTTCTGTCTTGGTTCCGCACGATGCTCCTGTTATGCTGGCAAAGCTGGGGTCATTGCGTGTCCTTGCTTGTTCACAGATGAAGCTCACGAACACTGAAAAACGGTGCGTACGGCACTCTGTGTTTTTTTTTGTAACATGGTCCAACAGTAATCCACTTTTCTTGTAGGTTGTGTGGAAGTTTACGGACTATGGGACTGACTCTCCGGGAGGTGTTGAGATACAAGAGACCAGGTAGGTAGCCATCTATCCTAGCTGCTTCAACCTCCATGAGAATGTCTCGGAGTTCTCTCAGCTTGTGGTTGTCCCTGACTGAGATTTTGGGGAAATCTTTTTTAAGGAGAGCATTCTCTATCACCTCATGTGAACCGTAAACATCTTCTAGTCTCTGCCACAACATCATAAGGCCTGAAGGTGGATTGTGAATGTGTACTGCTCTGATAATGATGGTCCAACCCACTTGCACAGCAGATCGAGTTCCTCTCTGGCAGAGAGATTTAAGTCATCAGTTGAGCCAAGAAAAGATTCCTTCCAGGCCCAGTAGTTCTCTGGTTTGTCATCAAATTTCAGCAGGCCTGAACTCACCAACCCGTGTCGTATCAGGTACTTCCCAAGATCACTGCACTGTATGGGTTAGCATTATACACTCACTGGCCACTTTATTAGGTACACCATGCCAGTAACGGGTTGGACCCCCTTTTGCCTTCAGAACTGCCTCAATTCTTCGTGGCATTGATTCAACAAGGTGCTGAAAGCATTCCGCAGAGAGTTTGGTCCATATTGACATGATGGCATCACACAGTTGGTGCAGATTAGTCGGCTGCACATCCATGATGTGAATCTCCCGTTCCACCACATCCCAAAGATGCTCTATTGGATTGAGATCTGGTGACTGTGGACGCCATTTGAGTACAGCCAACTCATTGTCATGTTCAAGAAACCAGTCTGAGATGATTCCAGCTTTATGACATGGTGCATCATCCTGCTGAAAGTAGCCATCAGAAGTTGGGTACATTGTGCTCATAAAGGGATGGACATGGTCAGAAACAATACTCAGGTAGGCTGTGGCATTGCAACAATGTTAAATTGGTACCAAGGGGCCCAAAGAGTGCCAGGAAAATATTCCCCACACCATTTACACCACCACCACCAGCCTGAACTGTTGATACAAGGCAGGATGGATCCATGCTTTCATGTTGTTGACACCAAATTCTGACCTTACCATCCGAATGTTGCAGCAGAAATCGAGACTCATCAGACCAGGCAACGTTTTTCCAATCTTCTATTGTCCAATTTTGATGAGCTTGTGCAAATTGTAGCCTCAGTTTCCTGTTCTTAGCTGAAAGGAGTGGCACCCGGCGTGGTCTTCTGTTGCTGTAGCCCATCTGCCTCAAAGTTCGATGTACTGTGTGTTCAGAGATGCTCTTCTGTCTACCTTGGTTGTAACGGGTGGTTATTTGAGTCACTGTTGCCTTTCTATCAGCTCGAACCAGTCTGGCCATTCTCCTCTGACCTCTGGCATCAACAAGGCATTTCCGCCCACAGAACTGTCGCTCACTGGATATTTTTTTTTTTCGGACCGTTCTCTGTAAACCCTAGAGATGGTTGTGTGTGAAAATCCCAGTAGATCAGCAGTTTCTGAAATACACAGACCAGCCCTTCTGGCACCAACAACCATGCCACGTTCAAAGTCACTCAAATCACCTTTCTTCCCCAAACTGATGCCCGGTTTGGACTGCAGGAGATTGTCTTGACCATGTCTACATGCCTAAATGCACTGAGTTGCCGCCATGTGATTGGCTGATTAGAAATTAAGTGTTAACAAGCAGTTAGACAGGTGTACCTAATAAAGTGGCCGGTGAGTGTATGTAGGGGGTGAATGTGTTTCATATGGCTGGTGAGTCATTGTTGGAATAGCCAATGTTATGAGTAAGTTCCCTGTAGCTGTATGGTGTCAGTGCTAGTGTGCTGTTGTGAAGTCCAGCTGGTTTGTCTTTGGGATGTGAGGTTTGGGGCCTATTCAATAAACTCATGTTCACTGATTTTACTTGATGACATATCACCTTCGTTCCTGCAGCTCTGAACACCATTGTCCATGGTTGGCTGGGGCACTGGTGAATGTGAGGTCATAGGTGGCTTTGCATCAGGTAAGGCTGTGAATGAGTTTAGTGTGTCGGCTGATACACTCTGAAGGGACAGGTTACCTAGTTGTTAAACAGGCATTTGCGCTGCTGCATTTTTACCATGTAGTTCAATAGGGTTCTGAGTTAGCACTTTGTTTTTTCTATGCTGAGGCGGGCTCTGTTCATATACGTTAACATACCTTCACTTACAAGCAAATGTATTTTGGCCATAAACGTAGATAGAGAAATAAAACCTGTACTGATTGCGTCTTCAAGCAAATGAACTGCCTACGGCAAGTCTAAAGGCACATATGACCACTAGAGGTCTCCCTTAACCATATACGACTCTAATACTAAAAGAAAATCACAATGATGTCTGTCCACCTTTTGCAGCTATTACAGCTTCAACTATTCTGGGAAGGCTGTCCAAAAGGTTGTGGAGTGTGTTTATAGAAATTAAGAAATTATCAACCATTCTTCCAAAACTGCCTTGGTGAGGTCATACACACTCTGCACAATGCAGACTGAAATGTACCATTCTCCTGGCAACCTCCAAACCCTGAATTCGTCAATCAGATTGCCAGATGGAAAAGCTTAATTCATCACTCCAGAGTCCAGTGGCAAAGTGCTTTTAAAAACCAGTGTCATCCTATGACAGTTCCACGCTGAAAATAACTAAGCTCCTTAGACCAGCCCCGTCTTATATATATATATATATATATATGCAATCAATAATTTTAATTTATATTTTGCATGATAATGACTTGTTTAAATTTAACATACACTATTCTGTTGTTCACAAAAGATTCAAACACTTTCACCATTGAGACATTTATCTTTATTAGCATAAGTGGCTAGTGGACAAACGAAAACCAGACATAAGGAAGAGAGGGAGGCTGAATAACTCACAAAATCAACTCCCTGTACTTGCATATGTGTTTGGCTGTGATGAAAAGAACCAATGATAAAAATTATAACTTAAAAAGTGCAAAATAAAGTCCAGTAACTCTGCTTAAATACTGTATAATATATTCTTTTTGAAACACATCAGGTAAAATGCAATATAACAATGAGGATGGTATGCCTGCAACATAAATATTTCACATAGTCACATACACATCTCTCATGTGACCACTTGTAAACTTGAGATGGCCCAAAGGTTTTATCTTATAAAATTTACTGCTGTCACTCTAGTGAAAAAGGAAACAGAACTGAACTGGGAGAACATGTCACACCTAATGGATTCTTCAGTTTTATACTATGCTCATATTGATGATTACATGTCGAGATGGAAATGAAAATGGCAGCACTGGAGTAAGAGCAATTGAAAAAGAAACAATTATAATTTAACACAAATATTCCTACGTGTGAATGAGCAGAGTAACATACTGCATTTATTAAGTGTTAAGGTCTACATCATCTACTGTAGCTACATTGAAGCAAACTACAGAGCCCAACAGGCTTTAGGGTTTTTCTGTATTGGTACACACAAATGAGTAATTCATGCTCTCAATCATCACCATCGAGGTACTGCAGCAACAGGAACTAGTGGCCTGTTTGTCCCAAACAGGTCAAGTACTGGATGTTCGGTTCCATATACACATTCTTTCGCTTTGCTCTGAATTCAATTCAATTTCAATTCAATTTATTTGTATTGCCCAGAATCACAAATCACAGATTTGCTCCAATGGGCTTTACATTTTGTACAAAAGCAACACAACATCCCCTGTCCTTAGACCCTCACATCGTACAAGGTAAAACTCAAAACTTAAAAAAAAACCTTTAACGGGAAAAACCAAATAATTACTGATGAATTGTCCTAACAGACCAAGATCTTATGACATGATGTAGGCAACAAAGGAACTAAACTGAGTTCCACCTGGAAGCTCGACATTTATCGAAATTAACTAAATCACTTTGTTTGGAGGTAAAACTAATGTTTCTGCTTAGTGCTGTTTTGGAAATCTCTGAACAAGTTATGTGTTTTACACACAATTCTGATCTGCTCCATGGTAAAAATGTGTGAATGGTAAAAATAAATAAATAAAAATAACAAGATTCTATAGCCAACAGAATGATACACAACACATGAAATCATGAAAATCAATACAAATGTTACATCTCTTCATTAGACCTTTATGCAACAGACACAATCAGTCAACAATAAATTCCTTTTTGTAATTCAAAACATAATAAGAATGATGAGAGATATTTATTCAACTGACAATTGAGTGCACATTCCCTGATATAAGAAACTACACTGACATATTTTAAAGTAAGTCTACATGCTTTATAAATATGAATAACAAAAAATTTAGCAAAAAAACATATATTTAAATGAATCATTTATAAGTTGGGTTCCAGTCCATCAGTGCAATTCAGCCACACAAATTGCCTTCGAGGTAATTATGTTTTTTTCTGGGCAAAAATAAGGTAAACAAAACATAAGGGGAGGAGAATAAGATCCAAAAAAGATGATTTAACACAGAAATAAAGACTGTTCAGTTCATCCACAACAAACCTCCAGTCTATCAAAAAGAAAAAAACAAGCAGCAGGAAGCAGCAGCTGCTGTGTTTCCATCCAAAGGTTATATACAACTACATTTGTGGATAAGTGTGTTAAAATCACAGCTTTGAATAAATAAATAGAACTATTTTATAAAATATTTTGATCTAAGAAGCAGGTTTTGTCTGTAGGAGGTACATGTTGTTTCATGATATTAATATTCCTGAATAAAAAGTTGATGTTAAAACAGCATTAGGAGCAATGCTGTGGCTTGCGAAACTATTTGGCTCCCTTGAACTTTCTGACCTTTTGCCACATTTCAGGCTTCAAACATAAAAGATATAAAACTGTAATTTCTTGTGAAGAATCAACAACAAGTGGGACACAAGCATGAAGGTAAACACACTTTATTGGATATTTTAAACTTTTTTAACAAATAAAAAACGAAAAATTGGGCATGCAAAATCATTCAGCCCCTTTAGTTTCAGTGCAATAAACTGATAAATGGAATCCACCTGTGTGTAATCAAGTCTCTGTATAAATGCACCTGCACTGTGATAGTCTCAGAGGTCTGTTTAAAGTGCAGAGAGCATCATGAAGAACATGGAACACACCAGGCAGGTCCGAAATACTGTTGTGGAGAAGTTTAAAGCTGGATTTGGATACAAAAAGATTTCCCAAGCTTTAAACATCCCAAGGAGCACTGTGCAAGCAATAATATTGAAATGGAAGGAGCATCAGACCACTGTAAATCTACCAAGATCTGGCCGTCCCCCTAAACTTTCAGCTCATACAAGGAGAAGACTGATCAGAGATGCAGCCAAGAGGCCCATGATCACTCTGGATGAACTGCAGAGGTCTACAGCTGAGGTGGGAGAATCTGTCCATAGGAAAACAATAAGTCGTATACTGTACAAATCTGGCCTGTATGGAAGAGAGGCAAGAAGGAAGCCATTTCTTAAAGATATCCATAAAAAGTGTTGTTTAAAGTTTGCCACAAGCCACCTGGGAGACACACCAAACATGTGGAAGAAGGTGCTCTGGTCAGATGAGACCAAAATCGAACTTTTTGGCAACAATGCAAGACGTTATGTTTGGCGTAAAAGCAGCACAGCTCATCACCCTCAACACACCATCCCCACTGTCAAACATGGTGGTGGCAACATCATGGTTTGGGCCTGCTTTTCATCAGCAGGGACAGGGAAGATGGTTAAAATTGATGGGAAGATGGATGGAGTCAAATATAGGACCATTCTGGAAGAAAACCTGATGGAGTCCGCAAAAGACCTGAGACTTGGACGGAGATTTGTCTTCCAACAAGACAATGATCCAAAACATAAAGCAAAAACTACAATGGCATGGTTCACCAAAAAACATATCAAGGTGTTAGAATGGCCAAGTCAAAGTCCAGACCTCAATCCAATTGAGAATCTGTGGAAAGAACTGAAAACTGCTGTTCACAAACGCTCTCCATCAAACCTCACTGAGCTCGAGCTGTTTTGCAAGGAGGAATGGGCAAAAATATCATTTTCTCGATGTGCAAAACTGATAGAGACATACCCCGAGCGACTTGCAGCTGTATTCGCAGCAAAAGGTGGTGCTACAAAGTATTAACTCAATAGGGCTGAATGATTTTGCATGCCCAATTTTTTGTTTTTTATTTGTTAAAAAAGTTTAAAATATCCAATAAAGTGTGTTTCACTTCATGAATGTGTCCCACTTGTTGTTAAAATAAGTGGGACACAAATAGTTTCGCAAGCCACTGTACATTTTGAGAGACCTGACAAATAATTGTTTAAACAATAAATTAAACAAAAAAAATGTCAAATAAACAAAACCCAATCAACACACTCTAGACTCATTTTCTCAACATTTGCCTTTCAGACTGGATGGAAACACAGCTAGTACGACAGATATAGGAACACAGGGAAGCAGCAAGTTATAAAGGCTGTCGGATAGGTTGCATAGAGATAAAAGGTAAAGCTACGATCATGTTTGGCTTCTGCTTGAATAAAGCTTGGCGGGATGAAGAATCACAGAGGACAAGGAGGAGGGTGAAAGGCAGTGATGGGAGGATCTTTTCAGAATATTATTGCCTCTTTATTTTACAGATTGACTGAGAGCAAGAGGAACATGTGCTTAGATGATGAGAGAAAGTCCCTTTACTTCAAATCTGTTGACATTTGAAATGCACAGTAAGGGATCAAAGGAGTCAGTTAAAACACATATCAGTCAACTTATAGTTATAGGTAGAAATCAATCAGAACATTTATTCAAACTATATTTTCATCATAATAATTTATTGTTATTATTAGTTAATTTTTTTATTCTGTAAAAGATTTCACTCTAAAGGCTTTAAACATGTCTCCTTTTCAGAGAATAGCAGCTGTTGTCAGTTATAATGGATTCATGTCAACAGAAACGTTTCTACTCACATATTTGGGCACTTTTCCAACATTTGTGTTAGCACTACAGAATAGTAATAAAATACTCAACTCATAGAAAGTAAACTCATATAAGAGAGATGTGTAATGTCATACTAAACAGAGCAATGTCACACACGCCTGTAATAATACATAGCACTACTCGGGCATCTAATGAATAATTGTACTATTGTTTTGATGATTATTGTATCAAATGAAATAGTCTTATCGACCAAGTTTTAATTGTAGTGTTGGTTGGAGGATAATATATAATATAGATTTTTTTCACTTGTTTCTGTGGATATTCGGACAATTTTGTTTTACAATGTTTTATATGTATTTGATGTATTATATTAACATTATAATCAACACGAGTCCAGACTGAACACAGCTGCTACAAAAACTCTTTAGTTTCATGCTCAATCGATTTTGAGCCGTCACTTCAACATAATCATTTTCATGACATTCAGAATCAGTTCAATCATTTATACTATATCAAATTTCGAAAAAAATATCCCAAACCATGATTTTGTTTTAAACATGATGTAATGTGAGGTGTTAGCTCCGGACTTTCATGACAGACGCAAAACGTCTGCTTATTCTGCTGATAATCCATACATGGAAGGAGTCCTGGAATCAGAGATGATCGATGGTCGTGATAGATGATGATCATATGAAAATGTTGGACTACAAACTACAAGTGTGTCACTCTGAAAAGCTTGATGCAGCAGTTCTTCAAATGGTCTCTCCCTGCTCAAAATTCAGCTCAGGTAAGTGTGTGTGTGTGTGTGTGTGTGTGTGTGTGTGTGCGTGTGTGTGTGTGTGTGTGTGTGTGTATGTTTGTGCTCAGAAAGTGTGTGTTGCAGGTACACACTGATGTATATACAATTGATGATGTTCCTTCTTGGATCAAACTGTCAACTTGTTTGTTGAGTCCGGTTGTGAAGACACACAAGTCAGAAAAACAGGCACTTTTGTCCTTGTTACAGCTGTTGCATGTGTGTGTGTGTGTGTGTGTGTGTGTGTCTCAGGTATCTTGGGAGGGCAGGTGAAAGCACCCGGGACTTTCATCATCAGGCAACCAGAAGGAGGATGGCGTCCTGTGGTGAAGCTCTCTGCGGACGCATCGTGGACACGGCTGGGCTTTCTGCCGACACTCAGCATGGAACACAGCACCGCAGCCGTCACACCTGCATACACACGCACACACGCAAAAAGAACACAGTTCTTTAGTGTTTCACACCTCATGTCTTGTTGAAGCCTTCCTTCTCAATCTTGAACATTCTTCCCAATAAAATAATAAAAAAAATAATAATAAAAAAAACACACTGTACAGCTTTTGTTGTGAAGCAGTAGCAGCTCCCTGTAGCCTGTGCTTTGTTTTGTTTAGTTTTTTTTTTCCATAGAAGAATCAGGAAAAAGGTTTTTATGGCACACACTTGAAAGCTGATCATGCTGTTAACATGTAGAGGAGTAGGTAAGTATTTGATCCCTCACAAATTTTTCCCACTAACATAGAAGTGAACAGTCTATAATTTTAAAAATATGTTTCTTCTAACAATGAGATACAGAATATCAAAAAGAAAATTCAGAGAACAACATTATATAAAACTGATTTTGAAATTGATTGCATTTCTTTAATAATTAAATAAGAGTTAAATAATTATTTGATCCCCTGAAAAACATGTCTATCTGCAGCAAAATGGCAAATTACAATGGGCACAACTAAAGAGCTGTCTAAAGACATCAGGGACACATTGTAGACCTGCACATGCCTAGATTTGGCTACAAGGCAATAGGCAAGAAATTGGGTGAAAAGGACATAACTGTTGGTGCAATTTATCGAAAATGAAAGTAATACAAAATGACCATCAATCAACTGGGACCACAGTCACCAAAAACCTATAGGTAACACACTACGCTGCAACAGATTAAAATCCTGCAGTGCCTGCAAGGTCCTCGTGTTCAAGAAGACACATGTACATGCCAATCTTAGTCCTGGGCAAAAGTGTTGTGGTCAGATGAAACAAAAATCAAGCTCTTTGGCATCAACTCAATGCGCTGTGTTTGGATAAAGAAAATGACCCCAAGAACACCATCCTCCACTGTCTGACATGGAGGTGGAATCCTTAGGCTTTCTGAGTGTTTCTCTGCTAAGGGAACAGGACAACTTCACCACATTGATGGAAAGATGGATAAGGCCATGTACTGTAAAATCCTAAGTGGCAACCTTCTTCCCTTCTTCCCAACTAAAAATGGGTTGTGAATGGGACTCTAGCATGTAATGACCCAAAACATACAGCCAAGGCAACAAAGGAATTGCCCAAAAAGAAACACATTAAGGTAATGAGGTGACCTAGCCAATCTCCAGACCTTAATCTCATAGAAAATCTGTGAAGGGATCTAAAGCTTCAATATATTGTAATATAATCAACTACAGGAAAACGTTTAACTATTCTTGCCAACAAGGGCAAGTCATAAGTACTAAGTCATGTTTTGCCAGGGATCGAATACTTATTTCACTCAAATAAATGCAAATCAATTTATATCTTTTAAAATATCTGGTCTTCTGAATTTTATTTTTGATATTCTGTATCTCATTGTAAAAAATATAGACTGTTCACTTCTATGTCAGTGTTCAAACCTGCAAAATTAGTAAAGGATCAACTGCTTATTCCCTCCACTGTATATGTCCATCTGTCTTTAGAGGGTCTGGTTATCCTCCCAAACTTTGCTTTCAGGAGTTCAGTTCAAACCTTACAGACTCTTAGACTTTGATCAAGAAGTTTTAGGGCTCTCAACTTGAAAACTGTCATGTGTTGAAAGTATGGAAATCAAAGCAGAGCTGCAACAACCAGTCAATACACAGTCAATTTTTAAAATAAAAAATAAAACACCCAACATTTCATATTTCCAGTCTGTCATTCTGTCTATTCTTCATCTTGTGTCACTTATATCAATTTGCCAACAGCTGATTGACCAGAAAGGTCAATTTGTTGTTGGGTTTTAGGGAAACTGTAACAAACTGAAAATAATGAGAAGAGTAATCCATTATGGAAATACTTATTAATTGTGGCTTTGATCACAAAGTCAGCATGAAGTGTGTCTGACTGTTTCTGAAACTGTGTGACACAGCTGCCCACAATCCTACACTGGAAGGCATGAGTGGTGGAGATTCCAGAAGCCACTCAATAGCTCCAGCCCTAATCCCTCCACTGTGTAGACTTGATTCCCATGTGCAACCCCACAGTGCATAGGACGGTCATGTTAAGGTGGACTACACATGCTCTTCCAACTCTTCTTGCTTACTCACTTATAAAGCAGGTGCTCAACACACTAGTTGTGTTGTGTCAGTTGTAAAAGTACAGACACACACTATGTGACTATAAGTATTACACTTTCCTGTTTACAGGCATGTGTCTGGATGCCATGATTCTTGTCAACGTCCTGGTTCACACAAATTTGGAACCGATACCTACAGTGGCTTGCGAAACTATTTGGCTCCCTTGAACTTTGTGACCTTTTGCCACATTTCAGGCTTTAAACATCCATCCATCCATCCATCCATTTTCTATCCCGCTTATTCCCTTTCGGGGTCGCAGGGGTCTGCTGGAGCCTATCCCAGCGCATTTATGGCGAGAGGCAGGGGGATACACCCCAGATGGTCGCCAGCCAATCGTGGGGCACACACACCATTCACACACCATTCACACACACACTCACACCTATGGGCAATTTAGATTTGCCAATTAACCTGAGCATGTTTTGTATTGTGGGAGGAAGCCGGAGTACCCGGTGAAAACCCACGCAGACACGGGGAGAACATGCAAACTCCACACAGAAAGGTCCCAGACCCAGGCCCCAAGGCGGTCTTGAACCTGCGACCTTCTTGCTGTGAGGCAACAGTGCTACCCACTGCTCCACCGTGTCGCCCGGCTTTAAACATAAAGATATAAAACTGTAATTTCTTGTAAAGAATCAACAACAAGTGGGACACAATCATGAAGTGGAACACACTTTATTGGATATTTTAAACTTTTTTAACAAACAAAAAACGAAAAATTGGGCGTGCAAAATCATTCAGCCCCATTGAGTTAATACTTTGTAGCGCCACCTTTTGCTGCGATTACAGCTGCAAGTCGCTTGGGGTATGTCTCTATCAGTTTTGCACATCGAGAAACTGATATTTTTGCCCATTCCTTCTTGCAAAACAACCATGATGCTGCTGCGGATGGTGTGTTGAGGGTGATGAGCTGTGCTGCTTTTACACCAAACATAACGTCTTGCATTGTTGCCAAAAAGTTCGATTTTGGTCTCATCTGACAAGAGCACCTTCTTCCACATCTTTGGTGTGTCTCCCAGGTGGCTTGTGGCAAACTTTAAACAACACTTTTTATGGATATCTTTAAGAAATGGCTTCCTTCTTGTTTAGGGGGACGGCCTGATCTTGGTAGATTTACAGTGGTCTGATATTCCTTCCATTTCAATATTATTGCTTGCACAGTGATCCTTGCTTGGGAAGTCTTTTTGTATCCAAATCCAGCTTTAAACTTCTCCACAACAGTATCTCGGACCTGCCTGGTGTGTTCCTTGTTCTTCATGATGCTCTCTGCACTTTAAACAGACCTCTGAGACTATCACAGTGCAGGTGCATTTATACAGAGACTTGATTACACACAGGTGGATTCTATTTATCATCGTTAGTCATTTAGGTCAACACTGAATCATTCAGAGATCCTCACTGAACTTCTGGACAGAGTTTATTGCACTGAAAGTAAAGGGGCTGAATGATTTTGCACGAATTTTTCATTTTTTGTTTGTTAAAAAAGTTTAAAATATCCAATAAAGTGTGTTCCACTTCATGATTGTGTCCCACTTGTTGATTCTTCACAAGAAATTACAGTTTTATATCTTTATGTTTGAAGCCTGAAATGTGGCAAAAGGTCACAAAGTTCAAGGGGGCCACATAGTTTCGCAAGCCACTGTAACTCCAACATCCAGAACTCCCTAAGTTCTGCTTTTATGACAAATCATTATCTCATGTCTACTCTGTTTTGTAAAGTTGGAATTTCCCTTTTCAGTTGCACTGTTTGCATAGCCTTTAACTATTTTGGAAACTATTGAGGTGAATCTTGAACTTCTCACCGACATCAGTGTTTCCCCCTAAACTAACTAATAAACACTCATCACAGTTCCAGAAAGTACAGTCCCCAGGTCATAAAATACTCAACAAAGGAGGTATTTGTGTGTGATTATACAGACTGTGTTTTAGTGAGAGACTCTGATCAGCTGTTATCTCTCTGCTGTCTGCCACTCTGAGCTGCAGCAACAAGAAAACACACACACACACGCGCGCACGCTCACACGCTTACTTCTGAGTGCACTTGTGCATGTACACATATTTGATGATTCTATACTTTTAAAGACCTTCTTTTACACAATGTATTAGTTCACACTAGAGGACCTTCTTAATGTCCAAATCCTCCAAGTTTTAGTAATAAATGAAATAAAACTCCATCCTCTGTTTTCAGTTAAATGTCACATAACACAAAGTTCTTTGGATTAACTGACTACATATTGGGAAGCTACATGTTTTTCTTTCTCAGCTGAAAACACATCATTACATAATAAAACATTAACAGTGGCATGCATGCAGATAGTTTAGCCTTTATGTGTCCAGGCTAGGACAGGTTGTCATCCTCACAGCGTTAAAACATAATAAAGCAACAGCAAAGACTTGTTTCATAAACAGGGTCCCTGTTAATTTTTATGAACAGCACAAACTCTCAGGGAATATATTTCAAACCTGGGACAACACCATCATTTTAAATAATAATATCTGTGCTGTGGTAATTAATATTGAGAAATGAGCATTTTCAAACTTAAAGCATGACCAACATATGATTATGGGGCAATGCCAAAACTATCATTGGTGTAACCCTTAAAATGTGGTACCAGATAGTTTAACTCTGTTTAAAAAGAGATGATTGCATACAAATACAGATAAATATAATAATAGATTAATATATTAAATTTTCCCATATAGATACATAATAATATTTGTATTTTTTTTGTATATGCATTCAACAACTGTAAAGTAACAAAATACTTTGTCATTTTTAAACTGTTTTTAATGTCTCGAACTCAAATGGTCACAATACTCTCCCTGAGGGTCACTTCATTATTACGTTTCAACTTGAACTAAAACTGATCTTGCTCACCCTTAAGCTGTTTGACTCCACTTTATGTATATATACACACATGCACATGCATGCACACACGCACACTCACACGAGTGGTGGGAAAAAACCTGAAGGAAAATAAAAGAACTGATGTTCCTGATAAGATTTGAGCTGTCACATAAACATGTGACAGTGTTGGCTGGCTAAAGCTCCTGTCTAAACAGTGGGCGGATTACGGTGAACATTAATGGTCAAACCAAACAACATATAAGTGCTTGCTGTTAATAAATCAATAAAATAAAATTTCGTGTTTCCTGTTTCCTGAGTTCAGGACATGTTGTGGAGTGATGTGTACCTCTTAGTGGCACTCTCCTGGAAGGGGTAGATGACCTGCTGGTCGTGGCAGAGCTCACAGATAAAACCTTTCTCTCGACACAAACTGCAGCTGAATACATGGGAACTGGCAAACTTGATCACCTTGGACAGGAAGGGAGCCAGTTTTCCATCAATCACCTGAAGGGGTGAGGAAAGAAAGGAACAGGTGGAGGAAGAAACGAGAAGCAATGAAAAATGCCACAGTATGGTTTACATTTTCTATTCGTACTCATTAACTTAAGCTCAGCTGTGTTAAACTAGTTGCACAACACAAAAAGAAAAAATACTACTATAGTAAGACTTATTAAAGGGAAAGACACTTAGCAGCAGTTTTAATACCTGTAAATCATGGCAGCAATAGTTTTCTCCTCCATGTCAAGAAAAGTAAAGTGCAGTTTAGCAGTTTAGCTAGCAGGGTATTTGGGTCAGTGACAAATCATGTTTGACATGATGGGAAGACAAAAACCTTTAGAAACACAGTTTTAGGAAGAATTCATCAGATCTCTGAAAATGTTTATTTTTTGCTCATGGTGGTTTTCTTGTTTTGCTTATTTTTATTTATTTTGACAAAAAAAACAATCATGTGTGATTTTGTTTTTGACAAAATGTCAACAAAAACGAATGCTAAATGCTAAACTTGAAATATATTAATCTACCTAGTATATAAAACTAGTTGATTGCATGTGTTATGTATATTAAGTGTAATTTTTAAAATCTTAACTGTTAGGAGAGTTAAACTATCTGGTACTAAGTTTTTATGGTTACACCACATTAATTGTCTGTGGGACTGTACTGAAATATGAAGGTTCTGGAATGAAGTTACAAAATGCATTTCTCTGATGACCTTCTGAATCAAGTACCTGATTGATCTATACTTTGTATTCTTAGTTTGCATCCAAAAGACTGTATGCTAAACAGTAAAGGGAAGAAAATGACTGTTTATGTCTCTGCTGGACAATGGCAAAAGACCAATGATCTGTCATCATTAACAATATACAACGAAAAGGTAATCAGCCAAATTCAAAGAGAATCCCTTTCTTGCATTTTTGGAGAACTGTGGAGGTAGAGAGGCTTTAGTAATTTCTAATGTGACATTCCTCTAGCTGAATGGCTAACCCTACAAACCAGATAGTTAACTCTTAATTAGTTAATTAACTCTTCTTAATGTTACGTTTTTAAAAAATTAAAAACAAATGCTAGTTTTATATTCTAGGTGGATTAAATATGAAAAATGTATCATTCTTTTTCAGTTACACCATTTCACATTTTGGGTAAAAAAAAAATAATAAGAAGAAATAAATTATGACTTGTTAAAAAAAATACAAAAAAAACGAACATTTTTTCACAACAATTTTTGGAGAAACTTCAATGTTTCTTTGAACTGTATTTCATACATTTTTTGACTTTCCCATCTTGCCAACCTTTATTTGTTACTGACCCACATACATATATAACATACTCTTTATAAATAAACTGTAAAGCTTATATTTCATATTGTGTATTCCTAGTTCTTTTGTTATTTGTTATAAATGAGTGATGACATATGGCCAATTGTATGTAAATGGTATTTTTATTGAAATATCTTATCTCATTTGAAGAGCAGTTTATAGTTGTACTGTCCATAATACGGTTTTAATGTAAATATATCAATTTGATAATATATTTATATATATATTAGATATTTTAAAAAAATCTTTTAGATAATGTTTCTATCCACTACTGTTTTGCGAATATCAGTTCTTGAACACATCAACATAGAAGTCCTTCTCAAAAATTTCATTCTTTTCCATAATGTAATGATACAAATTTAACTTTCATATATTTATATTCATTACACACCAACTGAAAGGTTTCAGGTCTTTTATTATTTTAATACTGAGGATTTTTATCATACAGCTCATAAAAATCCAAAATTCCTATCTCAAAAAATTTGCATATCATGAAAAGGTGCTCTAAACAAGCTATGAACCTAATCATCTGAATCAATGAGTTGACTCTAAACACCTGCAAAAGATTCCTGAAGCTTTTAAAAACTCTCAGCCTGGTTCATTACTCAAAACAGCAATCATGGGTAAGACTGTCGCCCTGACTGCTGTCCAGAAGGCCATCATTGACACCCTCAAGCAAAAGGGTAAGACACATAAAGAAATTCCTGAACAAAAAGGCTGTTCCCAGAGTGCTGTATCAAGGCACCTCAGTGGGAAGTCTGTGGGAAGGAAAAAGTGTGGCAGAAAACGCTGCGCAACGAGAAGAGGTTACCCTGAGGAAGATGGTGGAGAAGGGCCAATTCCAGACTTTGGGGGACCTGCGGGCGCAGGAAATGGGCTACAGGTGCCGCATTTCCCAGGTCAAGCCACCTTTGAACCAGAAACAGTGGCAGAAGTGCCTGAGCTGGGCTACAGAGAAGCAGCACTGAACTTTTGCTCAGAGTATTATTTTCAGATGAAAGCAAAGTTTGAATGTCATTCAGAAATCAAGTTGCCAGAGTCTGGAGGAAGACTGGGGAGAAGGAAATGCCAATATGCCTGAAGTCCAGTGTCAAGTACCCAGAGTCAGTGATGGTCTGGGATGTCATGTCAGCTGCTGTTGTTGGTTTTATCAAGGGCAGGGTCAATGCAGCTAGCTATCAGGAAATTTTGAAGCACTTCATGCTTCCTTCTGCTGAAAAGCTTTATGGAGATGAAGATTTCATTTTTCAGCACAACCTGGCACCTGCTCACAGTGCCAAAACCACTGGTAAAGTGGTTTGCTGACCGTAGTATTACTGTGCTCATTTGGCCTGCCAACTCTCCTGGCCTGAACTCCCATAGAGTATCTGTGGGATATTATGAAGAGAAAGTTGAGAGATGCTAGAGCCAAGACTGTGGATGAGCTTAAGGCAGCTACCGCAGCATCCTGGGCCTCCATAACACCTCAGCAGTGCCACAGGCTGATTGCCTCCATGCCACGCCGCATTGAAGCAGTCATTTCTGCAAAAGGATTCCTGCATAGCTGAACATATTTATTTGAAGGTTGACTTTTTTCTATTAAAAACACTTTTCTTTTATTGTTTGGATCGAATATGCGTTAGGGATTTTTGGTTTTTCTTTACTTTTTTGCCAAAATCATCAATATTAAACCAATAAAAGATCTTGATCAAGTTCAGTTGTGTGTAATGAATCTAAAATATATGAAAGTCTAATATTACAGTACATAAAATAATTAACTTTATCACAATATGCAATTTTTTTCAGAATGACCTGCAAACAGTAGGTGGAACTGATTCTTCTGTTGAGTGCAGTCAACATCTAAGAAAAAGTCATGATGCCATGACAATGTTATCACCAGAGCATCAGTAAAGCTAATGTGATGCAGGCTGGTGATAGAGAGCATGACAGGAACAGCCTCTTGCTATTGGAAGCATTTTAATAAAAACTCTGTGTCGATTATACAGACATGTATTGATTGTTGCCCAGAGATAAAGAAGAAAAAGAAGACGAGAGCTGACAGTTAAAACCTCTTGATGCTGTGTTTTATCTTTCCAGCAGGGAGGAAGCTTTATGGATGTTTAGGTCACATACTTCCTGTAAATCATCATTTACTCGCTAAATCCTTTCCAAGCATAACAACTTTTCGAAATATTTCAAATTTTGGGGGAATTCCAGAAGTTATTTTAATTAATTTTAGAAGTTTATTTTTATGCCTAAATGTAAATCATGCAAAAGGCCAAAAGACTATATATATAGATATAGATATATATTTGAACCTGACATAGTTTGTAAATCTGCTCCATTTTAAGGAACAGACACATGTTCCTTTGAGGTACAGAGATCTTTGTGCAATCTAAAAATGTCTGTTCTTGTGAAAAGGGAAGCTTATGGGAGAAAAGAGAAGGTAAATGAGGTGAACGCCTTTTAATGACAAGGCTTGGCAAGTTCCTTTAAGTACTAAGAGGGGAGGGGGTGGACAGTGGGGAGGCTTGAGTTGTGTTGTATTGTGAATGGACAGTGGATAAAAACAGTTAGTGAAACAAAAATCTCTCTTATAAACATCAAAAACTACACATGATTGGTTGTATGGCGTTGATAAAGTAGACAGAAAAGCAATGAGAGCAGAATGTGTAACAGAGTAGAATGTATGTGAGAGCGGTGAAGATACAATATTCAAGAGAGATCTTGAAGGAGTGTGAGGGCCTGCATTCAGATACAAGTGGTTCCACCTGGCAGAGTTTGGACCTTCCAATTATAACCTCCTTCATTCTGTTTGTTACACAAGGAGAACAGAAGAAACCAGAAACTGAGGTACACAGATCCTATTTTCAGTAAATTGTGCCATGGGATCAAACAATATTACACTTTACACTAAAAAAGATGTCCTGCACTCAAGGCTTTTACTGTAACAACTACAGCCTTAATGTATAATATATGGTATACACTTATCAGAGCAACATGAGACCAATATCTCACAACAAACAGGATCTATTCCAGTGAGTCTCTGGCAGTACTTGTTAAACTCAACATTAACAATCTATTGCATAGTGTTACCATATGGCAGTGGTTCTCAAATAGTGGGGTGCGAGGCTCCGTCAAGTGGGGCGCGTTTGACCTCGGGGAACATGCTTTTTATTTGATTTTTTTTTACTGTCCTGGAATAAAGTGCAATTGAACCTCCACTTCATTAGGGGCAGTGGCGCTCTCATTGGCAGAGTGTGCGCAGGGAGCATAAAGCACAGAGTATGAGTAACAGACCCTCAAGTGACACCATGAAAAAATATTTAACAGGGATGAGAAGACAGGCGGAGAGAGTCTCCCGAAAGCTAAGACGAGGAAACGTGACAAAGTGTATGTAGCGCTTGGTTCACTGTGAAAAACAGGTGTGTTACTGTGCCTAAAATGTTGCAGCAGACAGCATGAACACAAATAAATTAAAGACATTTCACCCCAATCATGCTGATAAGCTGATTTTATTTTTTCAGTATCTTATGTCTTGACATGGTCAGTCAAAAATGTTTATAGTTTAATTAAGGTTTTAATTTTTTTTTTTTTTTTTTAAAATTTATTCTCAGAAAATTAGCATATTTTGATAAAGTTAATAATGATAAAATGTTAAATGTTAGTAATGATAAAAATTAAACTTTTATATATTTTATATTCATTACACACCAACTGAAAGGTTTCAGGTCTTTCATTGTTTTAATACTGATGATTTTTATCAGAGAGCTCATGAAAACCCCAAATTCCTATCTCAAAAAATTTGCATATCATGAAAAGGTGCTCTAAACGAGCTATGAACCTAATCAACTGAATCAATGAGTTAACTCTAAACACCTGCAAAAGATTCCTGAGGCTTTTAAAAACCTGCCTGGTAAAAGCCTGGTTTATTACTCAAAACTGCAATTGTGGGTAAGACTGCCGACCGGAATGCTGCCCAGAAGGCCATCATTGACACCCTCAAGCAAGAGGGTGAGTAAATTTCTGAATGAATAGGCTGTTTTTATTTTTCAGCACGACCTGGCACCTGCTCACAGTGCTAAAACCATTGGTAAATGGTTTACTGACTATAGTATTGCTGTGCTCAATTGGCCTGCCAACTCTCCTGACCTGAACCCCATAGAGAATCTGTGGAATATTGTGAAGAAAAGTTGAGAGATGCCAGACCCAAGACTGTGGATGAGCTTAAGGCCGCTATTGAAGCATCCTGGGCCTCCACACCTCAGCAGTGCAACAGACTGATTGTCTTCATGCTATGCTGCATTGAAGCAGTAATTTCTGCAAAAGGATTCCTGACCAAGTATTGAGTGCATAACTGAACATAATTATTTGAAGGTTGATGTTTTTTTGTATTAAAACACTTTTCTTTTATTGGTTGGATGAAATATTTGAGATAGGGATTTTAGTTTTTTCTTTACTTTTTCGCCAATATTAAAACAATAAAAGGCTTAAACTACTTCAGTTGTGTGTAATGAATCTAAAATATATAAATGTCTAATGTTTATCAGTACATTACAGAAAATAATGAACTTCATCACAATATGCTAATTTTTTTAGAAGGACCTGTACATCATCAACACCAACATGAGCCTGGTATGAAAAACTCGGTTAAGCATTATCTTGAGTGGGTCTTAATTCATGTAAAATTAAAAAGCTCTTGGTTAATGTTTGATTGAGCAGCTCTGAGTTTACATTAGCTTCAGAACCTTTGAATTAAAGTTAAATTCAGTGGCTAAGAGATAATTCAACATTGGTCACAAGATGGCTCTAGTTTTGGTGTCTGCTTTTGAGTTCATGGGTGGACATTAGGGGGTTTCTATTACATGGATGAGGGTGATGGACAGTTAGCAAAGAACAGCAGTCATTTATTCATTATGTTTATCCATCATTACCTGTCATAATCTGTTGGGGTCTATTTCAGCAAGAGCCAAGTCACTAATGTTAAGTCAAACAGCTTGTTGGTAGACTACTGCCCAAAAATGAGTACACCAACAAGCTGTTTATGCTGATATAGACCCCATCAGGTTGTGACAAATGATGACAGATAAACATGATGAATAAATAACTGATGAGTGATGACAAATGGTTTCTTATTAACTCCCCTCCATGGACTACAGTCTTGGCCATGAAAAGTAATTATCACTCTATCTATACTACCATTTAACAGAAACTCCCTAACGTCCCCTCATGTATTCCAGAGTCTTACTTGGAGTGGAGTAAATAGTAAGGCAGAGGAAAAACACCTAAAAGTGTGGGAACAAAATGTCCCCTTGTCCCCCCTATCCTGACATCTATAATGTCTCTCCACTTCTGAACTCATTCTAACACCGCTTATCATGCACGAACACTACAGCCATCCTACAAGTTGTGTGGCCAAGAATTAATTAAGTTGTGGGCATGCATTATCATCTCATGGCCATTATTACTTTTGTTATTTTTTTGCCTTATGACATTTTTTGTCATAATGTTCCCATTGGCTTTATGAAATTGTTATTTACCTATTTAGAGTCCTGTAGGTGTGCTGTGGTGGTGTAGGGGGTAGTGGTTTTGCCTCATAAACAAAAGACCTGTGTTTGAGTCTTCTTCTGAAGCATTTCTTTGCGTCTATGCCACAAAATAAATTTTACAAAAAAAACCTATAAACTTACTATCCCACCACTATTCTACAGCAGCTATTTTGTTCCATTGTTCCGCTGGATGAACGCTGGATCATGATGAAGATTACATCCTACCATATTCGTTATCATTCAAACCTCCATTGTCCTCCTGCTCCAATCATGCTCCAACGTAGTGAAAGTTTCCTGGTGCTACTTTATTCCTCATTAACACAGGCTACTGTGGCTGAAGCCAATGACAAAACAACACATTCTTTCTACAAACTACTGCAACTCCAAGATGCGTTTACAGACCCTCAGGAATTCCGGACACTATTGTGTTTTGGATAGATGGAGGGATAGATATGTTGTTGTGAATGATAAAACAATGTGAAAACACAAAAAAAGATTTATTATAATTTCACCATTTACTACACATTTAGTATAGGTTAGGTTAGCAGAGCAGTGTGTGGGACATGAATAAAATCAGCTTCATCCAATCTATCTAATTTTCTATAGTATTACTGCCTTTCTACAGGGACTGCAGTACTTGTCTCTAATTTAATGGCTCAGAGCGAGCACAGTCCAATACAGATGATAAATGTCTCCAGGCAGACAAGCAGGCAGGTACTGAGGGTGATTGAGTGATACAAATGTCCCCTCTGCTCAGTGCTAGCCCACACCAAGCTTAAGCAATCTGGTCTAGGCCAGTCCACATGACGAATGGTTCCTCTGATGGAGGTTGACAGCCTCAGTAATTAAGGCCCACTATAATTGGACTGGGTAGAATCAAGCAACTGGCAGCACAGCTCTGGTAGCTGAGCATACTCTGGAGGAACAGTGGAAAAGCAGGAGGGACACAGATGGATGGAGACTGACAGAAGCAAATGGACAGGTTAAATGGAGGATACATTAATAGAGAGAAAACTACAAGTCAATCATATCCAGCCTGTGTGCATACAAATGCCTGGGCATGAGGAAAAAGGTGTTTCAGCTGTTACTACACATTATCAATATGAAGTGACTATTTTATTAGCTACACTGCAGTATTTCTACACAGAAATGGAAAAGAGAACAAACATTCAGACTTTACAACTTCAAACCCCCCCTCATGTGATGGGCTCATTTGTTTCTTCACACAAATCCAATGACAGCAAAAAAAGAAGGCAAATATGAATTTTGAATGTCTGAGGCAAGTGTCTGCAGGGCTATTGTAGGTCTCTCAGGTTTGACAATTTTGTCATGAAATTTCACATTTTGTTAGTGGTATGTTTCTAATATTTTGTTGCTGCTTTTTTGTTAAGTATTTAACTCTTTAGTTCTGCAAAATTATTTTACAAAAGAAAATGAGAAATTTAAATCTCTTACACCTTAATTAATAATTTAAATGCAACATTTTATGGGAAGTGGCCATTGTTTTTTTTTCCTTTTTTTTCTTCATACTCATTTAAAGTTGACGTTGACCCCCAACCAGATTGCTTTGCAACGCAGTCTATTTTAACCCATTTCAAACAAAATCATCTGAAACTTTATTTCTCAATTCTAACATATACAGGACAATGCCAAAACTGCCACATGGTTTAACCCTAAAAACTTACTAAAGGTTTTGTATTCTAGTTACACCATTTGACATGTTGTGTCAAAACACACACACACACACACACACACACACACACACACACACACACACACACACACACACACACACACACACACACACACACACACACACACACACACACACACACACACACACACACACACACACACACACACACACACACACACTTTCCTCTGCCTCCATCCATTTTCTTTAAACTCCTTCCCCTCCAGTTCAACCTTTTTCTCTACTCCACGCAGAGTCTTTGTGGTCCAAAACCTCTTAATCCCCTAAAACTGCTGTTTAACAGCCGCTCGCCACCACTCCTCTCTCATTCACACACAGGCTACCACAGTTCCATTGAGGAACTAGAAAGCCAGCTGAGATTCCATGGCTGGAGAGACCGGGGTGAGCTCTGTTTGGATAACACCCTCTCACACACAGACACACACTCTCTCACACACCCACACACATGGCTTGATATTCAGTATGTTAGTTACTAGTGTATGCACAGTGAAGTGTGTTTCATTAGCAGGTCCCCAAATCTTTGAATACCTCAGCAGATGAGAAGATATTTGCAGGAGAAAAAACCTGTCATGCTACTCCAGGTATATAAAACAACACTGTTTAGTGTTTTTTCCAAGCATGCATGCTTCAAGATAAAGCATAACCCTGTAAAAATGTATCTATATATAGCCAATTTTGATGGGTTCAAAAATGCAGGTGTGCCTTGTTAATTGGACTTATCTAACTGAGTCATAACTCAGTCAAATTAGACCATAAGATGAATCACGGAAAGTCTTTCAGAAATTGAATTCCACTCCGACCTCTCTAAAAATCTTTCTTTCATAAAAAAAGTTATGTTAAGCTTACAACTAAAAAAAACTCCAATTATTTTTTTTTTATTGATGAAAATTAACATAAAACATTCATCTTATCTATTTACTTTTCCATTTCTATTTACTTTCCATAGAATCCATTTGTCTAACTTTAGAAAACTTTTAGAAGAATTCTAAAGGCCACCATGTCATAAGTCAGCTCCACTATTGGTCTAGGACAATCACAACCTGCAAACCAAAATCAGATTACGCCTTGGAGTAATAGTTACGCATTAAATGCCTCTGCATAAAATTTAGGAGCAATATGACAAACTTGTTGTAAACTTAATATAACTTCTTTTTTATAAACTAAAGATTTTGTAGTTTGCAGAGCTCGGTGAGATGAAATGATTAGAGGAGGAGATGATGGTGTTTTGTGTTATTGTTGTAATTATTAATACAGCATTGTTGTGCTCTTCATGTGCCATCTAATAATCTATTGCTGCTAATACTGCTGCTAATGTGAAGAGGTCAACTGCAAATGTTGAAATATGTATAGCACCACCTATGGTACAGGAGAATGAGTATTTTTAGGAGTGTTTAAGCCAATAATTACATTTTCACTCTGCATGTTACTCAGACAGTAGTAGTTATCCAACTGAGGGGCTTTTAGATTTTAGTGATTAGTTTGGATTACTGGTCTGTAATGAGCCATCATATTTGGCACCTTTGCAATCCTGAGGAAAGCATTTTCTAAGAGATTTAATCAAAGCAAATTCTAAAAGTATCTTATAAAAAATCGATTGTGAACCTTGACAACATTGATTCATATCAAATATTTATTTGCTGCTGATAACAGACTGACTAATAATAGCCAGACAAAGAGAGAATTTATTTCTTTTTCTCCATTATCTCTACTCTTTTCTACATCATCTCTTTCTCTCTTCTCTACAGCAGTGGTCATGATATCTTGAAAACTAATGCAGGCTCCAACTGTAAGGGGATCACACTCCTCAGAAGGAGGAGCAGTGTGCTTTTTGTCCTGGTTGTGGACCAGCTCTATACCTTTAGTGCAGTCCTTGAGGGTGCCATGGAGTATGCCCAACCAGTCTACATGTGTTTTGTGGACTTGGGGAAGGTCTTCTGACACAGGCCATCTGGTCCCTGTATGTCTGATGCCTGAGCTTGGGCAGCAATGCCAGTAATAAGTCAGAGTTGTTTCAAGTGGGGGTCCAGGGCTGCCCTTTGTCACAGATTATGTTCATAACTATGATGGAAAAGCTCTCTAGGCACACCCAGAGAGTTGAGTGGCTGTGGATTAGTGGCCTTGGGATTTGGTCTCTGCTTTTTGATGACAATCTGGTCCTGTTTGCTTCACTGGGCCGTGACCTATCTAGTATGTTCACATTATAGGGAAGGATGGAGCAGGAGATTGACCGGTAGATTATCTGTAGTGAGGCAGGCTCTGCACAGATCCGTCATGGTAAAGGTGGAACTGAGCTGAAAGGGGAAGCTCTCAATATACCACTCATTCTACATTCCTACCCACAATTATAGTCACTAACTCTGGGTAATGACTGAAAGGTCAAAATTGCGGGCACAAGTGGTTGAAATGAGTTTTCTTCACAGGGTGGCTGGGCTTTCAATTAGATATATGGTGAGAAGCTCAGTCATCCATAAGGAACTTTAAAGTAGAACTGCTGCTCCTCCACATCAAGAGGAGTGAGATGAGGTGCATTGGGCATTTAGTAAGGAGCCTCCTGGACCCCACCTTGGTAAGGTGTTCCAGGCCTGTCCTTCTGTAAAGTGGCCCCGGAATAGAACCAGGACATACTGGAAAGACTATGTCTCTCTGCTGGCCTGGGAACGCCCCTGGGCTTCTCCCGGAAGTGCTAGACAAAATGGCTGGGGACAAGGAAGGGCTTCACTTCTGAAGCTGCTGCCCCCACCTCGGATAAAGTGGAAGAAGATGAAGACAAAGATGAAGAAATCAATTGCCCATCAATTATTGATTTAAAATTAAAATCAGGAAACCCCTAAAGATGAAGAATCCAGCTCACCAACATTAACTTGACAATGAAGTGGGAGACAACTTGTAGAATACAACGTATGTTTGAGGATTTTAAGATATGTGAATTTTTTAAAGAAAAAACACATATAGAAACAAATGGTTATTCCAAATAGAATATTTCATATACATCTTAAGACATGTAGGAAATCTGTGTACTATAAATATGTGTACTTTCATATCCACATTATACAGAATAAACTCAAAGCAGTCAGGAGAAACTTGGAATCTTTCTGAGACCATTTGCCATTTACTGAGACACCTCTGTGTGTCTACAAAAGTGTGATTGTAGAGGCATGCCTGGCATAGAGGGAAAGCCAGGTTGTCTCTGTAGGAAGTGCGCGCACACACACACGCATGCACACGCACACAGGCATGCACGCAGGCACACACACACTTTGCTACTACTTTAGCAGCTGTCACACAAACCCTAGAAACAATTCTTAAACTAAAGGAGGGTAATCGCAGACTAGCTTTAGACAAACACAAATATGGTTTCTTCAAATGAACTGGTTCTTGATAGGGAATATGGGTGGAGGCTATTTGTTGAGAGCTGAATGGACTAGTGTGGTCCAGGGTTTAGCTAGGGGAGTTTAACCTCGACTGACCTCTGAGCTGGAACAAAAAAAGCCACATTGATTACAAGCATCATTTTATTCAGGAAGGTGATTCAAAAGAAACATGCTTGTTAATATAGAAAACCAATTAAGCAGCAGAGTGCTTGAGAATCTCTAAGAGGAGGAGAGAGTGAGTGGAGGTTAGAGAGTGAGAAAAAGAGGTGTGCAGACTCAAACACAGACAGCGAATATTACATTTACAATCAACTGTTCAGAGTTTAAAGCAGTTTAGCAGAGAAAAAGAGTGAAAAACATTCATGTGTGTGTGTGTGTTTGTGTGTGTGTCTGGTGAGCATATGTGAGGCCAGAGGATGTCGGGAAGAATAGAGGGATGTCATGCTCTGTTTCTCTGCCTGTTGATTCTGAATGTGACCAATTAGTGAAGCAGAGAGACACAGAGTGTGGGAGTGGAGGAGGAAGAGGAGGAGGAAGAGGAAGGTGAAGGTGAAGATGAGGATGAGGAGGACAAGAAGGAGAAGGAGGAGGAGGAGGAAGACGGGGAGGACGAGGAGGCGAAAGAGGCTGGCAAAGGAGATGGAGGAGGAGGACGAGAGGAGAAGGATGAGGAAAAAGAAGAGGAAGGGGAAGATGAGGACAAGGACCAAGAGGAGGAGAAAGAGGGGGAGGAGGAGGGAGGGTCCAATCTCTTTCACAGTGAGAGTCTGTGGCCAAGCACTGATTCAGAGAGGGATGAAAGAAAAAATGGGGCAAGGTACAACATAATGAACGTAATGACAAACAAAAGAACTTTTCAGTCATTTGTAGTTGCGTTTCTTTGACCCTCCAAAACTAGATATTGAACCAGAAAAAGGCCAGGATATGTTTCCTATTTAATGATTTCTCCTGAGAGAAAAAAAACCCTAAATTCTCCAGGTCTAAAAAAAACCCAGATAAAATACATACATAAGATTAAAATAGTGGTGGGCGCTGAGTAGATTAGAATGAAACTGAGAGTAGAGGTGGGACTGATAAGAAATGATGTTTAAAAAAACAAACTCTGTCTTAATATTAGAAAATAATAGAGATGGCAGAATTTTTTCCCCGACACCAATTTATGAATTGTATCCATTGTTTTGCTGGACCTGGACCCTTAGTTAACTCTGGTTCAAACGGGGCTATTAGAGGATATTACCCTCTCTTATCACCGGTCTGACCAGGAAACTTGCCAAAGAAACAAAGGACAGGCTGTATTTAGTTAAGGCAAGGGTTATTCTAGATATTTTTATTGTCAACATATCCTATGATAAGGTGATAACAAACAATGTGTTTGTCTCAATACTTTCTGACTTCCCTTCCTCTCAACCTTAGCTTCACTGGTTCCTAATGAAGATGACAATCTTGACAAACAGCTCATTATATAGAAGTGTTTTTAGACAATATTAAAATATTGCTCATTAATAGCTCATTAGGGAACAATAGACAACTGACAGAATAAAGTGAAAAAGTTTTTGCTTTTGGTTCTTCGTTCCATTAAAGCAAAATTTGTATCCACTGTTTTCCAATATTTATTATTTATTATTATTATCAGGACTAGTAGTAGTAATAATAGACCTCATAGTATTCCACAGCCGTCATTGTTTCATCAGGCCTAGCTTCTGTGTAGGTACACAGTAGTGTGGCATTTAGTTAGGCTGACTGTAAAAACTAAAATAAAAACAAGTCCCAAGAGAAGTTTGACAACAGATGTCTCTACAGCAGTGGTGATGCTCTCAGACAGTGGTGATTCTTGTTTATACTGCATTAATATATGTTCATCTTTTTTACTTTGATGTAAAAAAGGAAAATCACAACTAAGTCAAGGTTAACAAAATTGTTTAAAACACTGAGTGGCACAAACATAAAATTGTCATTTAAAAACATAAAGTCCATGTTTTGTGCATGCAACTTAAATGGAATTTCAAAACACAAAATTGAATCGCATTTTTTGTAAAAGTGTTTTTTGTGCATGTTGTAACTAGATTGACTTTTTATAATACCAAAGAAAAAAAAGTCTGAATGAAAAATATGACATACCTTATCTCCTTCTATTTTTGAGTTTTTCTCATACAATGTTGATATGTGAATAGAAAAGGCCAAACTTAACTGTGTGAGTGCTAGTTGCATCAGCATTTTCTTTGATATTGCACTGCCCTGAGATGATTATGTGCAGCGCCTCAACCCCTCATCATTTTCTAGCAGGTGGTTTCCTAAATGATATCATAAATTTGATATACTGTTTTATTTCAAAAGAAGATAAGGCAAGGGTTATTCTAGATATTTTTATTGTCAACATATCCCATGATAAGGTGATAACAAACAATGTGTTTGTCTCAATACTTTCTGACTTCCCTTCCTCTCAACCTTAGCTTCACTGGTTCCTAATGAAGATGCCAATTTTGACAAGCAGCTCATTATATAGAAGTGTTTTTAGACAATATTAGAATATTGCTCATTAATAGCTCATTAGGGAACAATAGACAACTCACGGAATAAAGTGAAAAAGTTTTTGCTTTTGGTTCTTCATTCCATTAAAGCAAAATTTGTATCCACTGTTTTCCAATATCTATTATTTATTATTATTATCAGGACTAGTAGTAGTAATAATAGACCTCATAGTATTCCACAGCCGTCATTGTTTCATCAGGCCTAGCTTCTGTGTAGGTACACAGTATTGTGGCATTTAGTTAGGCTGACTGTAAAAACTAAAATAAAAACCAAAGAAAGTCCCAAGAAAAAGTTTGACAACAGATGTCTCTACAGCAGTGGTGATGCTCTCAGACTGCAGAGAGGGAAGCTCAGCTTCCCCTTAAATGTAAATATATATATATATATATATATATATATATATATATATATATATATATATATATATATATATATATATTACAAAAATGTGGTCAAATATGTACTATTTTGTCTAGGGGCACCACTGCTCTACAGCTTGAATAAACCACCTATTCCACATGATTGACCTCCTATGCCTTTGGTTGAATGAAATCAGTCATAGTGATGGAGAACTAAAGCTAACATTTGCAAGTTATCTAGCTAAATAACTCATACCTGTTGTTGGTGGACTGGACAGTGACTATTAAAAAGTGGGCATATCATATGCATGTTCAGAAGGGATTGGGCAGTGACCTTCAGCTTCTTTTCTTTCATGGAGGATTACTAGCCTTCATTGACAAGTGGAAGTAATACTAATACTATTGGTTGAAGTTTCTCTGGGCATGATGGTAAAAGCTTTTGAATGTAAAGTTATTATTTTAAAAGGTAGAATATGTGATTGAATTTTGATAGTAAAAAAGAGAGATTGATTTTTCTGTCATTATTTGCACAAATATAGTTATAATTAGGTAGTGCTGAGAACCGGTACCAGTTTCTAAGTGGGTCACTACGGAGTACTAATGAGCTTCAGTAGAAACATTTCTGATATAACACGTGCTGTTTGCATGAGAAGTTTATTTTCCAGAATAATAAAATAGACTTTAGAGACGGAATTAGGTATGTGGTCTAAAGGGATCAAAACAACATTTTCCGTTTCAGGTGGTGATATCCTTTATTATAAATTTCTTTAGCTAAACGTATCCTACAAGCCTGATATAGGTGTAAACTAAACTGATAAACATCAATTTTATATTTATACCGATTTTGGTTCATGTGGTATGTGAGTAACATCATTATTACTGTATAAAGTTTAGGATCTGTGTGTGTGTGTGTGTGTGTGTGTGTGTACCTACCTGCTGTAGGTCCGACACAGAGTACAGATGAATGTGCTGTAGCAGATATTCTCTGGGGAAGATTCTGTGAAAATAAATGACAAGTTTGAATCCATGGTTCTCTATGAAGCAGGTTGTATGTTTATTCAGTAAGGAAATTCACTACACCTCTAACAACAGGAGACAAATAAGAGGTACAAAGGATGGCTTTGATTTCAATATATTTTAATATATTGACCTTTCAGATTCTGGTTGTGCTTATTAGATAAAGCACAATTATTTAAGAAAATCATGCCAGTGTGACCATATTTGTCATTCGATGCAATAAACTGACTAAATAGATAAAATACAATGAACTCTTCCCTATTTCTGGCAATGCCAGTTATTTTTAGGCAACATCAATTTATAGCATTCAGGCTGGTATTATATTTTCCTAGCTAGGACACAGACTTGCAAAAATATAAATATGGAACAATGATCACACAGTGTAGGTGAATTTGATTTAAAGGTTAATCCTCAGCCATTGAGTCCAGCACTTTAAACAACCACCGTCTAATGTTCTCTGACAAAACACACACAGCATGTTTGAGGCCTACTTACACTACTAAAATAAATGGCTCCATCTTAAATCGTGTCTAAGCTGTGATGAGTGTCACCAAAACAAGTATGTGTGTGTTCCCTCACCTCATGGTGATAGGCACCACTCATAAACTTTGTTTGGCATGTAACCAAGGGTTACAATGTCAGTATTCATCAGAAAACACATGCAAGCATGCATGCATGCATGCACAGGTCAGATAATCAAACACAAATACACATTGGCTCCTTGTTGACTGTGTGTCCAGTGTCCAAATGACAAGAGCACCCAAAAGGTTATGTTGATCTTGATAATTCTACACTTTAGGATTACATTACAAACAGCCGACACACAGGTCCACACATACATTCAAAAACACACACAAACAGGACAATATTCGGATATGATCTTGTAGTACTCTTTAAGTTCTTATTTTATTCAGACCTCTTTCCAGTCCCCACCTTTTATTAAATATCTGTTATGAATCAGTGATTATTATTGTGTACTTAAGGAAGGGCTGCCCTGAATAAGTGTAAGTGTGTGTGGCTGTGTGTGCTGTTTGTAGGAAGTTCTACAAATATGTGTGTGTGCAGGGGTTGGACAAGCTAACACATTACAATCTAATGCAAACCAAAAGCAGTATCTCTCCAAATAAATCTTTGTCAAGATTACAATGTTCAATTTGTGTTGACACAGTTAAAAAAAAGTGTTGAAACAGGTTTTTGGAAGCTGTGGTGTTTGACAACCCTTGAGGAGCAGGTTTTTATTGCAGAAAGTATTGCAATACTTGTGCAGAGCTTTACAAGACCTTCTTTTAATACTGCAAAATTTTAAGATCATGTCACAATACACATCTATCTCAATATTTTTGCCTTAAACTTAAATTAACACTTTGTTGCATACCATTGCCATTGATGATCCTATACTCAACATTAAAACATTCTTGTTTATACTGCATTAATATATGTTCATCTTTTTTACTTTGATGTAAAAAAGGAAAATCACAACTAAGTCAAGGTTAACAAAATTGTTTAAAACACTGAGTGGCACAAACATAAAATTGTCATTTCAAAACATAAAGTCCATGTTTTGTGCATGCAATTTACATGGAATTTCAAAACACAAAATGTTGTAACTAGATTGACTTTTTATAATACCAAAGAGAAAAAGTCTGAATGAAAAATATGACATACCTTATCTCCTTCTATTTTTTTAATTTTCTCATACAATGTTGATATGTGAATAGAAAAGTCCAAACTTAACTGTGTGAGTGCTAGTTGCATCAGCATTTTCTTTGATATTGCACTGCCCTGAGATGATTATGTGCAGCGCCTCAACCCCTCATCATTTTCTAGCAGGTGGTTTCCTAAATCCATCCATCCATTTTCTATCCCGCTTATTCCCTTTTGGGGTCGCAGGGGTCTGCTGGAGCCTATCCCAGCGCATTTATGGCGAGAGGCAGGGGGATACACCCCAGATGGTCGCCAGCCAATCGTGGGGCGGTTTCCTAAATGATATCATAAATTTGATATACTGTTTTATTTCAAAAGGCTCTTTTGTGGCATACTTTGCAGTTTAAGATGTAAAGTTTGGAATGACAATTTTTTTACTTCGATATTTGCCATTTTAGTTATTTGGAGGCAAAATTGAACATATTTTTAAAAGAATATGGAACTAGGCAGCTCCTTGAATTGGAGTCACTTCTGGCGCAAGAAGCCTATGATGGCAACAGCCACAATAAGACTAAAAAACATTTGTCAACAAACCAACAAGTGACATCACAGAGGCTACATCTATGATTTCAACAAGATCCACCATTTTTGGCAGTTCCACACCAGCTTACTTTTTATGTTTTTTGCTTACCTTAAGCCAACTAGTTATCTCTGGTTCACTGGTTGGCTCTGGTGCTCCTAACCTAACCTAACCATAACCATAACCTAAGACTTCAGGTTCACAGAAGAGGTAAATGGAAATTTTCAAAATTTTATAGAATAGAAGATTTTGGGAACAGACAAAAGCATTTTAACAATGTACACTGCATAGATATAATATACTGCTTTTCAAAGGTTGATGTCAGGTGGGGGGGAGTAACACAAGAGGTGGATACACTGGGAGAGCATGAGCCTGGCTCTTCACACCAGCACTTTCTCCTACTTTCTGCCAGTCAACATGTGGCAGCGGCTCTGCTGTGTTGGTCCCTATGGTCTCTGTCTCTCCCTGTATGCTATGCATGTGTAGGTTTGCTGAGCATTCAACCACTGCTTCCTATAGTTCTCCCATTCCTGCCATTCTCAACTCTGCCACATTTATTTCTTAGAGTGTGTGTGTGTGCGTGTGTGTGTGCATGCATATTTATAAGTTTCTGCTCATCATATATGATTAATTTTACAAAGTTGTCATTTTAAGTTAGCTAGAAACAAAAAAAAAATCAAATCTGCCAGCAACAGTTGTCAGCTTTCTAAAAGTATTAATTACTTACTTACCAGTAACTAAGACTCAAGGAAATTATGTTTTCAAACACTTATCAGCTAGGGGTGTCACAAGTTGATTTTACTGATGATTTTACAGATTTTATTAATGATGAAGTCCTTGTTCTTTAACACAACTGATACACTTTCTGTTTTTTACTTCGAAGATATGGGTACCAACACAAGTTTGTTTACACTGTCTCACCCTCCCAGACAGTTATCACTCTGTGTTTCTGTAAATCTATGAATCTACATCTATGACCAAACAGTCTAATCCAATTTTTGATCTTAAAATTAGCAGTCAAATCAAAAGATGAATTTGGACAATTATGAAAGCCCTGTTCTAGCATGCATTCCTCTGTAGGTGACATAACAAAGCATCAGGATATGGAATTTGAAAGTAAAATTATAGCAACTGGCAGGTCTTTTGTAACATGCTATCACAGATATAACATTTAGACAGTGTTTGCACTGGGCCAAATGCTGCCTCTCGTTCCCTTATGTGGATATGGAGGTGATTGTGTTCGTAGCTCTCTGACTGTATGCCACAGACAACTCTTCTCAGATCCCCCCTGAAGTAGACTGATGACAAGGGGAAGATTTTAGTGCCACGACACTCATCAATCCTGCAGTGTTTGGAAGTGGCGGGGCACTGGCCGACACTAGCTAATGGGCTTGAAATAAACACAGAACACAATGATGCTGCTCTGCTGGGAGGTTAGGTGAGAAATTTAAGGCTTATAAAAAAATTGCAGTTTTGGTTACTACTTAAAAAGGACACAGGTATTTAAAAAAACACTTAAATCACAGTGTAATAGAATGTGTCCCTGTACTTTAGTATGCTCTATTTTACTTTTAGCTAATAAAGCTTATTAGGAGTTGACGTCTACATATAATACTGTAAGACCTCATTACTTTATTTTTTGATGTTTATTTTAATTGCCTTCTTAAACCTTCTACCTACTGTCAGCTGTTTGTAGTGAGTGGCAAGAAGACCTGTGGTGAGTTTAAGGAGCATGACTGATGATGATGACCCTTGGCTTGCCTGAAAAAACCCTTGGCTACGCTAAATTTTGAAATTTAGCGTATGCAACACCAAGGACCCAAATTTTCCCTTGTCTAGGGAGCCAATCACAGAAAAGGGGAGGGTGCAGTAGGATGGTGGCAATACACAAAGCAACTTTGATGAGAACTGTGGATCTAAAATGGCAGCAGACAGTAGCTGACCTCTTGATTCCAGCCTTAGAAAGAGTTTAGAAAGTAATTTAGACCATGACCAGGTTTTTTTTAATTTTTTTTTACTAAATTTTAGCACTAAACCATTTCAATCGTCATCAGGTATCAGGTATGTCATAGGGTATGTGTTAAACGATTGGCTATAAACTATGTACAGACGTTTGACCTTTGTAGTGCCCAATAACTTACTCTCAGTTGGATATTTGGTTCCCAGACCAAATATCAATCTCCATTGATATCAGGTCTGTGTTAAACAGCCTATATTATCCTTGTCAAATAATGAAAATAAATTTTCTATGTATGAATACCAGGGAGGTTTTGTGATCCACATTGATTTTAAAAATGTTGTTCTTTAGAGCAAGTTTCTAATAAATTACGATTGTATGTCTTTATTGCTCTATTATCTCCACGTCTATACAGCTATATCTGTTTTTTTGTATTTTAGCACAAAAGAGAATTAATTAGATTACATTCTGTCTGCTGAAGCAGATGACTCTTCTTCGGAATGTATTAGTGACCTGGACTAGGCCACGGAGGATCCATCAGCTTAACAGACAAGACTTTCAGAGTATGAGGTCACTCAGATAAACAGTCACCCCCCCCTTACAATCACACACACACTGTTATATACATGCACTGGCACACATTTAATGTATATGTAGCACGTATACACACAGGAATGCATGCAGATAAAAGTTATAGTAATGTATACACATGCACTCTGACATATATGTGTAAACACACATACACAAATCATATTCTGAGATGTAATCAAGTGTCTGGTCACCAACAGAGTATTATAACGAATATTTAAGTGCATCAGTTTGTGTAATACATGAAAATTCAAAATCTGGCTGACCATCTTATTTTGTAGGGCCAGTATAAGTTATTGATATATTCTATTATTGTTAGGTTGGTATTCAAAGCTGGATTCAGTATTGAGAAATTTTGTTGAAAGATCATTCAGGCTAGTGGATCATTAATGGGTACGGTTGAGATGCACTTAGGACAGCAGTCATGCTGGAAGCATGCCCCATCCCTCTCCAATGAGGTCTGAGTGAGGGGTTTCTTCTTCTACTTCTTCTTCTTCTTCTTCTTTGGGGATTCAAGGCAGCCAGCACTCAAAAGGTTACATTGTTGCCGTTTGCAGTGCCAACTGGTGTATTTTATAGTAGTAAAAGAATCATCATCATCCCTACATCCCAACTGATCATATTTATTGAAGATAAATGCCTTTCAGATACCATATTTAAGACAATTTAAAACAACATTGTTTGATATCGCACTGCGCAATAGTAAGCAGGAAGTTGTATCCATGGAGACTTTTGATTGGCTAAAATAGGATTTCTGTTGGGAGTGCTATCCACCCAGGTTTTGTGGACAAGATTTTTTTTCAACTGGGGTACATATAAGTTTTGGATTCAAAAATACCCATGTTTATGTGGAATAGGCCTTAAAGACGGTTAGAAACACCAAGGAGTATTTGCAGACAGGATCATGGTACACGGGACACCCTTTAGGTTGGAAGGTATTTTAAAGGTCAGTTCACCCAATAATAGAAAAACTAAACTAAATGCTACCGTTTTTAGATTTTGTTTGAAAAATCATAATCTGAGAAAGCAAATTGTGCTTCTTTTTTTGTAAACTACTAAGTGATTTTACCTCCAATGGCTTCTTAAATTATTAAAGTAAACAGAGGAAAAATTTAATCATTTTTGGCTGAACTGCTTACAACCCTCAGCCATATGAAACCTATGATGATTGTTTGTAAGTAGACATTGCTTCATTTGTTAAGCGGTCACAAGCCAAAAGAACATTTGGCAAAGGTAAACAAAATTACTTTGTTCCTTTCTTTTGAAAGAGCCACAGAAATGCACAACTAACCAAAATTAACATCATCATCACTACCAACCTTCGCCTGAGGTCCTCAGCAATGGTTGCTCGGCAGCTGAAAAGGTATGCCCGTAGGGACTGGAGCTGCTGGCGAAGGCGCAGCACCATGCTAAGAGGCTCACAGTGCTCATACAAACAAGGGTTGAGCTGCTGCACGTCCAGCAGCGGCTCCTCATACACAAACTCCAGAAACTCCTTGGCCTGTTTAGACACCTGCAGGAGCACAGAGGCGAGTTCCAGGTTTCAAGGACAAATGAGACACAAGAAGAACCATCTGACTGCTAGATGACCCAAGCATAGAGTGTAGAATTAAAAACTAAGAGGTTTCATTCAAAATTGTTTAAAACACACCTATCTACCTTTAAAAGACCATATGGTTGCCTCATAACAGTCTATCAATATTGGTCGATGAGATGAATTACTGTCTTAAACAAAACATCCATTCAGGAATTGTACATTGTTAAAAATTAGGTCAAAACCTAATTTAATGGGCCATGTATAATAGGCCAGAATGCTTTTAATTTGGAAAGACAGACATTCAGTCCATCGGGAACAGGCTTCCAAGCTAGTTCAGAATTAGTTTTCAGATAGGCATAGTTATCAGACTTTGCCACACCCATTAATGCAAACCTTAAAATATTACATTTTATACTGGATGTGTCTTGGTACATACAAAATTGAGTGAATGCCCTCTCTTTGCAAAATTTTGTGACTTTTGAGAGTGCCTTTAGTGAAGCAAAAAGACTATCATTTTGGGAAAAGAAAGAACGAAAGACCAAAAGAACAAAAGAAAAAGAAGAATCCTTACAGATATAATAGAGCTTTGCCTGCAGTCAGAGGGCTCAGGCCTTAATAAATCGAAATCGAAATGGGCTAGAGTTTGTTCAAATAGGCCAATTTGATTTAATTTGTAATTGAATGTGCATCCTGCAACGTGATGCTGATGCTCTGACCTCACTCATAAAAAGAATACTTTCAAGCTATAAACTGTGTTTGGATGGTAGGTGTTTTCACATAGTTGTGTTTGTACATTCCAACCTTGTGCTTGCTGGTGTCCCAGTTGTGCAGCAGGCGTGCTGGGATGAGAAAGGAGTTGTCCTGATGGCAGCTCTGGCAGTAGTACCAGCCACTGTAGTAGCAAACTTTGGCCTTTCCTTTGGATAGACCAACTGGATGCTGACAACCTGAGGAGAGAGCTTGACTGAATAAAAATATTACAAGATGCTTCTGGATATCAGACTAGGTCTATAAAGACAACTCCATTCTAAAAAGTCTCTGAAATACGATACACACAAGATCTCAGACTTGACAACCTGCTTGTCATCAAACGTAGAAAATAAAATATGCACAGCTCTGTGTGTCCATTTCTAATTTGCCCCACCGTGTTGCACGAGATAGCTTTTGGTGTTCAGTGTTTGGCAGAGGCCATAAAAAGCAGATAACTTGCCTGTAATATGTGTCAGTTTATTGTTACTCACTAAATTCCACACTAATCCAGTTGAGCAAACCTCTAGATTACAAACAAGATACTCTGTGTTTAACAGGAGCTCTGACCCCAATACAGTCATATGAAAAAGTTTGGGCACCCCTGATTATTGTCAACATTTTCCTTTATAAATCATTGGTTGTTTGTATCAGCAATTTCAGTTAAATAAATCATATAGCAAATAAAACAGTGAGGAGGAAAATGGAAGACCACAGACACAGTTCTAGTTAAGACCTGAAGTGGCAGGCCAAGAAAAGTCAAAGGATGGTGAGAATAGTCAAACTCAAATACAAACCAACCCACAAACACCTTCAACATGATTTGCACAAGGGGATGCTGAATGAGAGAGTAATGAGAAGAAGTCTTTTCTGCTCTCATGCCTCAAACTGAATCCCTCAGATCTGCTAAAGCACATTTGGACAGGCCAGCTTCATTTTAGAATAAGGTGCTGTTGACTGGTTTTATTTGGACATAAGGGATGCATGGAGGATAAAGAACAGTATTCCAAGACAAATACTTGCTACTCACAGTATCAATCTGGTAGATGTTCTATCATGATGTGGGGCTGTGTGGCCAGTGCAGTTATTGACAATCTTGTTAAGTTGAAGGTCCATAGATTTCAGTCAGTATCAGCAGATTCTTGGGAACAATGTTCAAGAATCAGTGACAAAGTCGGGGCTGGATACTTCAACAAGACAGTGACCCTAAACACTGCTTAAATTATACTAAGGCATTCATGCAGAAGAACAAGTACAGTGTTCAGGAATGGCCATCTCAGTCCCCAGATGTGAATATTTTTGAAAATCTGTTGTGTGATTTTAAGCGGGCTGTCTATGTTTGGAAACCATTAAACGTGACTGATCTAAAGATGTTTCGTACAGAAGAAATACATTCAATTTGTTATTTCTGCAAGAGGATCTACTGGCCTACTTTTACTCAAGTAAATAATTCTTGAGTAAAAGTAGGCAGGTGAAGAAATGGATGGATGGACGAAAATAGATTGGATACTGACCTAAACCTGAGAAAAAATCTGAGTTTTTTTTGCACTGGGTACTTTCTGTGTGAGTATTTACTTTTGAATCTACAATCACACACTGATTCTGCACACTGTTCTCAACTAAATAATCAAATGCTGAAAAGGCAAAAGCATCAATAACAACAAATAGCACCTTTTACACTACAATAATTAAATATTTAGTTCATTTCAATAACATTATGATTCATTAGAGACAATATATGTAATCAATAATATATAGTTCTTAAAATACAGTAGAGGTTAATGGTAAAAAGATGTGTGATTAAAAATTCCAACACTACTTATAATACAAACAATATTGAAAGAACATTTTGAGCATTTGTTGACTTAAACAATATAGATATATGAGAATATATTATCCAGCAGCCAAAGAGGATCACCTCTGCTTGTGCACATACAATATTTTCTTTGGCTTGAGGTTAAGTTAAAGCGGAAAGGCCAGTGGTGGACAATCACAACACATTGGATCATCTTGTTGGAAACAGGGATGATAGAAGTATACAACACAACAAAATGAAAACAAAGTTGTGGTTAAACAATTTCTATTTCAATCTTTCATTATTGTATCTCAGATGATGGCTTTCCACAAAACTAACCCATGTGTAGCAGGTTCACTAGGGTGACTAATTTCATAGCAAACAATGTCATCCTATTTTTGGAAAAAAAAAAAAAAGCAGTAACATAAATTTGGGGTTATGATGTATAAACACTTATTGAAAAACTAAAACTCAGAGCAAATTCTTGTAATAAGTGCATTTTCAAATTTTAACTACATATCTGCCAACTTCATTTGAAGCTCCAGATAACAACTTCCTGGTTCTGCCTTAAGTCACAACAGAGTGGACTTCAAAAAGAGTGTTTTTGAAGAGTGCTTTGACGACTTAAAAGAACAAATACATCTTCTGCTCTATTCAGCTTGATAGCTAGCCCTCTGTGTCCTTTGTCTTCTGGGCTCTTTAAAGTCCAGTGTTCACCCAAACACCCAGACCTGGTCTATGATCACCAATTCACTCACACGAACAGCAGAGCGCTACAGCACCATGACAGGTGTCTCTTATCTGTACAATCTAGGAGAACATGAGGCCTGTAGCAAAACAGAAAATGAAGAGAGACGGAAAATAAAAGAAACACAAGATTGTAATCTAGGGTTTTAAAAACAAGTGGCTTGAAAAGCTACAAAAAAAGAAAAGAGGAAGGATATGGAATGAGGAACGTGTGTGAGCCTGTTAGCAAGCACTGCCTCAAACAGGGAAAACAGGAAAAAAGGGGATAAGGAGTTAGAGGCTATTAAGACATGAGAGTAAAGAGAAGAGGATAGATCAAACAAGGACAAATGCAGGCACTTTTGTCCAGCTAATTTTCTATCACAACAAAAAGTTGACATTTTCTAAACGGTGCCAAATATTTGCAGGAAAGACATAGTAAATTATTCATTTTTGGTTACATCATAGATCCTTTTTTAGTAGGTCTGGCCATCAATTTTGCCCTATATACCAACGTAAATCTAAGCTCAGACAATACAGCAAATCGCTACAATCAAGTATGACAGATCACTACAAACCAGTTAATAGTTTGAATTCAGATAATCAAAGCTGTAATAATCCCTCACTGGCATGTGGTACTTAAGACTACAGCAGCTCAAAGTACAGCAGGAAATGTGTCTGAAGTGTGATGCATGTTTATACCCGACAGTTTATGTAAAAATTTATAAAAGTTCACCTGAAAATGTGTTTGGAGGTTTGTTTAAAGCAGTGGTTCTCAAATAGTGGGGCATTCAATAGTGGGGAGGTTTTGTCAAGGGGGGCGCGTTTGACGTCGGGGACATTCTTTTTTAGGTGCATTCGCACCTCCACTACATGGGGCAGTGGCGCTCTAATTGACAGAGTGTGCGCAGAGTATGAAGTGTAGACACAAAGTGTAACAGATCCTCAAGTGAAAAAAATATTTAACAGGGATGAGGAGACAGGCGGGGAGAAACAGAAAAAAAAATGTTTTTACCGGTTTTAATCTCTGTTTTTGGGGAGGAGGAGACAGTAGAAACCTCCTAAACAATAAATCCTGAAGGAATCCTAACTAGGAGAAGCTGAGTGCAGAATATAATGAAAACAACCCTAATGATCCCAGACGGCATCATGACATGACCACCTCTTTCTTTTGTTATTGTTTGGATTGAGGAACTTGTTGGCAGTAAATTAAATATTGTGCATTTAACTGCAAAAATACACCATGCAAAGACATCATATTCTCATACATAATATAATACTTTATTTTTGAATTTCAGATGCAATAAAGCTTAATAAAGCTATTCTTTGTTGAAAGTTGGTCTATATTTATTTATTTTTTTCTTCTCATACATTAATAAGGATACAGTGTTATACAGAGGTACTTATAACCATTTTATAGACAAATGATATTATTTATAGTCGCACGGGGGGGGGGGCGCGAGTTGTTTTCTTCATATATTCATATGTAGCGCTTGGTTCACTGTGAAAGACTGGTGTGTTACTGTGACTAAAATGTTGGCGGCGGACAGCATGAAGACAAAGAAATTAAGCCATCACTTAAAGACATTACACCCCAATCACGCTGATGAGCTGATTTTAGGTCATTTTATTTTTTTAGTATCATATGGTCAGTCAAAAAATGTTTATAGTATAATTAAGGATTTAATTTTATTTTTGAATTTCAGAAGCACTTTAAATCTTTTCTGTTACAGTTATTAAAGCTATTCTCTGTTGTAAATTGGTCCATATTTCTTTCTTTTTTTATTCTCTTATACGTTAAGGATAAAGTGTATTGCAGATGCATTTCCTCCCTGTGAAGAATACAAATCTGGTAGCAATACTTTAATATTTGTATTAATCCGTGCCTAATATATTTCTGCTGCAATGATTAGTCAATAATAAAATTAATCTGCAACTATTTTGGTAGTCAATTAGAACAACCCCAATATTCTTTGAGTTGTGAACTGTTAGTCAGGGAAAATAAGGAATGGTAATCATCATATTTCAATCACAATTCTCTGACAACTGAATATGCCAATGATTACCCAAGAAAATACTTGTTTGAGAATAAAAAATAGTAATATAGTGTTTTATATAAAAATGTAGGCTCTATTAGACGTTATTGTTTGTAAAGGTCTTACTCACTCATAACCTTGTACAGTCAATATGTACTTAGTTATATACACTGTCATTTTAGAGGCCAGATAATAAATCTGTCTGTAGGTCTGTAGGAACAAATAGTTTCTTGTTGGTTTTGTCCTTTCTGCTCTCTGTTTTGAGGTTGTGTTGCTGCTTGTTGTGTTTTTGGTCAGGAGCAGGTCAGATTTATATTCCTGCTCTTATTTTATCGTTTTTTTTATTTCTATAGGCCCACATTAAAGCTCTGCTGCCTGTTGCACTCAGCAGAGTAGCAGAGAGGCTGTCTCAGCTGTGGTTGAAGTGCATTCACCACCATGCGCTGTAGATCAGGGTGTGTTCTTTTCTTGCCCTCATGCTACATAAGTTGAGGATAGGGTTAAAGGTTGTTTTTTCATTTGCATATGCTTTCAGGCTTCATACATATGTATATTTGTTCCTGTGCTCCCACCAGCAGCAGACCAAGTTTGAGACCACATTTGGCCAGTGAGCCCACCTTGTGGTTGGCTCTTTCCTCGAAATGATACAGTGTTTCTCTGACTGATGACCATCTGCTAGCTTCCAACTAGTGGTCTGTGGTTTCATAAAAGAACACCTACACTAACAACAACATGAGCTCATTGCTGTAATTAGCATATCTACTGAGTTAAAAATGTAATCATTGTAAAGGCCCCTCAAAGATAAGCCTGTTGTTGCTGTTAAACCTAAATTGTATATCTTTTTAAAGGAAGATTTAACTTCAGACACATGTGAACACAACACTTTTTGACAGTTTTGTTTCTGTCATCCCACATGTGATGTTTGAAACCAGAGTTATGATAGGTTGCACCAGGGGACAGCAGCACCATAAAAAAATGTGGGCTGGTGCATTCAGGTGCCTATCCTGCGTGAACTAATATGTGAATTTTCAAGTAAATTGAACAGTCTAACAGCCAAGCTTGTAAAAATGTAATTAACCAAAATGGGGAGTCAAAATCAAGTAGACAATTGGTGCTTTGACTAGACTATGTGTGTCTAGACAAGATACACATGTACCAAATTTCATGTTCCTCCTATCAAATATACTACATTTAGCCCTATCCATGGGCACCACTGCTATCAGATTAAACAGCGTGTTACCCTTGACCTGTGTATGGCAAGTGGTTGATTGTCTCCACGTCAACAAGCAAGTGTAGCCTCACAGTATTCATGACATACAATGTCTTGTGAAAGCACAGAGACCTCATTCTTCTGCTCGGTTTTGGTAGGTTTGCAGTGGTCTGATACTTTTTCCATTTCAATATCATTGCTTAAATACTGTGTAGCAAGATGTTTAAAGCTTGTAATATCTTTTTATATTCTAATCCTGCTTTAAACTTCTCCACAACAGTATCTTGGACCTGACTATTGTGTTTCTGGGTCTTCACAATGTTGTAAGCACTTTACATCTCTGAGACTATCACAGAGTAGGTGCATTTTTACTGAGACTTGATTACACACAGGGGGACTATATTTATCATCATCAGTCATTTAAACATTGGATCATTCAGAAGTCCCCAGGGAACAGTGCTGTGAGTTGGCTGCACTGAAAGTAAAGGGGCCAAATAAAAATGCACACCCACTTTACAGTTTCGTATTTCTAAAGAACAGTGTAAAATATCATAAAAATGTTGTTCCAATTCACGGTTGTGTCCCACTTGGTGTTGATTCTTCACCAAAAAATCCAGTTTCATATCTTAACATTTGAAACCTGATATGTGGCAAAAGATCAAAAAAGTTAAAAAAGGGAGCCATTTAACATTCTTGTTTTGCATGTATAAGAAGTAGAATGAGGTTGATGAGGTCAACAATGTGTCAGTACTACGTGTTAAAGTAAAGATAGGTCATTTTCTGTTACCACTCGTAGCTTTTTTTTTTTTAAAGCGAGGGATATTGCAGAGAGAGTGAGAATGACATGCAGGACCACTCAACCCACTGCACCATTCACCACCCCATGTCCAGTAAGTTTGGACCTGATCAAGTATGTGGGCCATTCAAAGTAAGATGGCAAGTCCGAAACAGTCACAACAGCAGTTAGGAGAGACGTAGATGTTTAGAGCTTGTAATACATTTTTATATGCTAATTCTGCTGTTCACAGCCATTCAAATCAGCCAATCAAAGGTGAGAAGCTTGAGAAAGGAGGTGTAAAACTATATTGAGATGTTATTCTTCAAATGTATTGTGTTAGGGCCATTACATTTTCAGATAAAAAACAAAGTGTATAGTATGTGACATATAAATGGTACAAAAATAAGTAGTTACAGTGGGGAAAATAAGTATTTGAACACCCTGCTATTTTGCTATTTCTCCCACTTAGAAATCATGGAGGGGTCTGAAATTTTCATCATAGGTGCATGTCCACTGTGAGAGAGATAAACTAAAAAGAAAAATCCAGAAATCACAATGCATGATTTTTTAATAATTTATTTGTGTGATATAGCGGCAAATAAGTATTTGAACACCTGTGTGTCATCTAGAATTCTGACCCTGAAGGACCTGTTAGTCCGCCCATTAGAAGTCCACCTGCACTCCATGTATCATCCTTAAACAGATGCACCTGTTTGAAGCCGTTAGCTGCATAAAGACACCTGTCCACCCCATACAATCAGCAAGACTTTAACTTGTAACATGGCGAAGACCAAAGAGCTGTCCAATGACACAAGAGAGAAAATTGTACACCTCCACAAGGCTGGAAAGGGCTACGGAGCAATTGCCAAGCAGCTTGGTAAAAAAAGGTCCACTGTTGGAGCAATCATTAGAAAATGGAAGAAGCTAAACATGGAGGTCAATCTCAATCGGAGTGGAGCCCCATGCAAGATATCACCTCGTGGGGTCTCAATGAGTCTAAGAAAGGTGAGGAATCAGCCCGGAACTACATGACAGGAGTTGGTCAATGACCTGAAAAGAACTGGGACCAACGTTTCCAAGGTTACTGTAGGTAATACACTAAGACGTCATGATTTGAAATCATGCATGGCACGAAAGGTTCCCCTGCTTAAATCAGCACATGTCAAGGCCCGTCTTAAGTTTGCATATGACCATTTGGATGATACAGAGGAGTCATGGGAGAAAGATTTGTGGTCAGATGAGACCAAAATAGAACTTTTTGGTCATAATTCCACTAAGCGTGTTTGGAGGAAGAAGAATGAAGAGTACAAACTGAAGAACACCATCCCTACTGTGAAGCATGGGGGTGGTAGCATCATGCTTTGGGGGTGTTTTTCTGCACATGGGACAGGAGGAGTGCACTGCATTAAAGAGAGGATGACTGGGGCCGTGTATTGTGAGATTTTGGGGAACAACCTCCTTGCCTCAGTCAGAGCATTGAAAATGGGTCGTGGCTGGGTCTTCCAACACGACAACGCCCCAAAGCACACAGCCAGGAAAACCAAGGACTGGCTCCGTAAGAAGCATATCAAGGTTCTAGCATGGCCCAGCCAGTCTCCAGACCTGAACCCAATCGAAAATCTTTGGAGGGAGCTCAAACTCTGTGTTTCTCAGCGACAGCCCAGAAACCTGACTGATCTAGAGAAGATCTGTGTGGAGGAGTGGGCCAGGATCCCTCCTGCAGTATGTGCAAACCTGGTGAAAAACTACAGGAAACGTTTGACCTCTGTAATAACAAACAAAGGCGACTGTACCAAATATTAACATTCATTTTTTCAGGTGTTCAAATACTTATTTGCCGCTATATCACACAAATAAATCATTAAAAAAATCATGCATTGTGATTTCTGGATTTTTCTTTTTAGTTTATCTCTCTCACAGTGGACATGCACCTACGATGAAAAATTCAGACCCCTCCATGATTTCCAAGTGGGAGAAATGGCAAAATAGCAGGGTGTTCAAATACTTATTTTCCCCACTGTAACTATCCAACCTCAAAAAAGACCTCAAGTTTTAGGAATCAAGTTTTCATTAACATGGACTTACAACTGCCACCATCATTCCTGTGCCTAAGAAATCCTCCCCATCCTGCTTCAACGACTATCGTCCTGTGGCACTGACACCCATTATCATGAAGTGCTTTGAACGACTAGTCCTGTCACACATAAAATCCATCCTGCCCCCCAGCCTGGACCCTTACCAGTTCGCTTACAGGGCAAAGCGATCCACAGACGATGCAATTTGCTCTGCCCTCCACCCAGCACTCACCCACCTGGACAAGAAAGACTCTTATGTGAGAATGCTGTTCTTAGACTTCAGCTCAGCGTTCAACACCAAAATACCACAACAACTCATCTGCAAACTGGACAAACTGGGCCTCAGCACCTCACTCTGCAACTGGCTGCTGGATTTTCTCAGCCAGAGGCCTCAAGCGGTGCGTGTTGGCAACAACATCTCAGACAGGATTATCCTGACCACAGGGGCCCCACAAGGCTGTGTGCTCAGCCCCCTCCTCTTCACCCTCCTGACACATGACTGCACACCAACCCACAGCTCCAACCACCTTGTGAAGTTTGCCGACGACACAACACTGGTGGGCCTCATCACCAACGGCGACGAGACCCACTACAGGAAAGAGGTAGAGCTTCTGACCAGATGGTGCAAAGACAACAACCTCCTGCTAAACATCAGCAAGACCAAAGAGATTGTTGTCAGCTTCCAGAGAGGTCACACCCAACACCCCCCTTTGACCATCGACGGTGCTGCAGTGGAGAGGGTGAGCAGCACCAAGTTCCTGGGGGTGCACATCAGTGATGACCTCTCCTGGACCACCAACACCGCATCACTGGCCAAGAAAGCACAGCAGCGTCTCTACTTCCTGCGTAAACTGAAGCGGGCAAGTGCCCCGCCACCCATCATGACGACATTCTACAGAGGAACCATCGAAAGCATCCTGACCGGCTGCATCACCATGTAGGGCGGGAGCTGCACTGACTACAACAGGAACGCTCTGCAACGCATCGTGAGAACAGCTGAAAGGATAATCGGTGTACCACTACCCTCCCTGCAAGATCTTTACACCACCCGCCTCAGCCGCAAAGCTATCTCAATTGCCAACGATAGAAGTCACCCTGCACACAGTCTGTTCAGCCTCCTGCCCTCTGGAAAGAGGTACAGGAGCCTCCGCTCCCGCACCACCAGACTCACGAACAGTTTCTTCCACCAGGCCGTGAGACTGCTGAACTCTCTCCCCTCCCCACCCACGAAACTGCTGAACTCTCTCCCCTCCTCCCTCTCACCCCCAGCCCCAGCCAGAAAGGAGCACCGGGCTGGTGGCAAACCAAAACCTAGGTCACTGGACTGCCCCCCCCCAGTCACTGGACTGTCCCCCCCCCCACACACACACACACCCACCTAAATCTACTCTGCACTAGGTCACTGGACTGTCTCCCCCCCGACACACACACACACACCCACCCACCTAAAATTTGCACACACTTGCTGCTTGTATATTTATATTTATATATATTGCTATTGCACTAGTCATTACATTACAACAACTACCTCATAATGCACATAACTGGGACAATCAGTACTGTCTTGTTTTGTTTTGTTTTATCTTGTTGAACTTGTCCTTCCACTCCATACTACTTATGTCTTGTCTTGGGGTACTCATGTCTTGTCCTGTCATACATGTTTGTTTGTTTCTAGTTTTAGTTTAGCACTTTACCATTGTTGTTGTATCGTAGTTTAGGATTGTCTCGTCTTGCGCACCAGCACTTTGATGTTGTTGTACATGTAAACGCATAGGATAGTGAGAAACGCAATTTCGATTCCTTTGTATGTCAAGTACATGTGAAGAAATTGACAATAAAATTGACTTTGACTTTGAACTGCTCTACAGTAATGGACATAAATTAAGTCTTGAAGCTGATCCAAACATTTCCAGCCAATGTCACAATTTTTGCTGGTTAATTGACCATTGTATAACCACTGTATATCAGGGAAGCCAGATGTCTGCGTTGTTTTTTTTTTTTTTTTAGTTCTACAGCTATGCAGAACCTGATGGTCTATACCTAGTTAGTCAGGAGTTCATCGTACAGCAAGATAATTCAAATCCTACTTCTGGGCTGTCAGATCATCATCTGTCAGATGAGACATTAAACTATGCAAATTTAGGGAAAAATCAAGGTGTCCCTAATCGTTTGACCAGTAGTGTACATTAGCCTGATTATCACCAGATTCTAAATGAATGTACATCGATATTCAATCTGGGAACCATCCATTTATTTGTTTGTATTTGTATTGAAAAGCCCAGAGTTTTTTTTGGGGTACTATGAATGTCTGTTACATGGGTCTGTACATATCTTATAGCCAATCATATCACACATACCAATGACGTACCCAATACGAGATGATGATTAAATAGATTAGTGCTAAAAGTTGCTTTTTTTTTCAAAATAAACTTGCAGTCTAAGTTACTTAGAACAATTTTCTAAGGTTGTTAACAAAGTTGCTGGAAATGCTCCAGTGGTTGGGCCTGATCCTTGTTGTCAGATTGAAGAGTTTCTGGTTAGAACTGGTGGGAGGGACAGCTGGATACATCCATTTTTTATACAGCCCTTTCCTCTGCTCAGTCAGTCAGTTTATTTCCCGCTTTTTCCCTCCCTTTTTTTCTATCACCTTTAAATTCAGGCTTTATTCAGGCCTTCCCTCTTTGTTTCTGTCTACCTCTGCTTTCCCCTTCTGGGTATACCCAGGCAATATATTACATAAAAAGTTGCCCAAGTAGTCACTAATTTACTTACATACATATATGCTATACAATACCAATGTGACCAGCCTTGATTTCATGCAAAAATTTATCTGATTCAAGCGTGTCACTTGCTTCACTTCATCACCTAAAACTATACCTGTACTCCTTCAGCTCAGCCTGTCCAGCACAGAACTCCTACAAACCACTATTACCCAAACTCACCCGGGGCATACTAAACACTAGCTTACTGGAAATGTGGTGCGCTGTCCACTTGGTCTTACATCAGCAAATTTAGCTAAGGTATGCTAACAGAGTAGGTATCATAATAAATAACATTGAGCTAAGTAAAATACTGCAACAACAATCCAACACGTGTCCCAGAGTTTGGAAGAGCAGCAGGGGAGCCAGCTGTCAATCACAGCTTTTAATCCAACCTCACACATTTAAGTTACTTTAAATCTTCAAATCCCATTAGTGGAGCAATAACTGATATAATTACCACAAACACACTTAATAGCCGGCTGGGGTTTTTTTGGGTTTTTTTTTTTGGGGGGAAAAAAGTATTGCCTTAAAATTAAGAGCTGATGTGCTCCATCTACAGGTGAGAAAAGTCATGGATGCGGCAGCTTTAACACTTTTTTGTTAGCTACTGATTTGTGTCTTTTGAAACTTGTGTTTTCAACTGGATCTGATTTCTTCATTGCATCTCATTCTCAGTTGCATTTGCCAATGGTTGTGTTTTCTGTTCTCCTGATTGTGGTAGAGTCCCCCTCTTCCACCATAACCAAACTGATAATGAAAACACTTCTGTTATACCTGCCTGAAAAAGATAAGGATCAAGTCTGCTTCATAGATGTTTTCTCTAATATATTTGCTTTTGGTTTTATGGCTGCTATTCAGACAAATAAGCAACTGAACAAATACTTTGTAAAAATATAAAGGGGAAAAAAACACCAAATTAATCATATAGAAGTATTTACTAAACTGATCTGTGCAGTTTCAGTTAAAACAGCAATGTTTTTTTACACAGCTGGGTATTGATTATCCTTTTTTATTTGTTTTATTTTTGTCCAAACCTTGACCAGACCTTTTTGTGTTTCTTGTTGTTTGTTTTATGAAAATCCTCAACCACATTTTGTGCTGAATGCAAAGTTGGTAACTATAAAATCAACTACAAAACAAAAAAAATAAAAATAAATAAACTATTTCTTCTTCATTCACAACCTTCATGGTATTCTCTCACTGTTTAGACCAATTGTTAATATTTTATTTTACTAATTGCTGACTACTTTATCCATTTTCAGCACTGTGTTATGACTGCCTTTTCTACTCGTCTCTGATCTTTTATGGCTCTTCCTGGGAATAAAGAGAAAGAGGGACAGGAGGGAAGATGAATGGGAATTCAAACGTAGCTCAAAGGTCCACAGATTGTACTGTGGCTCTCTGTAGTGGGAGAGGGTCACTTTGACCTAACCAGGGTGAGTGAGAGAGTGAGTGAGAGAAAGAGAGAGAGAAAAAGAGAGAGAGAGAGAGAGAGAGAGAGAGAGAGAGAGATGAGGGCAAAAAAGGCATATGCTTTCATCTGCCTGCCGCAGGTTCAAACTACCACACCTCTGAGAGAATATATGTGCGTGCATGTGTATGTGTGCAACACTCAAATGAAAATGTGCATAGTGAGAGTGTATGTATGTGACAGAGAGACTACGATTTGAGCATGCCACCCCCTACATCCTATTTGCTCATATCCACAGACTACCACTTCACCAGAAACCCCCAGTCTCTCAAATTATCATGGTTTCAGGGGCCTGAGAATGTGCTGCAGTCCAATGGCTGGGGTCACCAAATGTGGGCGTGAAGAGGAGTCACAGGTCTCCAAATGAACACTAACCATTTCCTTCAACCAGAGCAACTCCTATGTGTAATTAGTTGAATATGTTTTAGATTTTGATGTTAAATAAGCAATTACTTGAAATGTATAGATGGAAATAGCATGCATATGCAAATAGTAGACTTGAAACAAGTTCAAAGACAAATCAGTGGAAACCCAAGTGGCATGGTGAACATCAGGCAGCACGGTAAGAGGTAAAGAAAAAAACACTGAGCAAACAGGCATTTCTTACTAGATAAAAAAGAGATGATACAAATCCGGTGCATTCATACTCTTAAAGTCCTACAGATCATCATTTTATCAGTAGTCACTTTCTGCTGTTCTGCTTACTGCATCCTTTGAGAGAAACACAAAAAAGCCTCTCATGGGGAAACAATTTGCAATTAAAATTCCTGCTCCCGCTCGCATTCGTTTGCAGACACTCACTCATGTACTTACTGTACATACACTAGTGTTAAAAAGTTTTAGAACACACATTTTTCAATTTTTATTGAAATGAAAGCAGTTTAAGTCCAATGAGTCCAACTGTCTAGAATTTATTACCCATATAGATATTTGAGTGTATATATGACAGGAGACATTTTACAAATTCTGCCCCATGTTTCAAACCACTCAAGAAATATGGTTTGATATATAGAAATGTGTTCACAATCATTCAAATATACACCAAGTTAGTCAGGAGTTCATCCTACAGCAAGATAATGCAAATCCTACCTCTGTCAGATGAGACATTCATTTTTGCAAATTTCAATAAAAACTGAAAAATTGTTGTTCTAAAACCTTTGACCAGTTGTTCTAAAACCTTTGAACAGTGGTGTTATGAGTAGGAATGACATCATGAGGTAGATTCAATTCGTGGCACTACGGTTTTATTGTGTGGTGCAGCATCACACATGCTACTGTTACTTGTCCCTGCATCTGAGCACCACCGGAGTGGTCGGCAGGGCGTAGGGGATGAGGGAGACGCTGCATAATGGCTGGTTCTGCCCCACTGCCTCCCTCAGCTCTTCCGTCACTCTTATTCCCCCTCACTCCCATCACACCACCGCTGCTATTCCCTCTAACATTACAATGTATGAACTGAATAACAGAGTGGAAAAAAATAAAAAATTAATGAATCCTCCAGCACTTAGGAGTGCTATAACAATAAAACTCATCCTCTACTCATGCAAATGAACAATTGTTAGCAAATAGGTTAACAAAAAGAAAATCTGTTTATATTTATGAATTTATAAATACATTATATATACTATATTAATTTAATTAATAAATTATTCAGTCAAAATTCCTATTATTGTTAAACAGTAAAAAGTTAAATATGAACAACTCTTAATGTTAGACTCAGTTCAAACTTTATGCTTTAGATGTAAGTGAAGTATCTTTGAGCTGTATTCTTCTTTTAGCCCTTCTTCCACCATTTGTGAAGCACATAGTAATTAAAGTGTAATACATAAAAAATCTGTCAAAACTTAAAATTAGTGTCATTATAACACCAATTAGAAAAAAAGAAAATTAAAGCTATAATCTGATGAAAAGAGGAAACATCTAATACCTGGATTTACAATTTAATTTTAGGGCCTTTAACCTAGATCTTGTAAAATACTGGCAAAATAACACTACACTAGTGTTATTAGACTATTAAACACTAGATTAAGAAGGCATACAGTCAAATACATTAAGGGGAAAGCAGAGGTAGACAGAAACAAAGAGGGAAAGCCTGAACAAAGCCTGAATTTATTGGTGATAGAAAAGAAGGGAGGGAAAAAGGGGTAAATAAACTGACTGACTGAGCAGAGGAGAGGGCTGTATAGAAAATGGACATATCCAGCTGTCCCTCCCATCCAGCCCTAACCAGAAACTCTTCAATCTGACAACTAGGATCAGGCACGACCACTGGAGCATCCCCAGGATGCTTTCATTCATTCTCATTCATTCATTCATTCATCTATTTTTTCCTCTCCTCCAGTGCTTTAAGCCTACCATTATCATCAGTTGCCCCCAGACATCCTCTGTCCTTGTTCCTGTTTCGGCTGGCCTTTCAAACAGCCCTGCATTAATAAGCCAGTTGTTGCCAAATAAAAGGGAGGTGAGCTGTGATTATTCAAAGCCCTTCTGAGAGGGAGAGAGAGGAAGCCCACGCTTCACACCCAGGGAGAGTAAAGGCACCGCCTGCCATTTATGGGGCTGTCCAAGGGCCTGGTAGAGAGTCCAACAGGAATAATAATAAAGTAGGGATACAGGCTGTAATGGTGCAGGATATAAAAAAAGGTCAAGACTAAATAAAAACACTCCCAATGCCATGACTGAAAAGTAGAAGCATACATACACACACACACACACATATATATATATATATATATATATATATATATATATACACAAACATACATACATACATACATACACACGGGGACAAAATTGTTGGTACCCCTCAGTTAACGAAGGAAAAACCCACAATTCTCACTGAAACCACTTGAAACTTACAAAAGTAAGTTTTGTAATTTATGGAAAATTAAATAATCAAAATCAGCCATTACTTTTGAATTGTTGAATAACAAAATAAAAAAACTAACTAATGAAACAGGCCTGCACAAAAATGATGGTACCCATAACTTAATATTTTGTTGCACAACCTTTTTAGGCAATCACTGCATTTAAACGATTTCTGTATTTGTCAATGAGCGTTCTGCAGCTGTCAACAGGTATTTTGGCCCACTCCTCATGAGAAAACTGCTCCAATTGTCTCAGGTTTGATGGGTGTCTTCTCTAAATGGCATGTTTGAGCTCCTTCCACAGATGTTCAATGGGATTCAGATCTGGGCTCATGGAAGGCCACTTTAGAATAGTCCAACACTTTTCTCTCAGCCATTCTTGGGTGTTTTTGTGTGTGTGTTTTGGATCGTTGTCCTGTTGGAAGACCCATGACCTGCGACTGAGACCAAGCTTTCTGACACTAGGCAGCTAATTTCTCTCCAGAATGCTTTTCAGTCGGTGGCATTGGGAGTGTTTTTATTTAGTCTTGACCCCTTTTAACATGTATATCCTGCACCATTACAGCACACACACACACACACACACACCTACCTACCTGGGGGACTGTAAAAATTAACCTGATAGTTACCAGGTAATGAGTATCGGCCTATTGACAGCAAAATTAACCAAACCAAAATCAAATTATACTTTCCCTGTCTGAAGCAAACAACATCATGGAAGCAGACACACTGCATTGTGAAGACAAGGTTCCCTAAAAAATGTTGTATTCATATTTTTATGAAACTGTGATGTTTCAGCTTATATGTGTAGAAAAATGCATGTGTAGAGTTCACATTCATCTGCTGAAAACAGAAAATGTCTCAGTTTCAGGACAATAAAACTCAGTTTCAGACTCAAGCAAACAAATCCAGTAAGAATCTGCATCTGTGTACCTATAGTCATGTGTAGTCATGTGTCGAACAGTCAAATACTATTTGTATTGAAACAATTACAAATCTTTAACGAGTGTGAATGTACAGTATGTAAGTGTGAAGGCTACTCACCTGCACACCTGAAGCCCTGAGCAGTAAGACCTTTCTCCACAGCCAGACAGGTGAGAATACTGAGGAAACTGGTGGTCACTGACTGCCGTTTGGCTCTTTGAGCCTCCCGCTGTCTTCTCTCCCGAGATAGTTTTGATCTTAACAGCACCCCCTGTTGGCCTGCAGCTGCTTCTGCTGGGGCCCTGCTTTCTCCCTGTGCAGGCCGCTGGGCCCCCACTGCTTCTTGCAGGGCCTCCATCCATTCCTGGGCCTTAAACTGATTGTCTGCTCTAAGCCGGAGTATATGTTTGGAGAAAACAACCTGAAAACAGTCCCCTCTATCACTCCATGGCTCAGTGTTCTCTGGCTCTTGAGCTTTCTGCACTGCCAAGCAGGAGGCCAGGGGATACTGGAAGACAGGTTGCAACACAGACACACAGCCTTCTGTGGGGAAGGCCTGAAGAGCGGACCTGGTCAAAATGAAGGTGAAGGCCCGCCAGTTGTTCTGGTCCATCAGCTGTTGGAGAAGACCGGCTTTAAGGACATCCTGACAACATTTAGTGAACAGCGGCAGGGTGGTGGGTCTGCTCAGGATGGCACAACTAGGCTGGATGGAAAGTGATACCTCCGCAAAGACGGGGGCATCGTTGTCACCATTGTGCCTGGTGTCGAGCCCTGACGGCGAGTGTGACATAGGTGCAGGGAACTTGGAGACCCGTTGGTTTTCCACACTGGCTACGCTCTGGTGGTTCTTCTGCCTTACAGGTCTGACTGCCTGCACCTTCTCCCACATCAGCCGGCTCCACTCCATGGCTTCCCATTGGTTGGCTGCTCTCAGTTGGAGGCGTGTGCTATTGAAGAACAAGGCTTGGAGTGTGCGTTGGTCAGTGGTCTGGCTGATCTGGCTGGGCTGGATGCAGGGTGCTGGTGAGATGACGCTTTGGCAATGTGAAAGGGAGTAGGCGGTGCCTAGCTGGCGGTTAGCACTGTTGTCCAGAGTGTACAGACGGAGTTCGCAGGGTGTCAGCTCGACATAACAGGATGTCCAACGGCCCCGAGGCCCCTCACGCTGCTCCATCTCTCCCTGCTTCACCATGACGCTACTGCTGCTTTTATCAGCTAGGCGGGAGACCAGGGGTGGGGAAGGATAAAGAGTGACAGAGAGGGATAATGATCAAATAAAGCTGAGCAATGTTTGTATGGAGCTATTATTTCAGTAAAGCAATGACCTATTACCTTGCCACTGAACACATGTAACTTCAGCAAGTTAAGCTTAGTTTTAAGATTCTAGTATAAATGTAGTGAAATGTATTAAGTACAAACATTTAGCACCTGTATATATAAAAGTAAGGTATGAAAAGTCTGTGGACAGCTAAAGTTAAAGTTTGATTTATATTTAAATATGTGTAAATTACAGAATTGTGCCATTTACTCAGGTGGAACCACTATCCAGTAGGGATAATGTACATTTATGATTACAATTATCAACCAAGAAAAATATGTCAATATCAATTGTATTTAATCTCAGTTTTGAAGTTATAGTGAAGATTAATGCTTAAATGTGAAAACTTGGGTATTGTTTCTGACCATCTAATAATAGCCTTTTGGTTTACTAATGTATATTTTGGGTTTTTGTACTGTTGCTAATTATTTAAAATTCTGTAATTCTGTAATCTGAATTTCCTGTTGTTTTTGTTGTTTTAGTTTGCTTTAGTTTTTTCCTCAAAGTTGTGATGTATCATCATATTATCATGAGTGTTGTATTATTATTTTATTCTACTAAATATCCATTAAAAATAATAGTGTAGTGCTATGAAAGGGGATGACTTCAGGCTCACTATTCTCTTCCTATAAAAGTATGTCAGGTTATTACTGTTAAGCAAATGAAGCAGTTTAATTGGCTTTCTAGAAACAAATTTAAGAAGTCATTTTAAGAAGAAAAGGTCCAAATTCTGTGGTTCCAGATTCCCGAAATATGATTATTTTCAGTGCATCTTCACAGTTCGGAACCAAACAATTTATCCAATAATTTCAATATTTAATAGAATAATCAACGATCAGAATATACAATAGAATAGAACTATGTGGATGGAGAACAAACACGGGTAATATACTGTCCTTAAGGAGTCTGTCAGCATCTCCTTTTAATTTGCTTATTTAACTTCTTCTCCCTCTTTCCTTCAGCCCCTACACCTCTAACTTATTTTAGGAGCTTAAATCTATAAGAATCAGTGTCCTCTGGAAAAAAGCTTATTTGAAGCTTGTACCTCTGATATTTTGTGAAGCGTATGTTACTACTTCTCTGAGAAAGTTCCCTGTCCCAATGAAGGAAGATACAGCATTATAAAAGAGGCCACTAAACAAGCTGCCCTGCTTTCCTAATCTTAGGGCACGGGGGACCACCCTCAATCTGCTTCCTCTTAGTTAATTCACAATCTGCTGGTCAGGAGGTTTGTTTTACCCTGTGATTATGGAACTTTTCTTCTTGGTTAACACTCAGGAAGACAACGGTTCAAGAAACTGGGTCAGCAATTATTTAGAGCTGTCACATGACCTGGAAAAATTCTCAAAAGAACAACAACAAAAAGAAACATAGCGGTCAGTTGCTAATCAACAGCAGATTTAAGATCTGAAAGACTACTTATACAGTTGCTAAAAATGTAAAGAGAAACTGTAGCCGCACTTCAGCGGTTTAAGTGTACAACATTTCACATCAGCCATAAAACCAAACACTGTTTAAAAAATACATCATTCTTGTTTTTGTTTCAACCAGCTGGGTCTTCATTTAAAAGAGGAAGAGAAAGAAGCTTTAGGCCAACATAGTAAAGTATTGAGAAAATATTTTGGGATTTGTTTATATACATGTTCACTGAATCACAGTTTCTATTGTTCTCAAAAGTAGGGGTGGGAAAAAATATTGATGGAGCTATATGGACCTTTAAATTCCTTCACATTAGTGACACTGGTGACCATTTGTAATAGTCATCACAGAGCAAGCAGCAGTGAAAGATTATTGCAAGTGATATGTTTTTCCCCATTGACTGTATAAATAATGGACATAGCCTTGGTGACCTTACCCTTTGGTTTGTGAACTTGTGTTTTGACACTTAATCAGGTGTTTGTTTGATGAGAGTGTGGAGCTGATAGCATAAAAGACAGCATGCAAGAGAATACCTGGCTTTGAATCACAGCCAAAGCATTCCTTTGCTGCATGTTTCTCCTATCACTTCCAGTCTGCCTACAGTAATAATAAAAGCATCTTCACAAAAAACCTTTACCAAAAATAAAAAAAATAAAAATACTACTCATCACGTAATTCATGACAGCAAGTATTGGCCATGTTTTACTATTTAGTATTTAACACAGCAAGCAACATAAACATATATTTTTTTAATTGAGAACAAAGAGGACTTCAACATGGTTGACTTCACAATGGTGGTTTGTGAGAACTGTGGAGGCAGCTCATCTAATCCTTAGGACAGGTGATATCTGCATGGTATATTTACCGGTAGTCAGGTTGGTAATAGTAGTAGGAGAAAGACACGGCACTCAGCACATCGCTTTAAAACCAGCATGAGTCTTTCACACAGAAATCACAAACTAATCTCATTGTACGATACCAGCAGAAGTGGTTTAATTTGCTGATATTACATTTTATTTTCTTGACATGTCAAATCAGTCAGGAAGGAAAAAGGCAACAATAAATCTCTTACAGCTCCTGTTAACTAAAGAGTGGCGAGTCAAGTGCCTCATCAATCTTATCAAAACAGCTGTAGACACAGTGTCATTCCAGGTCTCCAACTTTGCATGTTAACAACGCCTTTGTTTAAGGAGAAAATGTATATGCAAATAAGTTCAGCTGGAATCAAGTCGGGCTGATTGGCGGTCTTCACGCTTCAGAAGGCAGAGATGAGAATCAGGCTTGTGTGTGTGTCAGGAGAAACTGCTTTGTTCAATTAACTTTCATTTCCACCTGGGAGGTTTTAACATCACACCCTAGTAATAGTCTAATACATACAAGCAAACCTTCAACCAGAATTTACACGCTGTGCAAACTAACCCGTCAGTAGAACTGTTGTAAGACTTGGAATGCAAACCCTCTGCTTTAGCAACTTCGCCCACTGATTACAGAACCACTCTAACAAACTCTGACAGAATGTTGTGTTGCTTTCGTACAAACTGTAAAGCCCTTTGGGGCAAATTTGGGATTTTGGGCTATACAAATAAAATTGACTTGATGTGACAAAGACTTGATAGTTTACAGCTTGTTGTGCCACAATAATCCTCATGCATGTGAAACAATGTGCAGTACTTCCATGGAGAGAATTTGCTTTAATGTTTTTAATTATTCAAGTACAGTATAAATGTACAGTATACCTGTTTTTGACATGTAGGAAGCGGCATATTGGATAGCATCATTGATTACCATAGGATATAACATCAGGTTTAATGAGTTAAAGAGACAACAGATTTATATACAATAAATGCCCAAATCTACTGAAGGTCAATTTACCCAAATTGCAGAACATTCATATGTCCTATCAAAAACTATTGAGCTGAAATTCATCAAGTACTCAATTCAAGTACAGTATTTTCACGACCAAAAGGCGCACCGTACGAAAAGGCGCAGTCTCAGTTATGTGTGCAATTATTGTATTTAACACACAGATACGGCGCACCTGAAGATAGGGCGCAGGTTTTATATACACGTCCGCTATACACGTTTTATATACACGTCCGCTATACACGTTTTATATACACGGCCCGCCTGACAACACACACACGCGCATATTAAAAAAAATAGATCGGGAGCAAAACTGAGTTTAGCTGTGCTTTTTATTAACATATTAAAATTCTATTAATTACAACAACACTATTAATTATGTCCGCTATACACGTTTTATATACACGTCCGCTATACACGTTTTATATACACGTCCGCTGTACACGTTTTATATACACGTCCGCTGTACACGTTTTATATACACGGCCCGCCTGACAACACACACACGCGCATATTAAAAAAAATAGATCGGGAGCAAAACTGAGTTTAGCTGTGCTTTTTATTAATATATTAAAATACTATTAATTACAACAACACTATTAATTATGTCCGCTATACACGTTTTATATACACGTCCGCTATACACGTTTTATATACACGTCCGCTATACACGTTTTATATACACGGCCCGCCTGACAACACACACACGTGCATATTAAAAAAAATAGATCGGGAGCAAAACTCAGTTTAGCTGTGCTTTTTATTAATATATTAAAATACTATTAATTACAACAACACTATTAATTACAACAACACTAAAACAAGCACATTACCGTAACAGTCACTCAAACCCATCAAAGTCTTCATCCTCCGTGTCGGAATTGAACAGCTGCGCTAAATCACACATGGCAGGTTCACGTTCCTCACTGTCAGAGTCAGAGTCCGTGCCGTGCGACTCCCTAGAAATGATGCCGGCTTTAGCAAAAGCTCGAACGACAGTGCCAGCAGACACGTTAGCCCAAGCAGCTACAATCCAGTCACACACTGTGGCGTAACTCGCCCGGCGCTGCCTTCCAGTCTTTGTGAAACTGTGGTCTCCTTCGGTCATCCACCGCTCCCACGCCGCTCGCAGCCTCACTTTGAACGGCCGGTTCACGCCGACGTCCAGCGGTTGGAGTTCCTTAGTCAGACCTCCCGGAATCACAGCAAGCGTAGCGTTCATCTGCTTCACTTGCTTCTTGACGTCGGCGGTGAGATGGGCACGCATGGAATCACAAACCAGCAGCGATTGTGATGTGTGGAAAAAAACACCCGGTCTCCGTACATACACCTGCCTCAGCCAATCCTTCATCATTTCCTCGTCCATCCAGCCCTTTTCGTTTGCCTTAATAATGACGCCTGCTGGAAACGTCTCTTTAGGCAAAGTCTTCCTCTTAAAAATCACCATCGGCGGCAGTTTCTGTCCGTTAGCATGGCAGCCGAGCACAACGGTAAACGAAGCCTTTTCGTACCCCGTTGTGCGTATCGCTACCGTGCTGGTTCCCTTCTTTTCCACCGTGTGGCTCACCGGGATGTCGAACGTCAGCGGCACCTCGTCCATGTTGGTGATGTGGCTCGGCTGGATGTTTTTGCTGGCGATGTGTCTGCTGCAGAAAGAGCGGAAGTTCGCCAGCTTTTCACAATAATCCGCTGGACGCTGCTGCGCTACCGTCGTCCTGCACCGGATGGAGAAATGGCACCGCTTCATGAACCGGAAGCACCAAGACGGACCTCCGTGGAAATGTTGAATTTTCATTTCCTCCGCTAACTTTACTGCTCTAAGCCGAATGGTGACCGTCGAAACGCTCCTCCCACCCGCTCGTTGCTCGACGATCCACTGCTCCAGTCTTTCCTCCAGCTCTGGCCACCTTGGCTTGTGTCCGCGGAAACTCAGCTGCGTTTTTTTCACCTGTTGCAGCTCGTTCTCCAGCTTCCTCCACTTGCGAACCATCGATTCGTTAATTTTAAATTCTCTGGCGGCGGCTCGATTCCCGTGTTCCTCGGCGTAGCTGATAGCCTTCAGCTTAAACTGAGCTTCGTAAGCGTGTCTCTTTGCCATTTTCAGGGTTGTTAAGACAGCAATGTTCTGCATAAAGCACATACCTGTTCTTTTATACACAAATCACGCCCCATCTACGCCCGATCCACACCCACAAGCCCCCCTTCTAACGCACCATGTTTTCTATCACGTCCGCAGCATCATGGTTCTCACCTACGTCCGCACACAGATAGGGCGCTCTGGACGATAGGGCGCGCTGCACATTTTGAAAAAAATCTAAGACATTTATATGCGCCTTATGGTCGTGAAAATACGGTACTAGATAGTGAGAATGTTCCAGAGAACTCATTGAAGACCGCACCTTTGGGGTCCGTTTTATTTATTTAATAATAAGGAGATCTTCTCACAGTATACCCTATATGATTTTTATATTGCGTTTGTATAAATATTGTGCATTTCCTGCAATCCAATTTAGATATGATTTATAGATTACAGCGTTTATAATTATTTTCTAGACTAATGTTTTTATTATATCCTTGATATTTTTGCCAGGGCAGCTGTGAAGTTGGCATTAAATTTCATTGGAGGCAATGTGGCCCTTCCATTGTTATTTTGTTAACAGGTCATCACAGGGGAAAAACATGTGTGGCCAATTCACATGCTGGCGCTACCAACTTAGTTAGTCAAGAACCCTAGGCGTCATTTTTCATATCATTGTACAAAATTATATTTGTTCCTCAAAACCTCCCAAGTTGTTGTTTTTTAAATGAAACATTTCTACAGATAACCTCAACATGCTTCATGGTTTGATATAACAGAGGCATTTTTCCCCTTTTAAAAGTTGAAATTATATAAAGAATACCTGAAACCAAAAATAGACCTATTACTACATCATACAATCAATCATATCATCATTTGGAAACCAATGAATGCAACATTATGAAATTTATGTTATTGAATACAAAGCATCTTACACATGCCTGTTTGGTCCCATTACAAACATGTATATTATGTATATAATAATGATCATCATTTCCATTTACTATCTAAACATCCCCAGCTGTCATTAATGGAAAGGCAAACAACGCTGTTTTTTTTCTCCAATGTGAATAAAGAGATGTAGCGGGGCTAAGTTAAATCACTCTGCCTTCTGCTTATTACCGGCTTTTTCCTACTTCTCTCCTTTCAACATTTACAAGCCAAACTAAATAACCCAATGCCTTTTCACACATATGCTAATACTAAATAATCCTGCCACTATCTGGAGCTAGATAATTGGGTTCCCTCTTCTCTCGCCTCATTTGAGTCCATTTGCTGACAGGATTACAGGCTATTATCCCTCAGGTTCCCTTAGGATCTCCTTAGGCCTTCAGATAGCCAAAACACACAAACAAATGGTGTGTGCATGTTTTTCTGTCCATATATGTGTGTGTGTAAATCCGGCTGAATACTGACTGTCATAGCACAGCTCTGTCATTTCATGTTATCATCATCTTCTATCATTATTGCTTTTCTGAGGATGCTTCAACATAAGTACAGCATACGCCCCAATTTACAGAAAAAATAGTCTGACTTCTGTCCTCTCATGGCTGAGAAAACTTTCCAGTGACCTGATAGTTGATCAATATACATCCTCGGATATGGTATACATCAGACTTACTCAAATGGAAAACCGGGGTCCGTGCACGGATCTAAACACAATGAAATCCGGACCAAAAGCAAATCTTATTTTATTATTATTATTATTATTATTATGACAGTGTATCAGGTGTAATAAATTGCCATGCTATTTCTGTGTGTATTTCCTCGTATCCAATCTGACGACAAATGAAGAAAGCAAAATATGAGATTGTTTATCGTCACTATAACGGTAAAGCAAGGACATGAGGTCCTCGTGAGAGTATTTGTCTTCCAGACGATGATTTACGAGATCATGTTTTAAACAGAAATGGTGTGCTCCAAATTGCAAAAGAAAAGAAAGGTGGATGCAGAAAAGAGGATTTATCACCTTTTCATTTGGAGTTCAAATTTCGGCCCTGTTACATTGCAACTGTTTCAGACCGTGAAAAGATTGGAAATCCGGTGAGTGGACCTTTTTAGTTTCTAGTTGAGTACCCCTGGTATACATGTTTCTGAGAGGTAAAAAGCGGAATATTAGCTAACTTTAATAATACCTCAGGTTCAATGTTAGTTATGTTATGTTAGTTAGATTAGGTTTAATGAGACAACTCAAGGAGTCAAGAAGACAAATGTTTTTATACCATATATGCCCAATACATTGGACAAATACATGGAGGCTCAGTTCACCCAAATTAAAAAACAAATTTATGTCCCAGCACAGACTATTGTGCTGAAAACTCATCAAGTCCTGCCTGGATACTGAGGAGGATCCATCCTTACTGAAGACATGTTTCACTTTTTTTTTTTAATAATTTGTGTGCTTATGGATTGCATTTTCTGTAATCCAGTTGAGAAACCATCCATAGATCACAGTTTTTCTGATACATTGACAGCACAGTCAATCAATAATATTAGTACTCAATCAATAATGTAAGTAGTCAGTCAGGAACATTAGTGGTCAGTCATGTTTTCAGGTGGCAAAGATTTGATAGTTAACATCTCGTGCCACAGTAATCATCATCCATGTAAAACACAGCGCACTGTAATATGGATTTAATGAAGCTTCAATGTAGAGAATTTGCATCAATGTATTAAAGCATTTCAGCCCTTATGTAGATTGGACATGAAAAAGCTCTGTCGCTACACACAAGTTCTCCCATTCATCTGCTTTCTAAACCAAAACAATCCTGTTCAGGATCATGATGGGTTGATGTATAGAGCCTAATCCAGCATGCTCTGGAAAAGAGGTATGATACAATCGAGACAGGTCACCAGCCTATCACAAGGGCTGATTTGTGGAATTATAAACATATTTTATTTTAAAAATATGCCTAATTGCGAATTAAATGTATAATATTTATGCTAAAGTAATGATTTCTAGGTTATTTTTCTTTATTGTCCTTAGCATGCCAACATGTCTCAGTACAAGTCAGGGGCGCAAAAAAGAAAAGAAAACAAATATGTAATAGGGAGAACTTCTCACAGTATGCCTTATATAGTTTTTATATTGTATGTGTGTATGAATCCATTTGAGAAAGACACGTTTCCCACATTTGGCAACAGGTGCTTTTTAATGTCTAATCTACATTAGGGCTGAAATTATTACCTAAAAACATTGAAGAAAATTCTCTGCATCAAAGCTTCATTTTATCCGTATTACAGTGCATTATGTTTCATATGGAGGATGATTAATGTGGCACAACAAGATGTAAAATATCAAGTCTTTGCTGCTTGAAAACTTGACTGACTACAACCTTAGTGACTTTCTATCAACATTATTTACTGACTGTGGTGTAAGTAGCCACCACATACAACATTAAAATTATATAGGATGTACTGTGAGAGGTTCTTCCTATCGCGTCTTTTCTTCTTTTAGAGAAGAACCACTCCATACACATACTGTGGTTAGTAGAGCAGTGTGTGGGACATGCAAAAATTGCATTGCATTCCAATCTATCTACTTTTCTTTAGGATTAAGACTTTCTACGGGAACAGCACTAGTCTATCTATAAAGCAAGGAGCGTCTGTGGCTCGCATATCTCTTTGACTGTTTGTTGGATCAATCTGACCTTTTGGAATCAACTTGAGCATGGCATGATGGCGTGTATCCTTCGTTTGGATGGATATTTATTACATATTTATTATATTTAAACGTTAAACTCTCAAGTTTGTACAGATTCCTGTACAGATTGTGCAGCTAACGTAACAAAAAGAACCTTAGATTTAGCTGGATTGGTTGCTACTTCATTCCACTAACACAGGTCTTACTCAAAATTTGAAAATCTCAACACTATCACCTAACAGAACATAATCTGAGTCTAAACTCATTCATTTAAAAAACACATAACATTAACATGCCTGTAAAGTATAAAGTAAGAAATTTATCATAACTCCAGTTTTACTTGGCCCATCTACACAATTTTAAAACTGATATGTAGAATGGGATTCTTTCTTTTTTTCCAATAACTATATTGTATATACTATATGTCTATTCTTATATCAATATATATCTATGTCTTGCCTAACGTACAATTTGTCTGTTAAGACAACGGAACATTCCAACACACCCTCAATCTTCTTAAGCTTCCACTTTTTTCTCAGAATACATACTTCCTATAGGCATTGCACTAGTGACATGAAGGTCACATAAATTATGTGTCGAGTAATGATTTATTAATAAAAGGAACATGAGAAAAACATGTGTTTTGTAGGCTATTACTTATTGCTGGGGAGAGGTAATTATTAATCCCCCCCTCTATTAAACAGTAACACTATTTTATCATCAAAAGCCTGACTTGACACCTTCTCAACTAATTGACCATTCACATGCAAAAAGCTAATTCAATGCATAAGCAGCATGTTATTATTGCAGCTGCTCAAGGTGGAGTTAATTTATTTAGAATGTAAAGAATATCACTTCTAAATATCAGTTACCAAGACTCTCTGATTACTAAGAATTTGTATCAGTTCTAAACCAAAAAAAATTGTGTGAACTCACCCTCTTGCTGGTGGTTGAGGATCATGTTCTTCAAGGTGTTGCAGTCCATGGTGGGCAGCCCATTGTCAGTGTAGGCAGACGGCCGATAGTTGATGTCTGATCTGGACCGGTTGTGTCCCTTCTTGAAGGCTGAGTTGGATGAGGAGTTTGCAGTGTTATTTGTACAGTCCTTGGTATGGGCTGCCAGGTCATTGGTGGAGCGTGCTCTGCTCCTCTTGCCATGCCTCAAGCCCATTCCCAGCCCCCACATGCTGAAGTTGTCAGCCCAGGCCAGTCCTAAGGGCTCCACTTCTTGCGGCTCCCCTGCCAGTAGGCTCCAGACCCTGCTGGAGCTCAGTTTGCCCAGAGCAGCACTGGAGACCTCCTGCAGCTGTTTCGGCTGCCTGGGAGGTAGGAGGCTTCCCGTCTGCGATTGGTTCGGACCATGGCCTTGTACATTATCCATGCAGTGGATGAAGTCCTCAGTGGCCTCTAGAGCCGGACTGATATCTCCCACCATGTTGAGTTGGTCGAAGCCTTCCATTGCTGCTACCTGAGCAAAAAATCTCACAACTAGATGGCTTTCCAAAATGAGCTCAAAAACCTTGTTAGGCGCATTGACATACCCAACAAAGAATACAAGCTGTCAGCTGGACAAACATAAGTCTTTTAGGCATGTGGGCAAGCTTGGAAGGAGTGAAGAATATCCAAGTGGCCTGCAGGCTTCACCAACTGCTTTCTGATGCCAAAACGTTCTTTCTGCCTCAGCACAGGGCCTTCATCCAGCATTACAGCCGTCCTTTTCCAATGGAAAGCTACTGAAGCCTAATACAAGAGCTAAATGGGACTGCCAGGGACTACAAATTCTATCTACAAATTACAAACAATCCTCTGCTCTGTATGAAATGTCCAAGGGCTAGAGAAAAATTCTTGAGGATGAAGAGTCAAAATTGACAATCAAATTTTTGTTACTTTTGGCCCATTTGGTGGCTATGAAGTCAGTGAAAAGGAACTTACAGCCTCACTGTAACAAAAAAGAGGAAACAGTTAAGAGGAAACATGCTGTTCAAATATAAGGTATGGAAACAGCAACCAGAAAAAGATAATTATTCATACATACCTGAAACAGAGGCCCAAACATGTGGCCCAAATGAAGTTACAATAGTGAAGGTTCAATTGTATAGCCCCGAATCACAACTTCTCTTCAGGGGGATTTACAGTCAGTGAAGTAATGCAACATTCCTGTCTTTAGACCATTGGAAAAACTCCCTAAAAAACATTTAACCAGATATAAAATTCTTACACGAAATGTGAATAGGCAAACATTGAAGTAATATGATTTTAAGGTCTCTTGTTAAACAACTTAACTACCGCACCTACCCACCTACAGCCCCTCATCAAACTGAGACCAGAGCACCACAGAGTCCCTCAGTAGCAGCTTCCCTCTTGTCATGCTCTAAGGAAGTAATACTGGACTTCATCCTTAGCAGTTTGTCAGTGAACTGGACAGGCAGAGGAAATAAGCCAGGGTGTGGTTCCCATCCATTTGCCTGATCGATCTATCTAGGTTCCCATCCTCTCTCTCTCTCTCTCTCTCTCTCTCTCTCTCTCTCTCTCTCTCTCTCTCTCTCTCTCTCTCTCTCTCTCTCTCTCTCTCTCTCTCTCTCTCTCTCTCTCTCTCTCTCTCTCTCTCTCTCTCTCTCTCTCTCTCTCTCTCTCTCTCTCTCTCTCTCTCTCTCTCATTTAAAGGCCATTGTTTTCATAAAACCATTTTTTCAATTTTCAAAAATATGTTGAATATTTACCCATGATCATTTGTTGGAGGTTTAAAAGAAGACATATATAGTGGATGTACAAGTCATATTAATGTTCTTTATGGAGCTTAGCAGCATAAGCACTGAGATGTTTTGTCTGTATGGAAAAAATATAAGTTGCCAAAGACAAGGCCAGCAGCTTTTCTGAAACCACCTGTAGTCTGTTTCATTCCATGACTAAATTGTTATGACTAAAAAACTAAAACTTAAAGACTAACTAGACTAACTCTCATAAGGCTGTATGCTCACATCATCTGCCTACAGATACAGCTGTGATCTCATCAAGACAAGTTAATCATCAAGCTGCCCACTGAACTTCTGTTGATTCACGCATACTGATAAGTTATTACAGTTCAATAAGGAGAAGCCCAACCACAGAACAAATCAACATCTGCATCTTGAATTGAGGATTTAAAGGAAAAAAAAAGAAAAAAATGTTTCAAATCTGACCTAAAGTCTGTGGTCATCAAGTTTTCTTTTTCTGCTTCATTTCAATTTAAAGTTTCATATTTTGGCAACAATTCACAGGTCCAGAACCAGACTCTATCTACTTTACTACACATTTAGGTGGTAGAACATTATTTTTCTATGAATTTATACATTAGAAAGAAGTGGAATGTGATCTTTCATGTGAAAGCTCTATAATATCTTCTAATAAACTAAAATAATAAACTATTAATTTTTTGGAAGTCAGAAAGGTAAGTCCACCAAAACACACAGAGAGCAGAGCAGCATTATTTCGTTTTTTTTTTTTTTTTTACTCTTACTTCACCTAAATTAAAAACCACTGTGCGACTAGTTTCGTTATGTAGTCCTGAATCCCTGTAAAACGCCATGTCAGTGAATTTACTTCACTGACATTGTGAATTGAAGTGAAATCACTGACATTGTAAATTGAAGTGAATTCACTGACATTGTGAATTGAAGTGAATTCACTGACATTGTGAATTGAAGTGAATTCACTGACATTGTGAATTGAAGTGAATTCACTGACATTGTGAATTGAAGTGTGTAGCCGCGTCTCGGTGGTGGACACCGGCTCAGCTGTCGTGTGAGGCTACGTGAGAAAGCTCGCAAATACGTCTGGTTTATCGCTATACGTCTGCATAAATATGAGAAATAGTCGAGCTATTCCTGAAACCGACTTAGAAAAGCCCCAGGAAGGCCCTTTCTGGTCCCTGCTGATGTGACGGGAGCCGAGGATGCTTATTAGCCGGGAGCTAAATCCTCTCTCCATCCACGAGCAAGTGTCGCTCCGAGAGGAGCCGTGTGTTCCCTCGCTCGAATAATGAGCCCTACGTTTCGGCGGTGCTGTGCTGTGTCATGTTGGGGTCAAACCGGATCCATGCAGGAGATAAAGAACATACATTGGGACTCACCTCACTATGTTTACCACATAGGTTTACCATTATTTCATTTGTCAGTCCGTCGGCGAAAAAGTCCCTCGACTGCACCAGGACGAAGGTTCCGCGTAACGATTTTAATGATAACAGCGTTCACGACGTTAGTTATAACAGTCACCATTCATAGGACAGCATTTAATCAAAACATTTCTTTATTGAGATTTTGTTCTTTCATACAAAACACACAACAACCCCAATCCCAAGGCACAACAAAAAGTTATACAAAAAGTCTCCCCAGAGAGCATCAAAGCCTCAATACCATACACACAACATCACAATATCCAAAAACAACAGAATTAATAAAGTGATGATGAGGTTGTCGTTTCTTTGTTTGATGAGGAGAATATAGTAATAATAACATTCATATATACATACGTAAACAAACAATAAATAAACCATAATATGTATAAATTTAACAAACAAAAAAAAAAAAAAAAAAAGGGGGGTGCTCATTTTTTCAAATTCCAACAGTTTCCCAGCCTTCTGCAGCAATATTATTATTTTCAAGAAAGTCAGAAAACATATCCCATATCTTCCAAAACTTTTCTAGCTTGCCTTTTGCAGTATAACTTATTTTCTCCAAAGCAAAATAAAAGCACATTCCCTTCAACCAATGTGCCAAAACACAAGATACTTCTGTCTTCCATACCTTCGCCAAGCAGCGTTTAGCCTCCAAAAAACAAATATTCAGTAAACGTTGTACTATTAGAATTAGTATTATTAGAGTAAAGTCTTCTGGATAAATGTGCAACAAACATAGTTTTGGTTCCCCTTCCTTAATTATCTGGCTAGCAACCTCTATCACTTTTTCCCAAAATGAAAAGGATTTAGGACATTCCCACATACAATGAAATAAAGAGTTGTTTACATTTAAAACAAGTATCTGGGATGTTGGGATTAAATCGGTGTAGCTTGGCTGGAGTGATGTATAATCTGTTCAACCATTTATATTGTAATAATTTAGAGTTCGTATTTATGGTTTGCGACTGGGCTAAGGTATATGCTTCAGACAACTCATCTTCTGTGATATCCTCCTGTAAATCAGTCCTCCAAGCTTGAAGAATATTATACGGTGATTCTGAAGATTTACTTACAAGGTGGCTATACAATAAGGAGACCTGTCCTCTGGAGTCTAAGGAATTTATAATTATTTTTTCTAAAGAGGAAAGAGGAGGTAGTTGAAGGCTGTGACCTTGGCTGCTCTTTATGAAGCTTCTCAACTGTAAATATTTAAAGAAATGTTTAGAAGGAATCGTGTACTTAGATTTAAGTTCAAATGACATGAAAGTAGACTTATCATATAGGTCAGCTACTTTAGTTATACCTTGAGATGCCCAGAATTTAAATCCTGAGTCAGATGTACCAGGTTGAAAGGCATTGTTGCCATAAATGGGGGAAAACTGTGATAATGATTGTGGGGGTTCCGCCAAGTGTGCACAAACTTTATACCAGACTGAAATAGTATTTTTAAGATATGGGTTCTTTGTCTTGCCAAGTAGTATGTTCTTACTGGCAGAATACAAATATAAGTTTGGGGAGATATTAATTTGATGTGATTCTATTGAAATCCATGATGGAGAATTGTTGGTTTCAAAATAAAACATCCCTGCCCTGATTTGAGCTGCCCAGTAATACCATTCAAGATTTGGAAGCTGTAGTCCACCTCTATCATACGGCAGGTACAAAAGTGATAGTCTGAGCCTGGGGTGCCTATTGTTCCATACGAAGTTAGAAAAGAGCTTCCTTAGTGAAGAAAAAAATGATGATGGTGGTGCAAGTGGGACTGATTGAAAGAGATATAGAAACTTAGGTAATATTGACATCTTAAGAACATTCACTCGTCCAATCATAGACATAGGGAGCTTTGTCCATCTATTTACCAGCTGGGTGACCTTATTCACAATGGGATTGTAGTTGTCAGGAACAATCCTATCCATGCTTGTTGAGATCTTTACACCTAGATAAGTGAATCCTTTTGGGGTAACCAAAAAAGGACAGTGCATTGGGGGGTTTTGAGCCTCATTGTCATCCATGAACATTATCGCTGATTTAGTGTCATTAATTTTATAGCCTGCAAAGGAGCCAAATAGCTTGATCAATTCTAGTAGAGCGGGTAAAGTATGTTTCAAATTAGAGCAGAATAAAATAATATCGTCTGCATACAGTGCTATACGATGTTCCATACCTCCAATTTTTATTCCCTCTAATATAGGATCTTTACGGATAGCCATAGCCAGTGGTTCAATAGCTAGAGTAAATAGCAATGGTGATAAAGGGCAACCTTGTCTTGTGCCCCGTAACAGGTGAAAAGGCTGGGAAGTCAAACCATTGGTTAAAACCATGGCCCGTGGATCAACATATATTAGTTTAATCCAATTTAGAAAATTCCCATTGATTCCATATCTTTGCAGGACTTCAAATAAGTACTGCCACGTTACCCGGTCAAAAGCCTTCTCGGCATCTAAAGACAGGATGGCGTTGTCTTGGCAACCAGATTTTTCATAGAGTATATTGAGAACTCTTCGAATATTGTGAAAGCCTTGCCTTCCTTGGACAAAACCATTCTGGTCAGGGTGAACCATCTGTGGCAATAGTGTGTCCAGACGTCTAGCCAACATTTTACAGATTTCAAGGTCATTGTTAAGAAGTGAAATTGGTCTATAAGACGTACATTGTGTAGATGGTTTTCCTGGTTTTAATAACAGTGAGATCTCTGCCATATTAAGAGATGGAGGGAGGTGGCCATTCTTCAATGATTCATTATACATGTCTAATAAAGGAGTCACTAGTTTATCTCTAAATGTTTTATATATTTCAATGGGAATTCCATCGGGTCCAGGACATTTCCCTCCCTTCATACTAGAAATGGCCAGAGAAAGGTCATCAGCACTTAGTTCCAAGTTCAGATATTTTACAGTGTCATCGTCTAAAGAAGCAAAACTCAATGAATCTAAGAACTCCTTTTGTGCTTCCATAGCCGTAGATGAGTATTCTGTATAGTATAATTTTTCATAAAATGTTCTGAAAGTGTCATTAATTTCCTGTGGGTCACTGGTTTCTAAACCTTCATCAGTTGTAATTGTATTGATTGTCCTTTCAGTTTCCAATTGTTTAATGCGCCAGGCCAAAAGTTTACTGGCTTTTTCTCCGTGTTCGTAGTAAGATTGTTTCAACTTTATTAGGCTTTTGGTGGCTTTGTTAATTGACAGAACATTATACTTAGCTCTAAGTGCATTCACTTCTTTAAATAACTCTTCAGAGGGGTTTTCCAAATAATCTGTTTGAATGATTTTTATCTTTAGTTCTAATTGTTCCATCTCTTTCTTCCAACTTTTATGTTTAAAGCTAGTGTAGCTTATCATCTGACCCCTTAGGAAGGCTTTAAAGGCCTCCCATCGAACAGCAGCAGATGTTTGATGAGTATTCATTATAAAATAAACATCAATTTGTGCCCCAATATATTGTAAAAAGTCTGGGTCTTTTAGCCAGAATGATTGAAGACGCCATCTAGAGGGCCTGAGTAAAGCTTTTGGTGTTTCCAAATTAAATGACACAGAGGCATGATCTGAAATCACTATGCCATCATACCAGCTATCTAGAATTTTAAATGTCAAATTAGCTGAGACTAAAAAGAAATCAATTCTTGAATAAGTCTGACAAGTGCTTGAAAAGCAAGAAAATATTATCTTATCTGGGTGTTTTTTCCTCCATATGTCAATAAGATTAAATTCTTTAATGAAGTGAAATATCTCTTTTCTAGTTTGAGCATGGGAGGCATCAATCCCTGTAGACCGATCCATTTTAGGTTGGAGAGTACAGTTGAAATCTCCACCAATGATATAACCACCAGGTAATTCAGCTAAGGATAAGAACAGGTTTCTGAAAAAAGAGGGATTATCATCATTAGGGCCATATAGGTTTACTAAGTTTAATCTTACTGATAAAATTTCACACTGAATGATAATATATCTACCAAGTTTATCTTCAGACACCTTAATAAGTCGAAATGGGACAGACTCATGAATCAGAGTTATCACCCCACGCGAGTGTGAACTAAATGAGGCTGAAAAGACATGGCCAGGCCATCTTCTCCTAACTTTAATTACATCATCAGGAGTTAAATGGGACTCTTGGATAAAAACGATCTTAGCCTGTAGATGTTTAATCCTGCTCATGACTTGTTTTAACTTGACAAGCTTATTTAAGCCTCTAACATTCCAGGAGGTAAATTGCAGTTTAGAAGACATCCTTAAATGTTACGCTAAATGTGAAAGTAGAGGGCTTATCGTTAAAGTGACAAATGAGCCAAAGGGGGGTATGATAAGAAAAACAATAAACAATAAACAATAAATAATAAACTGTGCCTAAACACCTGAGTAACCTGAACATGAACCCGTGCATTTCCCCAAATGAAATACACACAACCCTCCCACAGTGTAGATTCACAATGGCTCCATAAGGGAGCCAGGCTATGGAGGAAAGCTGGTCCACCCATACACAAAATATAGTGAGGAACAGCATACCTGTTGGGCCCAACAGAGCCCCACCAAAAGTGAAATCAGGCTTTAAAAAAGCCCTTATAACTTAGTTGGATAGTTGTAGGCTTAATAGCCTAATGTTTTCAGCATTCATATCTTTTTTTTTTTTTTTTTTTTTGTTACCTTAAGTGTTCGAGATTATTATGAGAATATTACTCCATGTCTGGCTCAGCCAATGTGTCAACCTGATCAGTGTCAATAAGTCTCTGGACGAACTTTTCTGCTTTAGATGCCTTGTCGAATCTGTATTGCTTACCCTTGATGGTAATAAGCAGAGTGGCAGGGTGAATAACGCCAAAACGCAGTGTCGGGTAAGACAGGGAAGCCAGCCTTTTTTTCACAGGATCAAAGACTTGCCTGCGTTTGCGCAGGCTCGCTGAGATGTCGGGGAAGAACATAATCTTCGTGTCGTTGTATTTTATATCGCGCACAGCTCTCGCAGCTGTCATTACCCTCTCCTTATCGGCATAGTTGAGAAACTTCCCCGCGCTGGGGAAGCATCGTTACCAGCCGTCTTCTGCACGCTACCTACTCGATGAGCCCTTTCAATGACTAAGGGCTTGGGAAACTCACCAAGCACTTCGGGGATCATATTTTCCAAAAAAGCACACATATCAGACCTGCCATACTCCTCCGGGAGGCCAACCAAAACCAAGTTTGAACGACGCGCCCGATTTTCTAAATCCTCCACCTTACGTGTCAGCTCCTCCAAGGCTGTTTTCATTGTAGCAGATTGAGCTTGAAGAGACGTGACTTCGTCTTCGTTTGTGCCAATTCTCTCCTCAGCCTCCGTCATACGTCCTGATATTTCTTTCAGCTCACCTTGTATTCCTTGAACAGCGCCAAGCAAAGCATCAAACCTCGAAGCAAATTCTTCCTTCATCGTTTCGATGGTGGAGATAACTTCACTGAAGTTAGCTATGTTGCTGCTTGACTCGGAGTTTGATGCTAGCTCGTCTTGGCTAGAAGGGGAGTCCTGCTTTGTGGTCGTCTTTTGAGGTTTAGGAGTTTTTTTTGACGGCATTTTAGATGACCATTCGGTTTAAACACAGAAGCGGTTGAATATTAAAGCTGAAAACAGTAGTTTGTTATAGTCCAACTAATAGTTAAATACACATTCGGTCGGGAGAGCTCTGCCACGCATCCATCTAGCCCAACGCCATAACCGCCATAAGGACAGCATTTAATGGAAGTTATTGAGGAAAAAATTACTGACATAAAAAATATTTAACGAAATGAATATTCATGAATAGTAATGTTTAAAATAGCATTGTGAAATAATTGGTTAAATTATCACTCCAACTCAATTCAATGTTTGTTTTTTATTTATGTAGGGCCTAATTCACATTAAGCTTACACCTCCAAAAAACTCCATTGACAGAATTAAGTGATGACAAAATCTAATTTCACAGATTTTACATTCTCAATAAATTCTTACTGGAATTTTGCTTTTTTACTCTCTATTTATTTTCAGTTTAAAATATTTTGGCAAGTCTATTTTTATTTCATGACATGTTGATAACATGCTCTTGTTATTAATATTCTGGAAGACACACCTAGGTAAAAAAATTGTAACTCAATCAATCCCTCACAAGCTATTTTCATTAAATTACCTTATGGCAGTATGGTAAAACTATTAGCTTCACAGAGAAAGCTTGTGATGATTAAATATATCAAAAATACCTATTTAATTACTTTTTTTAATGTGTATTTTGCTGCACATAATATAATCTCATCTGTCAGAAATGGCATGGTGCAAGTAAATTACATGGCACTGTTGGGTCCAACATGCTCATAGTGAACCATTTGTTTTCCATGGGTACAGAACAATGCTATGGAAAGATTCTGTATGCAAATTGGGAGTGGGTATACTGATGTATACTTTATTTGAATTCCTATAATACATTTATCACAAGTCCTAGGGTTTTTTTTTGGCTTTTCTAAAATGAACCACAGACTCATAAAGTAAAATGATGAAATGGGCACTGTACTGTAAGTGCCACCAACAATGCAGTTTTAATGTAAAATTTATTTAAAACATTTTAGGAAAAGTGCTCGAACTCAACTATGATTGTGACAGAGTGAATTTGACAGAGTTTTTTATGGTATTTTGTTGCAAGTAGCGTATCGATCAAATTTCTCAGTTTTTCCTTCAAATTGTTTTAAATATGTTTAACCAATGCAAACAGCTCACTTTATTTATGGACAAATCATTTTCTGGTTTAAGTCAAAACATACTTTTAGGGGAAACTGTATTAAATCATTTTTGTTGTCCATTTCCTTCCAGGTTTTCCAATGTAATACATCATAATTGTACATTACAAAATAGCATGAACAGAAATCCTCGGTCTTTATCAATATAGCAGTCTGAGCTTTAGAAGTCCTTTTAGGCTAAGTGCTTCTGGAGGTTTCATCATTTCCATCAAACAGTCCCTCCCCTTGACTCATGCACTCAGGTCTCTATCTCTGTCCTGTCAGTGTTGCCTATATTTCTTTCTTTATTTTGACCACAGCATCTTGGAGTGATGACTAAATTATGATTAGATTTAAGGATGTGCAGTGCTTTCATCTGTCTAGTGTGTTGTCTAATGCCATGCCCTCGCCCCCCACCCATCTCAAAACCACCACCCCATCCCCCGAACGCACAAAAAACAATAGCTTCGTCTCCCTCACCCGATATTAGAGAGCAGAGAGGCTGCTCGGTTCCCATGGAAACACTGTGTGTGTGTGTGTGTATGTAAGTGTGTGTGTGCGTGCATGCTTGCATTTTCAGTAAATGTGTCTCCCTCACTCATATTAAGTTGTATATGCACAAACACACACACACACACACACACACACACACACATACATACACAAATATACAAGCTAATGTTTTAATATGCAAATAATCAGCTTTCTTGCTCATAGAATGGTTGTGATGGAAAGTGGTCATAACACAATACAGCAGTCACTCTTTTTACACTCTTTTATATTTCTTGTACATTTTGAAATTCATTCATTTATTCTATGCCTGTTTACTCCTCACTAGGGTCATGGGGGTCTGCTGGAGCCAGCGATGATATTGAGCCTCTCAGTTTCAAACATCTGTTTCACCATTCTTAAATTCATCATCAAATTGAACTACAAACAAGCATTTACCCATGCATGTGATAACTAGACCCAAAATTACTGAGACATGTTGTCCCTCACTACCATCTTTAGTAATTGTAGCTCAAGATTAGTTATCTTAATACAATAAAATAACTCCTGTTAGACTCCTCTAATCTCTGCTCTTACAAGTCCACATGTACCACTGTTGTATCTTAAAGAAGCTTATTTTGAAATATATCAAGTTTTTTTTTTATTTTGGGTTGCACAAAATAGTTAATTGTTGCTTACGTCACTTCACATTGTGCAATTCTCTGCTGAGACAGACATTTCCTCTCCCTGCCCATGTAAGGGGGAAAAATGGTATTTTGCTTTTCAGTTGCACCATCTGGTGGTGAAGATAAAAACTAAGACAACTCACCCAAGCGATAACAAGCCCTGGTCTCCCCTACTCCTTATCTGGAAGGTCCTGGCTCCAAATAAAAAACAGCAATGCCCATTAGCTCCATTGCTTAGTGCAACATATTTTCTTGCATATCAAGATCAGTATACAATTCAGTACATACTCCACTACTACATTATTCAGGTATAAGTATAGAAACTATGGTTTAAATGAAAAATTGGATTTATATAGTGCTTTTCTAGACTTTTCAACCACTCAAAGAGCTTTACACTGCAAGGGTTAATTCACCCATTCACACACATTCATACACTGATGGTAACGGCTACCATACCAACTGCACTAACTGCACTAACTACCACATCGACAGCCCAGAGGAGCTAGGAATTGAACCGCCAATCCTCTGACTGGTGGAAGACTGCTCCACCATTAGGCTAAAACTTTTGAAAAATATATATTTATACTATATATGACTATAATATTATAGTCAACAGCTAAGGTTGAAACATTCAGATTTGCCTGTTTCAGCCACATATACGTCTATTGAAAATTATGCATTTTAGTACAATGCATATACACTGTACTTTGAACCATACTACTGAGTATTAACATGTCTCATTGAGCAGGAGCTGCGATCAGATATCGCAGTTCATGTGTTTTATTGTCCTTTTTAAAGAATTTGAACAGCACATGTGGTCGCTTTCTGGCAAAAAAAAATCATTTTATCATAAATTCATCAGTTGTCATGAAATTGTTTTCAATGTGGTAGAGGGATACTTCTGGTGCTCTTTCTAAGATTTCTTCCCCTATTCAAGGGGATTTTTTACTCATATGACTTGATGGTCTAAGGGCAGGTGATGTTGTATGGCTGTAAAAACTGTAAAGCTCCCTGAGGCAAATCTATGATCTTGTTATCTTGGGCTATAAAATTAAAATAGGCCTGACTAAACCAAAAAGGTAACATGGCCATTTTGTGAAATCTCAGGCTAAGCAAGAAAAGAATTACTGGTTTATCAGATTTAAATTTTAGGCTATGATTAAAAATAGGACTCACTGCTTACTACATCTTACTCGCAATGGCCTAAAAATTACAGGTGAGGTTTTTGTGAAAAAATATGTTATATGGATGTAATATGCAATTACCATCTGAAAATACTTACTTAAAAAATATACTTTTTTATCATTCTGTTTGCTGTACTATGTCTATTCTGAGCACCCAACTACTACAGGTGTGGATTTTTCAGAAAACCTTTGATGGTTTCTGGAAACACAAGAAAGTTCAGCACATGTTCAGTACACACCATTCACTTTTTCATCTGGAATCTTTCTTGAGTCAACCCAAGGCAAGGTGGGAATTCTTTACAGTTTGTAATAGGATCATCTAATCTATAAGTCTCATTGTGCATTTTCATTTTTGAATGACAAGACTGAGTTATTTATTAACATGTATGGTATAACCATATACAATTAGGTAGACTAGATAACTTTGACTTAACAGAGAATTATTAATAGATTGCATAGCATGAAAAAAATAATTCAGTTTGTAATTCTTGTGTATAAAAATGATGTAAAGTGAGTCAGGAATGCATGTTTTATTTTTTATTTATAATCATAATAATAATAACAAATATTTTTCTTATTATAATTTTTGTAGTTTTAAATGTATTTAATTATCATTTTGCCTTTGAACCAAATGACTACAGCTATGTTTTTATGGGCTTACCAGATATCATACTGCAGTCTGATGTGTGGCTGGAAGAGGAAAATATCAGTGGCTAATAGTGAAGTTTAATTTTAGGAGAATCCTATTGCTTAGTAAAACTAATGGCCATATTTTTGGTTTAGTAAAAATTGGCTTTGAGTTATGGAGTTTATTAGAATCAATTATGTCAGTAAACATTTTTGTTTGGATTTTAAACATCTGTCTGCTCTGCATAATTGTTCATCTCTCTCTCTCTCTCCGGTCAACTGCACCACTACCTTACATTTCAGCTCCCCCATAACTGCATAAGTGGCCGGTGCTTCCACTTCAGGGAACTGCTGAGTGGCCGAAACCAACAACAAAAGCATGTGAATAGCCAAAGAAATACGTTATGTTAATCAGATGTGGTTTTCCCCAACCCGGAGCACTTCTGATGAGAAAAACATCCCCAATTCAAACACATAGTTTAATGTTATAAAACATCCTTATACTGTTATTTGAAACATGGAGTGGCATCTTTGTGATTCCAACTAGCATGTTGCAAATTATTATTTTCTCAGTAAATATAGATTTTTCTGTCTGACTTGTGCCAGACCAACTTGTTGCTGTTTTTTTCATGGCATGTCACAAAACAAGTATTACACCAGTTACACAGTAGGCTAATTGTTAAAAATTCCAAAATCCACTTGGTCTGTCAATATATAGCCTAAATATGGCCTCAGGTTTAGAAGTTATAATGTGTTGATCATACTGTGCTGTTGGCCCGCTGTTTGAATGAGAAGAATCAGGACCATAATAGTACCCCCCCCCCCTCAACGGATGCCACTTGGCATTGTTCTATCAGGATAATTGGCACAGAAGTGGCAAAGCAGCTGTGGATCGAGGATGAGAGAGCACCCCATCCATGCACGCTCCTCAGGTCTGTATCTCTCCCTGTTGGTGAGGTACTGGAAACCTTGGCCTGCGGATATCCAAGATCCGGTCGGCTGTGTATTCATACTCAAACATTCTTGCAGATTATCCCTAACACAACAGCAAAATACGGTAGTAGCCTACTTTTCTAGGTTACGTAAAGCTAACCAATAAATTCAGTCATGTGCCCCAATTTTCTAATTCATATTTCCGATCTGAGCCTAAAATTGAAATGTAAAAAACTGTATTTTTTATGTTAAAATAATAAACAAATAACAAAATAAACAGTTAACTTTTAATTTTTTGATTGACTATCAGTACTACATTGGTAAACCTGACTGAACTTTCCATAATCTATAATAAATGCATTCCAGAGAAAGTAAATTGTAGGCATTTTTATTTGCTTACCACCAGAGGACTCACTGTCACAGACGCAAACCCACTTTTACATTTAGTAATATCACAGCATTGTTATTTAATTTCAACATCATTAAGGTACAATTGGGAGTTTGACCTTCACTGAGCAATTTTTTTTTCATATCTATCAGCTAAGGAGTAAAGGTTCCTCTCACTAATCTGAAATCTGGATTTTAGGTGTGTGTGTGTGTGTGTGTTTGTGTATGTGTGTGTGTAGGTGTGTGTATACTGTTATGAGCGTGATTACATGAGATCGCAATCCTAAGCCGATCCCAAGAACAAGTGTTGGTTAAAGCACCTTTTGTGTAAACAGCAGATCCTGAGTTTAAGTCTCAGCAGCACCACAGACTGCAGAAATATCTCTTTAGTATGTGAAGCTAAGTGACTGAGCAATGTTCTCTTATCATTGTCAACTGCCTGAGTTTCATCAGTCAAACTTTATTTATAGAGCTTCTTTTATTTATAGAGCATCTCTCAGAAATAAAATGCCATGACATATACTGTATGAGTAAATCAAACATGTCTCAGCTTGACGTTAACTAGTCACAAGTCAAAACATAAATGCTGCCCTCAATAATGTTTCTTCTATCCATACCAAAGTTAATCATGGGGTTCCACAAGGTTATGTGCTTGGACCAATACTTTTCACTTTCTATATGCTCCCATTGTGTAAAATCATTAGTGTAGCGCCCCTATGCCTTTATTATGAGCATGACCTATGGGGCGCCCTGAGTTCTCATGAATTTGTGATAAAACAGCAGTATTATTTATCTAAATGGTTTTGAGTTGTGTCCTTTTTACCTGGTTTTAAACTAATGTGGATGTTACAATGATATGCTGATGTTGTGCACGCAGTAGGGGGGGTATAAATAGTTATTAGTATGAATTAATAATTATCAAGATGATTATTAATTATAATATTCTTATCAATTTTATTGATTTATAATTGATAATATAAACGGGGCACCACCGGGTTAACTGGACTAATAACTATAATAGTCAGTCTCACAAAATAGTTACCTTACAATTAACTCTATGTTTAAACATATAGTTAAAAGGGAAACAGAAAGGAAGGTGTGAATGCGTACACAGGCCCAGTCAACCAGCTCTTTGTTGCAATACACAGACAAAATACCAGGAAACTTCTTCTTAGATGAAGTAAACACCAAAGGTGCTTTGCTACAAGCAGAGACTGCATGAGCAACTATGGATGTAGATCAGGGGTGGGGCAACCCCCGGCCCCAGAGGGCCGGCGCGGGCGCAGGCCCCCGCCCCAACCAGGAAGCAACACACCCGACTCCACCAACGAAGGTGCAGAGTAGCAGTAATTAGTAGAATCAGGTGCGCCCACCGCCCGGCCGGAACAAGGACCCGCAGCCACACCGGCCCCCCGGGACCGGAACCGCCCACCCCCAATGTAGATGTTAAGGTTTTAGCTGGTGGAGTGTCACAGTGTTCCTAGGGACCCCTTCCGCATCCTCAGCAGGCATCTCAGGGTCCCAGGTGTTTCGCCCCTTAACCTGTACACCTCTCCTGAGTGGGGCAGCAAGGGCTGAGTTAGCCTTCACCTGCGGAAGGGGTCCAGCTGTGATTTCTTGACAGCCACAGCCACCTGGAACTGCTTTCGGCTACTGTGGCTATTTCCCTGGTAGCCTTCTGTACTTGTTTGGCATCAAGCCCGATCTTCTGCAGGAAACTGCGAATAGATGTGGCGGGGAAACCACGAGCCCCAACCTCAATTGGGTAGAGGGTGGCATGCCATCCAGCAAGGGTCGCCTCATCTACTATGTCCTGATACTTACCTTTCTTTGCCTGATGAGATATGGCTAGCCTGTCTTCCCAGGGAACAGTGAGTTCGGCTAGAATGATGGACTTCGAGCTCCTAGAAAGAAGGATCATATCCGGTCGGAGGGTAGTTGCCACCACCTCCTGAGGAAAGACCAGCTTCTTCTTGAGATCCACCCGCAGCTCCCAATCTGATGCGCAGTGTAGCATTGATGGTAGGCGGTCAGGTCTTTTTCCCTTTGGGACTTTACTGCCCTCTCGCTGGAAGCTTGTGGGCCTTGGTGGTACTGGTGGCTGTTTGTTGGTGTGGCTTCTCTGTAGTGCGACCCACTTAGCGACCTCGGTGAGGACTTTGTCGTGTCTCCACCTATAGCGCCCGTCTGCCAGAGATTTTGGGCAGCTGGTCAGAATGTGGTTCAGTGTGCAGAGGCTGGCGCCGCACTGACTACAGGATGCCTCTTCCTCCTTGCCCCAGATCTTCAGATTACTTGGTGTGGGTAGGAGATCAGCCACAGCGCGCAGCAGGAAGTTCAGCTTGCCTTGGTCAGTGCCCCAGAGCTCCTTCCAAGACAATGGTCTCTCGAGCGCCCCCTCCCACTGCATCCAGCGCGCCTGGGAGCCCAGCCCTGCTGCTTTGATTCGACGGTCTTCTTCAGCTGCCTCCCGCACCCTTTGCACCACCAAGTCCCTTCTGTCTCGCATGTTGCTCTTCGACCAGCTCTTGACACCGTAGTTTCCAAGCCCTAGCCGTCCGCGACACACAGTGCCCACGATTTCCTGATGCTTCCAGTAGGCTTGCGCTTCCTTTACCGCCTTGAGGGGTTTCCACTTCCTGCCGCAGTTAATGGGAGAACTTGCATACCTGACTTTTGCGTCCCTAGAGCCTGAGAGCGTGCATGCTGCCCTTGCCTTGGTGGCCTTGAATTCTTCTATGACGGAGGAGCATGGTAACCGGAGTACTGATGACCTGCTGTAGAGGTTGACTGCGCTGAAAGCTGGAGGAACACCCAGCCATTTACGAATAAACCTGCTACAGACTCTCTCCATTGCTTCAACTCTTGTCATAGGGAAGTCGTAGAGCAGAAATGGCCACTGGAGCCTTGGTATGATGCCATGCTGAAAGCACCACACCTTGAACCTACCTAGCAGCAAACTCCTGTCTATTCTCCTCAGCCACTCCTTTAGTTGGGCTGCGGTGTCTTCGAGGTTTAGCCTGTCCTTCAGAGTGCTGTCATAGTGTTTTCCCAGGCATCGGATTCGCTCCTCCTGAATGGTTGGAATCTCTGACCCCTGGATGCTGAAGGTGTTATTCGACAGATTTCCCTTCAGGATGCACAAGCTTCTGGATTTGCTGGGCTTGAACTGCATACGGGCCCAGGTGGCCATCTTATCCAGTGAACTTAGGACCCATCGTGTCCCAAGGATGGATGGGGTCATCACGGTGATGTTGTCCATGAAAGCTCTGCAGGCTGGATGCCTTGTCCCATCCGCTGCCGTCGGTCCTTTACACTGAGACTCTCCTGCTTTCAGCAGTAGGTTCATAGCTGCCACAAACAGGGAGACTGATATGGTGCAGCCAGCCATGATCCCTTTTTTCCAGCCTCTGCCACTTGGTGGTAAAATCCTGTGCACTGAACCTCATCTGTAAAGAACCCATATGAGCCATCACCAACTTAATGACCTCTGATGGTACTTGGTAATGATCCAATGCCTTGCAGATAAGCTGGTGTGGAACATTTGGGTAAGCCTTGGCAAGGTCTAGCCAGACCACCGAGAGAGATTTCTTGTTGCTCTTCGCCTCCTTAATTATCTGGCTAATTACCGCTGTGTGCTCCAGGCATCCAGAGTAGCCCGGTACTCCTCCTTTCTGGACACTTGTATCGATGTAGCCATTGACAAGTAAGTATGATGTCAACCTTTGGGCGATGATTGCCCAGAAGACCTTCCCCTCAACGTCCAGTAGGGAAATCTCTCTAAACTGGTCAAGGCTTGATGAATTCAGCTCCTTAGGAATGAAGCAGCCCTCTGCAAGCGTCCACAGCCAAAATACACCAAAGAGTTTATTGACAATCAGTAATCAATTTACAATCAATACTGTTGTTAATATTCTCAGCTAAACTATAACTAAATGAACGCAAACAAGTTGACAACACAACTAAGGAAACCGTGTAATAAACAGACTACTAGATGAACAATGTACACAGATGAAACCAAGCTTATAGTGGGGTTTGCATATAGGTGTGTGTGTGTGTGTGTGTGTGTGTGCGCGCGTGCGTGCATGCGCGAGTGTGCGGGCGTGTGCGTGTAGGAGGTCACAAGATGGTGGCTACGCCGGGACAACAGGACCTCCCCAAGATGGCGGCCAGGCCGTGATGACGTGTCAAAATGGCGGCTGCGCAGGAACGTGAGGCTACGTCACTAGCGGTCTCGCTGTGACGGCCCACTCACGGATGCCGGTGTGTGGGACAAGATGGCGGCTTGTCCACGACACGTGATCCGAAACAAAGAAAGCACAATCGCGCGCAGAGTGTCGTGTGGGTGTTTATGTCAATGAAGGTGCAGATGATCGTAACAGGCAGAGGAAGATTGGAAACGGAGCGCGAGAGAGAGGGAGAGAGAAAGAGGGAGAGAAAGGGAGAGAAAGAGAGATCGGCGCTCAGTCAGCTAATCACAGTAACAGAATAAACGGTGCAACGGATGCGGCGATCCGTACAAAACAAGTTAAACACTAATAAAACAACACAACTAATATTCACTGCCCAGAAGATAACCTCTTACTGTGATGCAGGCTGGAGTTGTGATGATCCGGAGTTTGTTGATCCGGGTTTCGTTGATCCGGACTCCGTTGATTTGGAGCGCAGTACGTCCTTTGCTGGCGGTCCGGGGCTAGCGGTTAGCTAGTATCCTCTCACAGTCCGTGGCTCGGAGGGAGAGGGTCGCGACAGGAGAAGAAAGGGGGAGAAACGGCGTTTCTCGGCTGTCCTTCTTTCATAGGCGGTCGTCGCCTACATCCACGGGAAAATACGCGTTTGGTCCGTGGGGTAACCGTTAGCCAAACGGAGGTAGAAGAAAGGTCTCGGCCAGCGAGGATTTCTTCTTTCAGGCCTTCTGGAGATGCGCGCTAACTTTTCATTCAGGACTACTCGGTGGGAGCAGGCGGGTTGAGTGAGAGTGGATGTGCTTCCGTTCGTCGCGCCCGTCAGCGCGACTGGAAAGAGCACCGTCCTCAGGTATGCCCGTGTATTTATAACCTCAGTGTTGTCACCGCCCAGTGACACACTGCAGCCAATCGGAGTCCGCTTTCGGGGGGGACCCCTGCTGGGAATACCTGTGACGTAGTCTGCTGGATCAGCCGAAAATGCAGGGGGCGCTGCTGAGCAACGCCCGGGGCCCCATTGTGTAGGGAGCCACGTGGTGGGGGTTTCTATTGTCTTAGGGGACCATGTGCTCAAGCACTCACAGTCAGGCTTCAGGCCTCAGGCCTGAAACTCAGTCTTATGATGGCGAGGCACAACACTGAACACTGAAGTATAATAAAATATAACTTTTTTACTGGGATAATGAATTTAAATGAAATTACATAAAAATAAATTAAAGCAAAACCCTTTTGTTATACATGTTAAACGCAATACACGGTAAATATCTAACCCCATTCACATAACCATGAACATAAACATATCAATAGACAGTCTTTCAACAGAAGTAAAACATATAAATGTCCTATGCCGGCTTAATAGGCTAACTGAAAAATATGTACAGTGATGCAGGCCTGGTTCGCTGCTTGGGTACGGTGTGACCAAAAAATCAATGGTCACTTCACTCCGAAGAGCTAAAAGAAAATGGCGGGCTAGCCTGTACCTTGTTGCGGTGGTGGGTTAGCAGTCAAGTAGTAGCAGCATGGGCAGGTGCACGTGCTCCTCGTGCTCACATGAACAGCAGGGCAGTAGATCTCCGGGATCTCCGTCGAACTCCGTCGCCTCGTTCGACTTGGCCAGACGAACAGCTACTCTCCAGTGCCGAAGAAACGTTTTGCACAGCTCAGTCACACTCTCCCTCGCGCTAGCTAGTTAGCCACGGTGCTACCACGCTCGGTACATGCTAAAACTAACAGTCTCTGAGACTTAAGTTTAACTGAATGTCCTAATGTGCTCTAGCTGACCACTATAGCGACTATCTTTCCCAAAGCCTGGGAAAGAATAAGTTAAACTATTGCTCACACAAACTTGGATACAGCAGAAGAGGACTAGCCATCTGTCTTCTTCCCTCGTCGTCCTCTCCTCTCTGAATCACGTGAACTTCACGTTCCGCTTCCCACCCCAGCAACTGGTTCACAGTCATACCTCACAGCCAATTAAAATTCACAAGAAATAAATGACTAAATATTCAAATTCCAAATAAAAATACAGACTCTCATAAAATAAATGAAATTCGGCATAGTACATTACACATGCATTTTTTATACAGTTTAGAACATTTTTAACATTAGGGAAATTTTAACAGAATTATAGCACAGGGCTACACTCTCCCCCTCTTAAATGGTTTACATGTCCCCATGAAACCAAACTTCCATGTAACACAAAATAAAACATGACATAAAAATTGACACATTAACCAATTTTTACTACTACCCCCCTATGAACTATAGTTAAAGGCTGGTCTTTAGACTTTCCTGCCTCATCATAGGTCAGTCTGATGACTGGCCTAATGGACCTCTTTTCGCGTCTAGGGGAGCCTCTCTGTGGTTCAACTCCCACATCCATTAACACAGAAGAATTTCTTTCAGACTTCCATTTCTATGTTCAACAGGTGGTTCTACATCACTAACAGCATTTACCTCAGCACCACTAGTTTCTAAAGCATCATCACCTGACATCACCTCATGCTCTTCATTACTCTCAAGATGGTCAGATACACCGTCCTGTTCATCAGCACTGTCTACAACTGGTAACACATTGTCACGGTTCCTCTCAGAAGCATGATCACTAAAAAGTCGTGACCTCCCTCTGAATATGGGTTGTACTTCATACTCAGATTCACTAGACTCATCATCTAGCAGATAACCTGTATTCTCTCTAGGGTGCAAACTATGTGTCTGACGTGACACTGACTTTCTCTGACTCCTAGTCAAAGGTCTTTTTGTGACATGTTGTTGAACATCTGACTCCTCAGATATTCTAACTAGACTACCAATTGGCAGAATATTGTCTCTGTGAATAGTTCTGAGCTTCCCTAACCCACTCTCAGGCTTCACCCTATAAACAGGCAAATCAGGGAGCTTCTCTACTACCACATAAGGTAAAGAGTTCCACCTACTCTGCAACTTATGTTTCCCTTTTAACCCCAAGTTCTTCAAGAGCACTCGATCACCCTTGGCTAATACTTGGTTACGCAGGACCCTCTCATAGTTCTTTTTGTTTCTCAAATGAACCTGAGTTGCAGATTTTGTAGCCAACTCATAAGCATTTTGTAGGTCTCTTTTCAGTTCTTCTACATAACGTGAATGACTGACTGCTTCATGTCCATCAGTTCCAAAGCACACATCAATAGGCAATCTAGCCTCCCTTCCAAACATAATGTAATAGGGAGAAAACCCTGTGGCATCACTCTTGGTGGTGTTGTACGCGTGTACTAACTGGGTTACATGACGGCTCCATTGACGTTTATGAGTATCCCTCAAGGTTCCCAACATAGAGAGCAGAGTTCTGTTAAAGCGCTCTGGTTGTGGGTCGCCTTAAGAATGGTAGGGTGTCGTCCGTGACTTACGGATCCCTAATGTGCTCAGAAGTTCATGGATCAATCGGCTTTCGAAATCACGGCCTTGGTCCGAATGAATTCGGGCTGGGAGACCATAGTGCACAAAAAACCTCTTCACCAATACTTTGGCAACAGTTACAGCTCTCTGATCTTTAGTAGGGTATGCTTGGGCATAGCGACTAAAATGATCAGTAACAACTAGTATATTGGCAAATCCACAAGAGTGAGTCTGGCTCTAATGACAAGAAGTCTATACATACGAGCTCCATAGGACCACATGAAGTAATCTGATGTAACAGAGCAGCACGCGTACAGGGACTCTTCCACATCACACATCTCCCACAGTTGCCTATGTATGTCTCCACAGTCTGACTCATTTTTGGCCAATAAAACCTATCCCTTATCAGGTCTACTGTCCTCTCTACTCCCAGGTGTCCCATATCATCATGCAAAGCACGACACACTTGCATTCTGAATTCCTTAGGTAGTAGCAACTGACAATGCTCCTTTCCAGAAGACTTGTATGTAACTCTATATAGCAATCCATCTGCAACTCTTAGTTTCTGACTCTCACGTTTCAACAAAGGCACATCAGAATCAGTCTGACTAGAGCTAGACGGCCACTGGCCAGTATTCAAGGCCTCTCTAACTACTCTGAGAGCAGTGTCTTCAAGCTGAGCTCTTCGCAAATCCTCACGAGTAAACTGTTCTAACTGACCCAATTTAAGATGAGTTGCAAAAGCATATAGCTCAGGAACACCTTCCGCAGGAACGCCTAGTCTATCTGCCACACGCATGCCACAGTCTCTTTGACTCCTGCGCGCACACAGAACCACAAATCGTTTTCACCTCACTCTGGGAAAGTTTCTTCCAGGGCTCAGTGTGAACATCAATCCAGTTACGAGAAAGCAAATCAGCATCAGTAGTTACCTTTCCAGGGCAATATTTCACTTCAAAATCATACGTGGCTAATGCAGCTAACCATCTGTGCCCTGTAGCATTGAGTTTTCCAGTCGTCAAAACGTAGGTAAGTGGATTGTTGTCAGTCATCACCGTGAATCTCACTCCGTACAAATAATCATGGAATTTATCCACCACTGCCCACTTAAGTGCAAGGAACTCAAGCTGGTGTATGTGATACTTCTGCTCTGCAGAATTTAACCCTCTGCTGGCAAATGCGACGGGTCTAAGGCCCTCAGGATACACCTGATTTAACACAGCACCCAACCCTCCAAGACTGGCATCAATGTGTAATACATACTGCTTATTTGGGTCGGCAAAAGCTAACACCGGCGCGTTGGTAAGGCGCTTGATAATCTCATGGAAAGCCTGTGTACATGCATTCGTCCATCGCGACCCGAATGGTTCAGTCTCTTTGTAATATTGCTGATCTTTCACAACAATTGGCTTTTTGCCCTTCCTCACAGGAGGGTAACCTTTGGTTAGGTCTGTTAATGGCTTCACAATGGAGGAATAGTTACCTACAAATCTGCAGTAATAGCCACAAAAGCCGAGGAATGACCTCAAAGACTTCAAATCGGTAGGTTTTGGCCACTGAGTTACAGCTTCCACTTTAGCTGGGTCGGTAGCGATTCCATCAGCAGACACAATATGACCCACATATTTTACTTTAGGCTGACAGAACTGGCACTTGTCCAGTGACACCTTTAAACCTACTTCCTCGAGTCGATCTAAAACCTTCATAAGTCTCTCCTCGTGTTCCTCTAAAGTTGCACCAAACACAATTAGATCATCTAAATAAACAAGGACTTGTAGCAAGTTCATGTCCCCTACGGCCTTCTCCATAAGACGTTGAAACGTTGCAGGAGCCCCCATCACTCCCTGCGGCATTCGCTCAAACTGATAGAAGCCGAGAGGACAAATGAACGCAGTCTTCTCTTTGTCCTCCTCTGCCATGGCTATTTGGTAATAACCGCTACGGAGGTCTAACACAGAGAACCAACGACTTCCAGCTAAACAATCCAATGCATCATCAATGCGTGGCGTAGTGTACTGATCAGGTATTGTGTTACTATTCAGGGTCCGGTAGTCAATGCACATACGCACACTACCATTCTTTTTCCTCGCAACCACTATAGGCGATGCGTAGGGACTACGAGACTCTTTGATCACTCCTGCAGCTAGCAGGTCTTGGAGGTGTTTTCGCACATCCTCTATGTCAGCAGGCGCCAATCGTCTGGACCTCTCCCGAAATGGTCGGGGGTCAGACAGACGAATGTTGTGTTCACCCCCCTTAGCTAAGCTAACCTCCCATTCATGGAGTGAAAACACGTTGCGTCGGTGACACAGCTTTCTCCGAAGTCTCGCCTTCCATTCTCTAGGAATTGGGGATTCACCAAAATCAATCAAATTTGCATCCACCTCTCCAACTTTCTTACTTTTTACTACCGAACTTGCCAAATCAGCTGTCTGGACTGTACCCAGGGGCGTGCCTTGAACTATAGAAACCTCCTTCCTCGTCTCATTCTGAATAAACAGGGGGAAGCAGTTGGGATCAATGGCGCAAGTCGGGGCTACAACAGGCTGAAACATCACACCTTGAGGCAATGGCACAGCGTCGCTTGCACGCACTTCCTGTTTATTAGAGAAACAGTTGGTGGTCTCACTTTTAGAATTTCCACCAGTAGTATGCCTATCTTTGGATTTGTTAAGCGCAGCTATGAGTCTCCTAATCACTCTCTTCTCATCTTCATCAGATGAACAGTTGGTGGCAATATGACCATCTTCCCCACACCTGTAACAGAACCGGTCATCACCCCTATGGCCCTGCACTTGTCTAGGATAACCACGATCAGTTGACTTAGTTCCAATAGAAGCAACAGCTGCTGAGGACTCTGCTACTTTATCCTCTTTATACTTTAATTTCTTGCTTAATTTATTAACCTTCTTACGTAACAGCTGCAGATTTGTCATTGTCTGAGTGGGAGGACTGAAACGCTGACGTGTGAGAACCCATTCCCTCACTACCTGAACACTGTTTTTTACTCATTTCAGACACTTGGGCTTTCAAAGCTTTAAAATCAGCTTTCAACCCTTCCATGGTTGCATCTTGCTCCACTGACTCATCTCGAATAGAAACATTCCGAATACGAGCATTCACCCTTTGCCGTGTTCGCTGATATTCTTCTTCTGTTCTAATCTCAGACAGCAAGTCAAGGAAATTAGGGGAACTGCTACGTCTCTCCTTCAGTCGTAGTTGCAACAACAGTAAGTCAGAATCAATTGCTCCACGAAGCAGCTGTTCCACTCTCACTCTGTCTTTATCACTAGCTAAGACGCCACCTTTCTTCACTACTTTAGCCAGAAAGGGTTCAATTCTCCGAACATAGTCTGACAACTTCTCACCAGCCCTCTGTTGTATGAGACAGAAAGAAAAATAAAGGTCTTCAGCAGATTCAGCAGAACCAAACACACTATCCAGTGCATCAAGAAATTCTTCAGCAGTAGCTTCTTGCTTACTGAGGCGCAACGACTTCACAACCTCTAAAGCTGGACCTCTTAAAGACTCCAAGATGCGACGTCTCTTCTCTTGTTCAGTTAACTCACTCTCTTGAACCATCAATGCTGCTTGCTCTAGCCAGTATTCTAAAGATTCCTCCCCAGCAGGAGTGGGAGTGATAGCTGAAAAGATCCGCAGGCGACGATAACCATGACTCTCAGCTTGACTTTTGCTAGTCCGGCTGACTGCGTCAACCATTGCACGCAAAACTAACTCATCAGGCTCACGTGTAGGGACAACAGGACTAGACAGACCTGGTAAGTCTGCTAAAGTCTTACCTTCAGCCGCCAGGAAGTTTTTTAACCTAGCTGAAAAATCATCAGCAGGAGCAGAAGGAGTCTGTTGGGCTGTCACGATCATCCACACAGCACCCTCCGGAGGCCTGACTTCAGGGGGAACTATACGTGGGTCTATTATTTCTTTACACTCACAAAGAACCAGAAGACCATCATCACTGCTAGGTCTGAATCCCCTTACTCTCACGCGACCCCAACAACGCACTGTGTGTAGACTTTCTTCGATCTGGTCCACTTCAAGGCCCTTCTTAACACCAACCACCAATATAGCATTAATTACATTAATATTCTCGTCGCTGCACCACTCAATAAGCTCTGCTTGAAGCTTTACTAGCTTACTTACCTCCATTACAGAATTTAACAATATCACTAAATGTCAGAATATAAGCTAAAGTGTTAAAAACGTTTTTTAGAAATGGGCTAGGACAAAGAAAAACACTAAAATACTCAAAACCATCCCAGCGGTGCCTCCATTTTGTGTAGCGCCCCTATGCCAGTATTATGAGCATGACCTATGGGGCGCCCTGAGTTCTCATGAATTTGTGATAAAACAGCAGTATTATTTATCTAAATGGTTTTGAGTTGTGTCCTTTTTACCTGGTTTTAAACTAATGTGGATGTTACAATGATATGCTGAACACTGAAGTATAATAAAATATAACTTTTTTACTGGGATAATGAATTTAAATGAAATTACATAAAAATAAATTAAAGCAAAACCCTTTTGTTATACATGTTAAACGCAATACACGGTAAATATCTAACCCCATTCACATAACCATGAACATAAACATATCAATAGACAGTCTTTCAACAGAAGTAAAACATATAAATGTCCTATGCCGGCTTAATAGGCTAACTGAAAAATATGTACAGTGATGCAGGCCTGGTTCGCTGCTTGGGTACGGTGTGACCAAAAAATCAATGGTCGCTTCACTCCGAAGAGCTAAAAGAAAATGGCGGGCTAGCCTGTACCTTGTTGCGGTGGTGGGTTAGCAGTCAAGTAGTAGCAGCATGGGCAGGTGCACGTGCTCCTCGTGCTCACATGGACAGCAGGGCAGTAGATCTCCGGGATCTCCATCGAGCTCCGTCGCCTCGTTCGACTTGGCCAGACGAACAGCTACTCTCCAGTGCCGAAGAAACGTTTTGCACAGCTCAGTCACACGGCTGCACGTTATCAGTCGGTTAGCTTTAGCTCCCTCGCGCTAGCTAGTTAGCCACGGTGCTACCACGCTCGGTATATGCTAAAACTAACAGTCTCTGAGACTTAAGTTTAACTGAATGTCCTAATGTGCTCTAGCTGACCACTATAGCGACTATCTTTCCCAAAGCCTGGGAAAGAATAAGTTAAACTATTGCTCACACAAACTTGGATACAGCAGAAGAGGACTAGCCATCCGTCTTCTTCCCTCGTCGTCCTCTCCTCTCTGACTCACTTGAACTTCACGTTCCGCTTCCCACCCCAGCAACTGGTTCACAGTCATACCTCCCAGCCAATTAAAATTCACAAAAAATAAATGACTAAATATTCAAATTCCAAATAAAAATACAGACTCTCATAAAATAAATGAAATTCGGCATAGTACATTACACATGCATTTTTATACAGTTTAGAACATTTTTAACATTAGGGAAATTTTAACAGAATTATAGCACAGGGCTACATTAGGAAACACTATTAATTTCCACTGTTATGCAGACGATACACAACTGTATCAATTAAGCCGAATGAAACCAATCAGCTAGATAAACTTCGAGCTTGTCTAAAGGATATAAAATCCTGGATGACCTGCAATTTTCTTCTACTAAATTCAAACAAAACAGAAATCATTGTACTTGGCCCCAAAATCATGAGGAACTCAATATCCATTGATATAGCTATCCTGGATCTCCCTGGCTTCTAGCTTCACTGTGAAAAACCTGGGAGTCATTTTCGATCAAGACTTGTTGTAAATGTCAGGTTTAAACAACCTAACATATTAAATACACAAACACAAAGAGGAGAGAAGACAACAGAATTAAGTTTTACTTGCAAGGAGAGCAGATGGAGATGTGCACAGTTACAATTCTCCTAACTACTCTGATTCTATCTCCTGCCCTCCTGCCGTTTATTAAGGGCTTCCCTAATAACAAATGGTTGTTGCTTCTAAGGGGAGGGGGAAAAGTCAGCAACAACCTAAACTATCGTACATACCTAACTAACACACGGTCTTATCTAAAGTGTAAATATGTCAGCTGCTTTCCCAAGTTAGAAATGATCTTAAAACAGTTTTACAACTTTCCTGTCATTACGACAGGAGTCTGGTAAATCATTGAACAACTGGAAGGAAGTTCGGATCTTGGTCAAGTCCACAGCTGCAACATCTCAATTGTCCACCTAGAAGATAACTCAGAAAAGGACACACACACACACACACACACTTACAGAACAACGAATAAAAGAGTAGAAATAAGTAAAACATGGGATAATCTTATACACATCATTCTAAAATTTCCCTCCTGTTTATCACGTTTTACTCAAATTCTCACATCACTGTACGATTTCTTCACTTCTTCAAGATTTTTTTAACTCATTTTCATGAGTACAAACATACTTACACCCAGAAATCATGTTTAACTATCTGAAGAATCTTCACTGTCATTGTCATGATAAAGATCACCAGCGAGTAAAGGATACATTTGGGCCACACGGTCTTCCACTGGAGTAATAGCTGTTGTAATCAAACGGTTAACAAGAGAACGCAGGCATGGTATACAACAACATCCACACAATGTCAGGATTGCAGCAAAAACTGCAATTGATACTAGGATGGAGGCCACTAAGGCCTTATACCTACCAAACACATTCATCCAAGTGTCCCACATGGATGTGTCGAGCCCAGAGTGTTCCTTCATCTTGCTATTGAGAGTTTTAAGTCCCTCTATAGCTTGGGTGAGGCTTCCATCAGCAGCTGTGTTATTAGGGATAAAAGTACACTTCTCTCCAAACATTGCACACACCCCTCCCTTCTCTGCCAACAGCATGTCGATGGCTGTTCTATTCTGGAACGCCATAAGGGAGGTTGCTGATAATTGATTGTGAACTGCCTCAAATCCACTCTGTGTCCAATTTCCCAATCTTTGTACATTGTAGTGGATGTAGTTGATTCTGTCTACGTTCTTGTTAATCATACACCACCAACAAATTGTTGATTCAAATCCTGCTGTTACTTGATCAGCTAATTTATACTCATCTGGAACACCACGTGGTACCCCAATTGCATCTATGTAAGTCGGGTCAGGGCCTGGAACAGAGCGTTTTTGTTTATGTAAGATCGGAAAATCAGCTAATTCCACCAATACAATGACACTGTCAGCTGACATTTGATATATTGATACTGGTAATAGTAATGTAACCAGAGCACAAGCTCCTGTAACATCATTAGGCAATCTATCATAGATATCTTATATCTTTATAACATAACATAACATAAACATAAATCTACTGTAGTCACTTTTCCGTCACTCGTCACTTTACTCTACACACACATCCTGCACCTTAAGTAAGCTATGTATGTGTACATGTGTGTATGTGCGTATATATATATATATGCAAATATGTGTATATGTATGTAGGTATGTACGTGTATATGCTTGCTTATGCATACTTTTTTTCTTCTGCAATTTATCAGTATTTTTTTTAATAAATGATAGTAATAATAATAATAATAATAAAGTCTCTTATCTTATCTTATCTTATCAAATAACCTATCGTCACCACACCACCACCACACAAATAGGAAAGTCACTACTAGGAAGAGAGTCACTGCTCAACATTTTATAGCATGTTTTAGACAAAAGGATTCTCATCAGTTTGTTTTTGTTTTTGTTTATCTAGTACCATTCTTATGTAATCAGCTAAGTTAGCTTCATGATCTGGTTCCCATTGAATTTTAAATTGAGGTAATCTATAAGGTCTGCCAAATAATGTTTCATAAGGTGTTAAGCCCGATGTACATGTAATATTTATATATAATTTTACCAAATCAACGCACTGTGTCCATAGTCTTCCTGTTTCTGCAATACACTTTTTCAATCTATTTTTTATTGTTCCATTCATTCTTTCCACTAACCCAGCACTTTGAGGGTGGTATGCACAGTGATTTTTTAGATCAATGTGAAACATTACTCCAATCTTCTTTATAATTTGGTTTACAAAATGGGCACCATCATCACTGTATATTTTCTCTGGAATTCCATATCTAGGAATAATGTCTTTACAAAGCGCTTTTGCCACTGTCAATGCGTCTGGATGTTTAGTAGGACAGAGTTCAATCCATTTTGGATGACCAAAGTATGACCAAACAATACTTCTCACCTTTACTTTGGTTTAACTCTATAAAATCCATATGGATAACTTGAAATGGATATTTAGGTGTAGGGAATCTTCCCCTACGAGGTCTCAAATTACCTTGTGGATTATGTCTAGCACATGTTAAACACGCTCTACAAAAATTTTTTGCATAAGAGTTAAATCCATATGTTGTATATTGTTGGTGTACCTGTCCTACCATCCCTCCTGTTGAGACATGTGTAGCACCATGGCTCAATATTGCTGCCCATTTATATAGGTTTTTCGGTAGGATAGGTTTATTGTTGGGTCATACATAGATGTCATTTTTTAATTTTGCATTGTTTTTCTTCCAAATATCGTTTTCAGATTCAGAGCTTTGTTGCTGCATTTCTTTTAGTGTTAGATCATCTAGGTCTGATTTTTCTTCTACAGTTAACACATGTATCTCTCTTGCTGCTGCCGCTTTAGCTGTTTTATCTGCGAACGCATTACCCAGGGACACACTGTCCGTCCCTATTGTATGTGCTGCACATTTACAAATGGCTAAAGTTTTTGGCAATTGTACTGCTTTTAGAAGGTCAAATAAAAGCTCTGCATGTGTAACTGGTTTACCTGTGGAAGTTATCATGCCTCTATTTTTCCAATATTGTGCAAATGTGTGTACTGTAGCAGACTAGCCGTATAAATTGTTACATCCTTATTTTTCATTACTTTGCATGCTTCAGTTAATGCTACTAATTCAGCTGCTTGAGCTGAATAGTTAGATGGTAAGGATTCAGCCTTTACTACGGTTTTATGTGTGACAACTGCATAACCTGTTTGTGTTTTACCTAGTTCATTCTTTTTAGATGAAAAATATGCTATAGGTTTCATTCTATCCCCATGCTGCTGAGCCCAAACTGAGGTCATGAAATAACCTTTGCAATCAACCATTTGAATAAAGGGTTTGCTGTAGTCTGGTAACGCTAATGCAGTGCTAGATACTAAAGTCTGTTTTATTTTACAAAAAGCATCTTCTGCTTCTGCCGTCCATTTTAAAGGTGACGTCATTTTCAGGTCTTCACTATACATCATTTTACTCAAAGGTGGTTTCTGCATAATTTGGTACTCAACTTCTACAATAGTTAGTTAAGTCTAAAAATGACATCATCTGTTTTTTGGTTACTGGTTTAGGTGCTTGAAGAATTGCAGTTTTCCTGTCCTCCATTATTGTTCTTCCTCCTGCACTCAAATTGTGTCCCAGATACTTTACTTGCTGTTTACACATTTGTAATTTATTTTCACTCACTTTGTGACCTTCTTCAGCCAAATGTTTTAACAAGGCTAATGAGTCCCTTTTACAGGTCTCCATATCTGATGCTAACAACGCGTCATATATCAACTACAGTAAATACTTGAGCATCAGGTCTTAGTGTATTAAGCAGAGTGTAAGGATCGGGGACACAAGGAGCTCTTTGTATAACTGCATTATTTACTGCTTGCAGATCTTGCACCATGCGCCATCCTACAGATGGTGCTTGCTTTCTTACTGGGAATATTGGAGTATTACATGGTGAATCATTACATGGTATTATCACTCCTGCTGTGATTAAATCATCAATTATCTGAAGTTTGTATCCAATCACAAGCATTTTCCCCTCTCATGACCATGTTTCCTAATTCTTTCCACTGTTGTTCTGGGCTTTTACACAACGAAATGTGCGGTACTGTCCACATCTTGAACAGCTTTACCAGTTCTGTTGTAAGTAATTTTACTGCTGCAGCACAATTATTTTCTCTGTCTACATAGATAAAAGTTACAGTCACTCTAGCTGGGGTGGCTTTAGTCAATGCCGCTTCATAATATTTGTCAGGGCCTGATGATGTTTTGAACCAGAGTGTAACATGTAGATTTTCCTCTGACATTTCATCCTGCTGTTTGGTTATCATTTTTTTTTCTTTCAGCCATTAGGGCTGTTGCTGTCTGATGAGGTGGTTCACCTGGTCTATAAAGAATGAAAATATCTGTTTTGCAATTTTTTCTTTTTTCTTCCTTCCTCTTTTCTTTTAACAGCAATGTTTACAGGACAGTCAGAGAACATCAAAATAGATAGCTGACATGACTGTCCTTGAGGATCTCTCAACCAAACAGGTTCAGATTGTGCAACAGCGGACATTTTGCCATTAGCAGATCTCACCATTACACTCTGGTTGCTTATTCTTGAGTCTGGAATAATTTCTTTGCATGTTGTTTGACATGCCCCGGTGTCACACAGAAAAGTCACAGGTTTTCCATTTACCAATAAGGTTATTTCTGGTTTTACTCCATCCTTTAATAACAAATCCTGAAGGTTTAATACCACTTCTATCTCAAAATCTATTGCATCTCCTTCCTCACTTTCTGCGACTCCCTGCTTCACTCCCTCCCCCTTCTCACAGGTTAGTCATTCACAGTCTGTTCCTTTCCTATCAGGACAATCCCTAGCTATGTGTCCTTCCTTTCCACAAGCCCAACATACTGGCATGTTTGATCTAAATCCATCTCTTCTCTGTCCTCTGCCTCCAAAACCTCTCCCTTTAGAGTTTCCTCTTCCTATAAAACGACCTCTGCCTATGAAACCTCTTTTTCTTCTTGATAGAATGCACCTGTAGGCTTCCTGTTCTTTTCTTTTACTACCTTCTCTGCATGTAGGGCATGATTAACATATTCTTCCAAAGTCCATGTGGACATTCCTATATAATGTTTATTAACCCATGCACGGATGGCATCTTTTGAGCCTGCATGGAGGGCATTTTTTAATTGTTGTTGGAATGGACCATTAACATTTGCATCTTCCTCCAGCCCACTATGAATTTTGAAGATTGTTGATATTCTAATTTTATACTCTTCCAATTGTTCTTCATCCCTTCTTTTTCTTTCTTCAATTTCTCTCTGTCTACGCTTCCTCTCTCCTTCTTCTCTCCTGCCTGCTATTTTCATCCAATATTCAGTGTCATCATAACCATGTTTTTTTCATTTTCTTTAAATCGTTTTTGGTTTTTTGAACAATTAAGTCTTGTAAGACAGTATTTTTTTGTGTGTTTAGCTGGCCTCCAAAGCCATATTCAATTATCCATCTATCTAAATTTTTTACTTTTTTAGGATCCTGTTTTTCAACAATTTTCTAATCCTTACACTGCAGTGTATCTTGAGGTTTTAATTTACTCGATCCTTTCCCCATTTTTTAAAATTGTATCCAGTTTAACACCTAGGGTGTTCTAAAAACTGGTTTTGTATCAGTAGGGCAGTAATTAAATTTTCTGTTGTGGTAATTCTCCTTTCGACTCTCTAATGCACTCTGATTGAGAGCGGAGAATTCTTGCCTATGCACCCACAACAGTTTACTGCTTACACTCCTACTGTTTTGGTATGAAATAAAATACCTAGTGGTATTTTACTTCCATTCACACTCTCACTCTCTCACTTTTAAGGCCTATCACTCATACACGGAATTTAAGTGTACACAGGACTCCGCCATCCACTTTAACAATTCCGGCTTTCCGTCGCCAACCAAATTTATTTTTTCCTATTTTTACCTGCCATTGACTAGTATTCACAGGGCTTTATCTCTTCTCTGCGCAATCAACCACGGACTTTAAGCCTATTTTAGCAGGACTCCGCCATCCTTATCATTCTGCGCATATATCCACGGAATTTAAGCCTATTTTAGCAGGACTCCGGCATCCTATCACTCTCATTCTTTTTTCTTTTAATCAAAATTTTACTCACCACTGTTGTCTATATCTCCTCTCTCGGATTCCCGTCAACCATTGGATCCCAGCGGGTGAGTTGAAGTCCAGTCCTTGAAAGGATCTAAAAGGCAGCTCCTAGGCTGACCTGCCGTGGCCACGGGCTTTTCCGGTATTCCTTTCACCTGCTGGAATCCTCAGGTCTATTGGAATCCGGCTTGAAGGACCAATGTAAATGTCAGGTTTAAACAACCTAACATATTAAATACACAAACACAAAGAGGAGAGAAGACAACAGAATTAAGTTTTACTTGCAAGGAGAGCAGATGGAGATGTGCACAGTTACAATTCTCCTACCTACTCTGATTCTATCTCCTGCCCTCCTGCTATTTATTAAGGGCTTCCCTAATGACAAATGGTTGTTGCTTCTAAGGGGAGGGGGAAAAGTCAGCAACAACCTAAACTATCGTACATACCTAACTAACACATGGTCTTATCTAGAGTGTAAATATGTCAGCTACTTTCCCAAGTTAGAAATTATCTTAAAAAAGTTTTACAACTTACCTGTCATGACGACAGGAGTCTGGTAAATCAGTCCACAGCTGCAACATCTCAATTGTCCACCTAGAAGATAACTCAGAAAAGGACACACACACACACACTTACAGAACAACGAATAAAAGAGTAGAAATAAGTAAAACATGGGATAATCTTATACACATCATTCTAACACTTGTCATTCTCTGCCCACATTAAACATATTTCTAGGACTGTCTTCATTCACCTACGCAACATAGCAAAGGTTAGACACTTCCTATCTGTGTAAGATGCGGAAAAAACGTATCCATGCATTTGTAACTTCCAGGCTTGACTACTGCAATTCTTTACTGTCCCGTTGCACCAAAAAGTCTCTTAGGACTCTCCAGCTGATCCAGAAGGCAGCTGCACGTTTATTAACTGGCACTAGAAGAAGGGAGCATATCTCACCTGTATTAGCCTCTCTACACTGGCTTCCTGTGAAATTTCGAATATTTCCCAAAATTTCTAGAATTAAAACGGGAGGCAGAGCCTTCAACTTCCAGGCTCCTCTCCTGTGGAATCGACTTCCAGTTTCAGTCCCTGGGGCAGACACCATTACTATATTTAAGAATAGGTTAAAAACGTTCCTGTTCGAAGAAGCGTATAGTTCGGGCTGGCCCTGGCTGGCCTAGTCATAGTTATGCTGCGATAGGTTAGTCTGCTCCTCATGAGATGCTCTGAGCTTCTTTTTCTTCTCCTATCTGTGATACTAATGAACTACTATTGCACTTTTAAATCTGCTGTGTTCCCGGAGTCCTGCCCTGTGTTTTCTCATTCAAAAAGGCATGCTGCAGTGCAGCCACTGAGTGATCTACAGATGTTGGAGGGTCTGATTCTGTCCTGGTTCACCTGGAAGCTGTGATGGATCCTGCGCCTCATCCTCCACTTAAACCCAAATTAATTTCATTTCTGTTTTTCTGTTTGTAATATCCATTTTTTCTTGTAATGTTTCCACCTGCACACATCCTCTACCCTCCTCTGTTTCTCTTTCTGAGGGTTCTTCCATTTTTTCCCCCGTTAAAGTTTTTTTTTTTAGGGAGTTTTACCTCGTACTATGTAAGGGTCTAAGGACAGGGGATGTTGTGTTGTAGTGTACCAATGTTATTGCTATACATTAATCAGTCAGTTTTTTTCTATAACTTACTTACTCTCATTAGGGTCACAGGAGACTGCTGGAGCCAATCCCAGGCAGGAAAACACCAGACAGGTAACAGCTTCTTGTGGAGCACACACACCATTCACTCACACCTACTGGCAATTTTAAATCTCCAAATAATCTCAGCATGTTTTTGGACTGTGGGAGGAAGCTGGAGAGAACCAACACAGAAAGCCTCCAGCCTGCTGGGACAGGCTGTTATAAAATACAAATGTACAGGGTGTTGTCTCGTTCTTTTACAATTGCTTGGTGAGGTTTTTTCAGATCAAGAATATGTGATGCTGCCTCAGAAAATAAATTGCCATTAAAAACAATTATTCGAAACTACTTTTTTTTCGCCAGTATAACATGCTCAATATGAACCTATATATTGCAATAAGTGCTTTCTCTGTTTTAGCATATTGCAATTTACCACCCTAGCGTTTCCATTTTTTATATGAAGTGATCTTGTTTTTCTTATTATGTACTGTGTTGTATTGTCCCTGTGTTTTTGAGTGTTAGACTAAACGTCCATCCATCCATCCATTGTCTATCCCGCTTATTCCCTTTCGGGGTCGCAGGGGTCTGCTGGAGCCTATCCCAGCGCGTTAAGGCGAGAGGCAGGGATACACCCCAGATGGTCGCCAGCCAATCGTGGGGCACACACACCATTCACACACCATTCACTCTCACACTCACACCTATGGGCAATTTAGAGTTTACCAATTAACCTGAGCATGTTTTTTGTATTGTGGGAGGAAACCGGAGTACCCGGTGAAAACCCACGCAGACACGGGGAGAACATGCAAACTCCACACAGAAAGGCCCCAGACCCAGGCCCAAGGCGGTCTTGAACCTGCGACCTTCTTGCTGTGAGGCAACAGTGCTAACCACCGCACCACCGTGTCGCCCCTAGACTAAACGTGTTCTTTTTAATAACTTGCTGAAAATTTCCCCTTGTGGAGTAAAGATACTTGAATTTGAGTTATAAAAGGTAAGAATAACATTTTTGTACACTTTCAAGTGATTTCAGATCCTGAGACAAAACTCATCAGAGCTTTTAACTATGAATCCCTACTAGGTTATGTGCTTCTTAGCATGTGAGACAAATAAGCTGACCAAGCTTTGAGAAACAAACACACAGTGTAATTGTAAAGCCATTTGCTACATTTGGCACAAAATGACAGTAACAAGATAACAAGAATCTAAATATTGTGCCAAACAAATGGATAATCACATATTAGACACAACAGCACATAGATGGAAAATATTTAGAGTCATTGTAAAATAAAAAGATAGAAAGATAATTTCCACTTTGTGTCAGCTAAACTTTAGCTGAGCTTTTCATCCAAAGGAGAAAAACTGCCTCAGCTCAGCTGCTCTAAAATAACAGCAACAGCTTAGCATTTAGATGGAATAACTAAGAATGGTGTTTATTCACAAAGCAAAAACAGTTTAACATCATTTATGTGCAACACAAAGTAAATTTTGTTCACTTCAACTCCTTCGAGAATGGAGAGATGCAAAATGGAAATACTCAAGTAAATTACAGATACCTCAAAACTGTACTCATATAAAGTTCTTGAGTAAATCTACTTAGTTACTTTGAAGATGGGGGGGGTGATATTGTCATAGTTGGCAACTAATTGATAAATAGACTAATCGTAGCAGCTCAAATATAGTAAGGTTAATACTGGATATAATGCAGCTGCTTTTTGAAGAGCAGTAGACCCATTTTCTAAATAAAATTTAGGAGAGCGACAAGTTCAGTGGCATATTTTACCTAAGCAAGAGGCTGGCCATTGTGGAACGCTGGCTTGCATGGTTAGAGGTAGGGTAAAGATGCCAAGCTGTCTGATAAGTGCTGTGCCAATCATGCTCTCATCTGCTTCAGAGTCCAGTAGTACAGCAACCTCCAGCTACTGCTCTCTCAACTGAAGGGGGCAGTTTGTTAGAGAGTGTATGAGATAAGATTCAAAGAAGGGGGGGATGCCCACCAGTAACTCTCATTCTACTGGCGAGCATTGTCTTTTTACAGACAAGAAGCAACTAAATCTCCAGGCTGGCCACAGTCAATGCAGGAACTCATGATAAGGAACCACTTATCATTCTGCTGGGGACACCCGTGGCCGATCTACCTGCATTAGCTCGGATTCAGAAGAACTTGAAACTGGTTCTGCAGGGGAGACAACTGAGGGTGCCTGACTAGACTCTCCCTCTGCCTCTGTCTTAGCCTGCTATCAATGCGAATTGCTAGGTCAAGTGAGTAGTGTTAACAGTAATTAATTAACCGATGGCTAGCTCATCCTTTATAGCAGGGGTCCCCAAACTTGTTTTCCTGTGAGGGCCACATAACTTTTCCCTTCTCTGATGAGGGGCCAGGGTCAGTTTGTAACAGAAAAAGTGTGACGATTGCAGGAGTGGCTAAATGTAAAAACGTATTGTTTTCTAGAAAGCCACAATCAAATAACCCTTTCAGGATTCTTCACAGAACAAAAGTCAGAAAATAAATAACACTATTAATATAATAAATAATAACCAAATAACCCTCTCTGGGGTCTGCACAGAAAAAAAGCCAGGAAATAAATAAGACTATTTATGAAAAAAATATTTAACCAAATAAATCATTATTTATTTAGATTATTTTCTTTTGGAGTTTTGGTGTGGGTGGGACCTATGGAAAAAAACGATCAGAGCATGATATGGGGATGAACACCATTTGACAGCCTTTTCAGGTTTATCTGGATTAGAGTGTGAGTGTGTGTGTGTGTGTGTGTGTGTGTGTGTGTGTGAGAGAGAGAGAGATAATCAGCCCTGGCACCACACATCTCATTCCACCTAATGATCGCAGCCTCTCACTGGCAGCCATCTCTCTTCCCTGACCGAATCCAATTACTGGGAACAATAGAAAGCGGCTCCAGGCTCAAAGACTCCATCAGCTCCTATGTGCTCCTGCTCCTGCTCCCTGCTCTGAGAGTCCTGCTGGAACCCTAATCTTGTCAAGAGTCCAGAAGGGCCACAAAGTACACCCAAAGATACAAGTACAAAGAAGAGCACAAATACAAAAACATATCAAAAATGAATGCAAAGAAATAAAACACACAATCATATACAAATAAAACTGTTAAAAAGACCACAACAAAATACACATGCTCTGATATTAACAAAATTGTTTTAAACCGACAGATGTAAGACAAATATTTAGAAACATGTAGACCTGACACTGAATATCACATTTGATTCTATTTAAATTATAATCATATTGATAAATCAATCCCATCCTGTGCAATATATGTTCATATTTCAGAGCGTGACACAGTTTCTATTACAATGGCTCCATCTAGTGTCTAGTGTGTAATATACATATACAGAATAACAGCAGTTGTTAGATGTAACAAAATATGTCAAAAATCCTCCTGACACAAAACTTTTAAAAATCCAAAGATTGTGAAGATGTGTAGATGTAAAGTTGAGCTCCAGGGTTAATTGTTGCAGATTGACAAAACAAAATCTTGCAAAGGTCCATTTGGTAGCTTCTCTAGAGCATTCAGCACTTTTCTTTGAAGCTATTTTTATGCCAATGTGGGCATATTCCATGATATGATAAGTAGGAATTCCATGATAAGTAGGGATATTAATGGAGATGATGTGAAGATCACATGCTGCTTCAGAAAGATTAATGGTATAGGTTTTCTGGTAGCTGCCAGGTCCTGGTATTTTTTTTAAATAATTATTTTCATTCAATCAATCTCATTATTACAATTTGAACTCAAAATTTTGGATCTAGGGCACAGTAATGGCAACACCATTAACCACTAGCCTATTAGATTTACTTTGAGCTGGAACATCAGATCGAGGGGCTACACCTGTCTGACAGCAATGACAGTGTTGTTTCTTGATGTGCTGAAGAGAATTTATCTCTTGAGGGCCAAATTGTAGGTCTCTCCCCATCAAACGTTAGGTGCTAATGTGTCAAATCAGAGTTCTGTATCTACACTAAAATTCCTCATTGTGTTATTGTATATGTCAGAATTAGGTTATTATTGTTAGGACATAACATTGAAGCTATAGTAAGTATACCAGCTTATTCCTCACTAGGGTCTCGGGGTCTGCACATTACAGGCGAGAGGCAATTAACAACGAACCACTATGTCACCCGGCTTTTTTTATTTTTTTTGTATTTATGTGTATATATCTTATTTTGAAAAATAAATACCTGTAGTTTTGTTTCCCTCAGTGACATTGCTGGGTGATTCACTATCCATCGCTGCACTGCCAGTCGGATTGTGTCTACTTGAACATAACTCTTTCAAACTTATTGTACAAAAAGACTCTGTATGCCGGATAGGAAGTAGTCGTTTTATTTTGAAAGTCCCCCCCGCAACTTTGACGCTCTGAGCTGCAGCAACATGGCGGACGCCGGTGGAGTTTCTCTCGATGGAGGAGACTTGATGCGATATTCTGAATACGCTCCGAAAACAAAACGAAGTGACGCCGAGATAGACAAAAGTCTAGTGAGTATCTCCTTTGAAAAGGAATACCTTTATGGACCAGAAGGGTTCATTTTAACCTACTACTGTGTACATAACCTAAATGACCGCTAACCGCACGCTACTGCGTCAGGTAACGTCAGATTAGCAATATATTACCTTTGGCTAGTCTGACTATTGTATTGTATAGGCTAGTTTTAAGATGAATTAGCAGTAACTCATAAAAACACAGTTAAATTACCAGTGGAAGACCAGTGGAAATATCGTGTGTGTGTGTGTGTGTGTGTGTGTGTGTGTGTGTGTGTGTGTGTGTGTGTGTGTGTGTGTGTGTGTGTGTGTGTGTGTGTGTGTGTGTGTGTGTGTGTGTGTGTGTGTGTGTGTGTGTGTCAGGCAGGGACTCTGATGGCTGTGGGCCTTGGCGTGGCTGCTGCAGGTTTTGCAGGTAAGAACAATTGAGAAACAATTTGCCAAGATAATTGTATCTAGATGTGCAGCATCCGTTGCCTTTTTTTTGTGTACCTTAAGTCGGATTGCTAAAATATTTTTTGCCTGTGGTTGCAGAGCTGAATGCTTAGGCTTCATTTAGGCTTCTAAATGAAATAATTAGGAGATACTATGAAACTTACCAAATAATATTTTATTATTTATACTCAAATTATATACAAAGTAACACACGTGAGTTTTTTTTCAGTCACATAACAGATCATGCTTTTATTTGAGACCACACAGTGATTAAGTGCCAGAGGTTAATTCTTTTCTGACAAAAATGTTGTTGAGCAAGACTGGAAAATATGATTTACTTACATTTACTACACCATTTTTATAGCAGCCAAATATTGCGATGCTTATCTAACCTAAGAATCAGAAAGTTTGTTTGTCCCATGGTGTGTCCCCTGTCCACCTACCAGCTCCTTTAAATGCGCATCTTGGAGTGCGCATAGCCTAGTTTCCTGTCCATATCGCTTTAGTAAACACACTGTTTCTGTTAAACTTACCTAATTTAATGATGAATAGAAAGCACATAGTAAAAATTATCATTTTGATAAGGATGGCAGAATTGTTGACAGTGTTCCAAAAAAATAATTGTCAACTTATTCACTCCTGGTAAAAAAAAAAAAGAAATAAATGCATATTTCACCTATTTACTAGACATCGAAAATAAAGCTTTCTATATCTTTAATTTTGGATTTTGGCTAAAAAGATTCATTCTGTTTGCCATCCATGCAGAATAGTTTCATTTCTCTAATTGCAGAAAGAGGAAGGCATGGTACTTCTGCCCCATGTCTGCACATAACATGCATGCCATATGAATGATCTAATCATTTACCATGTATCCTAATCAAAAACGGACCAAAACCCCTCCTGCACCACACAAAATGCGAATAAAAGGGTTAAAATCTATACTCTCATCGGTGCCTTTTTATATTTTCTACTCGCACAATCTTTTTTTTCAGGCACATATATATTTGTATTTTGTATCTATTTATATTAGTGATGCACGATATATCGGCCAACCGATATATATATCGGCCGATATTTCACGTTTTTTAACTTATCGGTATCGGTCCGATATCAACAAATTCTGGCCGATATGTCAACAATTGGCAGAGTTAAACCGCTACAGTTAGTTGGGTCACTGTCTGCGTGTCTCTCGGCGACGCGCTAAGCTAGCTGGTCCTAGCGGCTCCTCCGTCACATCGCATCGCCCGAAAAGACAAAAAAAAATGCGCGGAACGTTGCTCCGGGGTGTCGGACGCCGTCCTGTCGGACGTCGTCGCCGCATTCGCGGAGCTCCATCTGGTACTTCCTCTAACCAGCCGCCGACGTAACGGGGAGACGTGACAGACGACAGTGTTTTTTTTCTGGTGTGTACTAAATTTGTGACACTACAGAAAACTTTTTTTCTCTACATATATCGATATCGGCAAATATCGATATCGGCAGTGACTGCCGATATGTATATCGGATATTGATATCGGCCAAAATTTTCACATCGGTGCATCCCTAATTTATATTCATATTTTATATTTTAATATTATCATGTATTTGTATTTGATCTACAGGCTGCTATGCATTCCACCTCTGGAAGCCTCTGACGCAAATCTTCTCTGAAACTGTCAAGAAAATGCCCTCGTCTCCAGTGAGTAATAAACTAACTACCTACACACCTGTGTCTGCCTTTGTTTGTTGCAGTTTTGTTCTACTACATTTCACATTTTAGCTGTGTGTTGTTGGATTTATTGGGGTCAGTGACAAATAATGGTTGGCAAAATGAGAAAGTTTTGAATTTAATTTTAAGAAGCATTAATCAGGTCTCTCGAAATGTACATTTTGTGTTTGTGTTAGCTTCTTTACCTTTAAAAATCTACTTGTATAATTTTCTTTTTTTAAAATCGGCATCAATGATTTAGTCTACGGGAGCTTGTATTCAAAAATACTGGCCCTGATATTACTCCGGATGATGTGGATAATTACATGGTGTCTTTTCCCTGAGGAAGTACCATCACAGCATGGCTGTGCGGTTATTGTCTAGTTTTTGCACACAGGACAAGTCACTGCTTGGTTAACTGATGTATAGGCTTATTCGTTGCTCTTTGACCAGTTCCGTCATGTAAAGCTGTAAGAACTGTCCATATAGATTTAGACCACAAATAGTTCTAGAATCAAATTAATTTAAGTAAGGTGAGCCTGTGTGACTGTAAGGAAACAACTACCACAGCTGCTTCACATTAAAAGTTCTCAGTCTTCATTTGCCTGAAGTATCAATGTGAAGTCCAGAGTTTACGGCAGTCTAAAGCTTTGTCATGCTGCTCCCTGCATGAATTTTGATACTGTTGTCTGTAAATAATGCTTTGGTGCTTGCTAAAAAATGTTTTGGTGCTCACTATTATTAAACAAGTTGTAACTGGAAGAAAGAAACGTTTGCATTGCAACAAATCCTATACCCAAAACCCAAAACCTCTGAGAACCTTAACTCTTTAATCTCCAGGTTTTCTCATCATATTACAAAGGAGGCTTTGATCAAAAGATGTCAAAACGAGAGGCCAGCCTCATTCTTGGCATCAGGTAAGAGATTGTGTTCTAGTATTTGTAATCTTTTAGGGAGTAGGTAAAATCCTAATGTGATGACTGATCACATGGATGGGTTTTCTGTTTTATGCTCAGCCCAGTCAGCACTAAAGCCAAGGTACGTGAAGCACATCGGAGGATAATGGTCCTGAATCATCCTGATAAAGGTAAAAGGATCAATTAAATATCAGTTGAAGTTATCATAAACAAAGTCTATATTTACTTTTTATTTGGGTTGCCTTTTTTAATACATTTAACTTCAAGAAAAAAGTCGAATACCTAATTTCAGCTGGACAATAAATTAGTTTAAAACAGAAAATTTTCAACTGGATACATTTATGACAGCTTTGCAAATTATGTTGCTCTTTCAATTGTATTTGCAAATGTGTAAAAAGAGTAAATGCAAAATCGGACTAAAAGCTGTTTTTTGTGCAGGTGGGTCGCCATATCTTGCCGCAAAGATCAACGAGGCCAAAGACTTTTTGGACAAGGAGACCAAGCGATGACCCACACTGTTAATGACATAAAAGTATGTCATTAACATTAAAGCTTTTTCAACCTTTGTAACATGCTGGTTCATGTGTTTTGCCTATTTCACTAATTACAAAGTGAAATAAACAACAAGTTGTAGTACAATTGAGCCTAAACATCCTGATGCAGGTTATGCCGTCACATCGTCTGATTTTATCCAGACGATGTGACAGCAATCATCAAACAGTAAGTAAACAGCGTTATTGTTTCATGCCACAAGTACCACTCATTTTCATAATAGACTATAATTCTGGTTTAGAGGTGGCAGTGCTACAATACAATTATTTACTGAACAGATGTCAGAAAAAGTGGTGTTGGATTATTTAAATTTAAGAATTAAAAGAACACTGTTAAAAAATAGTGAAGCATGAGTTTAGATGCCCAAATGGACAAGTTAAGCTGAACAAACAAATTGCTCGTTGAAAATTATGTTCCGCAGAGGTGAGTATAGCTGAAGGTTATAATTATAGTCAGCCATTTATTTTGAGTGGACAGTATGATTCTGCTTGGTTTGGCCGCTAGTTGGCAACATAGTACTGGCTTAGTAACTGAATTATAAGAGTGGATCATGGTCTTATAATACACCTATGAAATGGATATCAAGTTAAGTCAATTTATTGTATAGCCCAAAATCACAGATTCCCTCCAATAGACTTTACAATTTGTACGAAAGACCTTAGACCCTCACATTGTACAGGGAAAAGCTCTCTAAAAACTGGAAGAACCCTCAGGAAGGGTAATAGAGGCTCCCTCTTCCAGGATGGACAGCCTTTCAAAGGATGTGTAGTTATACCTCAGCTTAGTTCCCCGTTAAAGGGTTTTCTCCCATTTAAAGGTTTTTTTTAGGGAGTTTTATCTTGTACGATGTGAGGGTCTAAGGACAGGGGATGTTGTGTTGCTTTTGTACAAACTGTAAAGCCCGTTGGGGCAAATCTGTGATTTGTGATTCTGGGCTATACAAATAAAATTGAATTGATCTCAGGGCAGATCAATACTCTTGAGTCAAAAATGGCTGCAACTCCACCAGCTTGGCCGGTGTCCCAAGGAATATGAGTAGTATTTTTGGCTGGGAGGAGTGGATTCATTAGGATTACTACCTGTGTCATGGAAAAATAACAATGAATGGATCCAGTCAGGCAATCAGACTTGAAAGAGTGTTGATAGAGCATACACAGAAAGCACAGACAGGGAAATAGACAGAACAACCTATCTCCATTGGCCAACATTTGGGCCATTTTGTCAGACCAGTTACTTCCCCACTTAGTTCAGTGGACTGGTGGAAACTTGTCTCTATTACAGGATGTGTCATCAGGCAGATTCTTCAAAAACTGAAATACCAAAGATGTATTTATGCTGGGGATGACATAATCTAATTGACAACTATGGATAATAAACCTCATTGAACGCATCCCTAATCATAGCTACATGTAGGATTAAAAAACAAAAAAAACCCCTGAAAATCAGTGTTTAGTGAGGTATTAAATTTATACCTTGGTTAATTAAATGCACTGATAGTTCATTTCTTCTGTCAGACAAAATACACTGAGCAGGGTGTATCACCACTCTAAGACAGCCTGGTGAATTTATGATTGTATAATTCTAAAGAAAAGGTTTAAAATATTCAGTCAAGAGCCCTAACGCCCATTAAAACTTTTTTTCCTACCCGTGATCATTCCTACTGTTCATACTGACAATTAGAATAGCTCTTTAATTGTACATTTACAATGTAAGTGATACAGTCATACTTAATTGTAATAAAATATATATAAAAGTTGATCTGAAGCAAATATGAAGCCCAGAAATGTGTTAAATCACGTGAAATGTTGGGTCTTTCAGTGCCAAAGACCCTCTTTTTGTTATATCATGCTTTGTTAACATACCCAGTTTTGGTAAACAATTTAAAAAACGAAGATAAATTCAAATTTGAAACAGACCGTAACTTCAAAAGGCTTCTTTATTTAGGGGATGACGTCATTGATATGAGTGGACGGTGAGGACAGACTGCAAGCTTTTATCAGTTACACGTACAGTAGCAGGTATTGGTTCAAATATCAACCTATACAGCAAGGTTTGCTTGAAATCAGTCAAATAAGAAATGGAGAACGTCACTATATCAGCAGGTGACCATTAGTCCAGGTGCTGGACTGAGAGGTCGGGTCAAGTGAGTCCTCATGGGGAAATTTGGAGAGAAATTAACTTGTTCCACCTGATGACTAGCATTAGGGAATCGCAACAATAGAAATGTCTTGTCCCTTTGACTTTTTGTCATTGAAGTATGATTTACATATTTTTTGTGGGGTGAGTCAACCAATAATGTTTCAAACCCTTCTGAGTTGAAATGTTTGAACGCCCGATACCTGTCGAAGGGCAGAAATGCTGATGTAGGGACAGTACCAGGTGGCTGACACGGTGTGACTGTGAGATTCTGCATTGGCCACAAAGTTTGTCTTCCATTAGAGGATAGAAATACAAGGTGGCAATGCACCAGAGAAAACAAGAAAGAAGACATCAGAGGAGGCACAGACAGAAAACTTACGTCACCATGTTAGCATTGTGGATGCACCGACCACTTTGGTCAACAAGTGGCATGCTGGGAAGGAGGGTGTTAGTAACGTGTAAGTTAAGGAGTATTCTTATCCAACACTGGTTATTTTATTTCAGTCATTGTCAGCAGAGCGTTTAGAGACAACAGAATTCCAGTTCTCTACATGTGATTCAGCAAGCACGTTTGGCAGGAAAATCTGCTGGATCGCTTCACGGCAGAAAAACAGTTGAAGGGCTCAGAGTGACACATGTCTGGAGCAACAGCTGTCATGACTTCTGCTGGAAGGAAAGACCAAGTAGTTACGTCCAACATGAATAGCCTCTTGCAGGAAGGTAAAGCATCAAGGCTGATGGGAAACTGATCCATTAGCAGTCCTGTGTAGCCCTCTCTAACACTTCATCCTGTTGTCCTGCCACTGCCACAGACTCCACCACCTCCTCCGTCACTGCCGCTGCCTCCTCCTCATCTTGCTCCTCCTTCTCACTTGGTTCCTCTCCGATCACGTCTAGCCGTGCCTCCTGTCCGTTCAGCTTCTCTTCAATGTCGTCATTATGAAGCCCGACCTTCTGTCGTTGCAGCCGCCGCTCCTCGACCAGCAGGAGGCGCTCCCTGACACCCTCTGCTGCCGCTGCCGTGTCGCTGGGACTCCCGAAGTACTGCTCGCTTCTGAAATTATACAAATTCCAGTTAGAAAATGTGCATTATGAGGTTCCTGTGTGTGTGTGTTTGTTTTATCTCATTACAGAAACTCATCTCCTATGTGGGGACAAAAAACTGGTCCTCTTGCGGCAAATTATAACACTTTTGGGTTTAGACTTGGATAAAATAAAGACTGATGGTAGTAGATTAAGTTGCTAGAATTAGAGTAAATATTCCTTGAGCCCTTTAAAGTGACAAAAACATGCATGATTGGGTGTGTGTGTACCCGTCAGGGAAGATGACGGGCATGGTCAGTCTGTCTAGCAGAGTTTTCCCTAAAAAGTCAACTTCATCCAGAGACTCCGGCTCCACACATGCCTGATGCAACACCTGAAAAACACAAAAATAAATATGAGGCCTCTGATAATTTATTCTTTTCTAAAACACCACAAAAAATGCTATCACAAACAAAAACAGATTTTCTCTCTAATATAATAAAGTATAGATATCTAAGCTTTCAAAAGAAGCTGTATGAGAAACAAGTATGCAACATATTTTCTGTAGAGTTTACTCTACAACCATTTGGGATTGTTAAAGAATGGATCCACTTTCCCACTTTTTCCCCCAATCATTTCTCTTCTTAGTACTGACTTTAGAAGACACCCTCATATGGTTTTAATGATGTGTGGGACCCTGAGTATTAATAATGTTATCCAAAATAACCATTAGAGTTGTAATGGTAAGACTTAAATTTTTTACATTGCTATTTTGTGCTGGCCACTTATTTAAGACTTTGCTATTGTTTATTATGGGCTTTTGTTTACATCTTTTTATCTATGTCATGGCCTGATATTAGCCTGCTGATAGAGAACACACTTTTCTATTTTCCCCAGTTTATTATTTTAACTTTCATGGTTTATTTGTAAGATTTAGCATCGTTTTGTCAAAAAACTGTCCTCTTTGGGGAGAGCTGGGGTCAGTGTGAGAAATAAAAGTCAAGTCTGGAAAAAATAGAGCGCAAGAGTAATTTCTAATTAGTTTCTGTTTAGCCATGTTTCAAAAGCACACATACACACAAAGAAGGGCCAGATCAGGAAAAAAAGAGGGTGGTCCTATTTTACAGTTTGTGCGTAAGCAGGAATGCTATGACCTAAATATTTACACGCAAGCACTGCAAAAGTTTCATCTACATAACAGAGACCCTGTAACAGGGTGACAGCAAAGCCTCTCTCGCTCAGTGTCCTCACCTTCTCTGCAGCTGTGTAGAAGCTCAGAGCCAGCTCCAGCCTCTGATGTCGCTCCTCAGCACTGACGCTGAACTGTTTCCAGACTCTGTTGAGTCTCGGCAGAGTGTCACCGGACGAGCGCGTCGTGCAGCGCAGAGACTGACAGAGGACGACGGTTGCTTGCAGCAGCTGACGGCCATAGTCATATGTGCTCTGGAGGAGGGGCGAGAAGAGGTAGAGGAGTTTTCATAGTTATCCATTGTTAACCCAGGATTATAATACATCATGATAGTATCATTATTCCTAGCCAATTAGCATGATTTTAACTTATCAAAACTTACTAAACTACATTAGTCTCACCTGAGCAACGTCCACAAACTTCCTGTGTTTGTCCAACATAGTCCTGGTTTCCTGAGAGTCGTCACCCAGTCTGATGTGAGTTTTCAACAAGGCATCCAAAAGCTCATTCAGCCACTCCACCGACTGAACACAGATCATCATCTTATCAATACAGAAAGTATGTGTGTGTCTGTTTTGTGTTGTGTTTGTTTCTTTTACCTGTAGGGCGTCTTCTTCACACTTAAACAGTTGAACCATCTGTAACATTTTCAGCCTCCTTACATCCACCATGTCCTCACACCTGCAACACATTGACCATTGTCCATACATAAATACAAATACTTGCAAGCACACCTTCAGGGTAGAACCTTCTAAGTGTGAAGGGGCTCATGTTCCAGTCCAATCTTGCAGAGCAGCAAATTGATCTTTATTGCCAGGTAATAAAGGAGAGTGTCTGAAGTGGAGCCATTGTTCATCCCAAAGCAGTTTTAGGAGCCTGTGTCTTTTGTACTGTTTTGCTGGCCATATAACACACCTATTATCCGTCCCCTAAACATCAACCAATTACACCAGTGTAATCACTTCATGTCACTATTGCTTCTCAGGAATGTCTCTGTTCTACGTGTCAGAGACATTCATATATATATATATATATATATATATATATATATATATATATATATATATATATATATATATATATATATATATATATATACACACAGTGGCTTGCGAAACTATTTGGCTCCCTTCAGGTTTCAAACAAAGATATAAAACTGTAATTTCTTGTGAAGAATCAACAACAAGTGGGACACAATCATGAAGTGGAACACACTTTATTGGATATTTTAAACTTTTTTTAACAAATAAAAAACACAAAATTGGGCATGAAAAATCATTCAGCCCCTTCACTTTCAGTGCAACAAAACTCTGTCCAGAAGTTCAGTGAGGATCTCTGAATGATTCAATGTTGACCTAAATGACTAACGATGATAAATGGAATCCACCTGTGTGTAATCAAGTCTCTGTATAAATACACCTGCACTGTGATAGTCTCAGAGGTCTGTTTAAAGTGCAGAGAGCATCATGAAGAACAAGGAACACACCAGGCAGGTCCGAGATACTGTTGTGGAGAAGTTTACAGCTGGATTTGGATACAAAAAGATTTCCCAAGCTTTAAACATCCCAAGGAGCACTGTGCAAGCAATAATTTTGAAATGGAAGGAGTATCAGACCACTGTAAATCTACCAAGATCTGGCCGTCCCCCTAAACTTTCAGCTCATACAAGGAGAAGACTTATCAGAGATGCAGCCAAGAGGCCCATGATCACTCTGGATGAACTGCAGAGGTCTACAACTGAGGTGGGAGAATCTGTCAACAATCAACAATCAGTCGTTTACTGCACAAATCTGGCCTTTATGGAAGAGTGGCAAGAAGGAAGCCATTTCTTAATTAAAGATATCCATAAAAAGTGTCGTTTAAAGTTTGCCACAAGCCACCTGGGAGACACACCAAACATGTGGAAGAAGGTGCTCTGGTCAGATGAGACCAAAATCGAACTTTTTGGCAACAATGCAAGACATTATGTTTGGCGTAAAAGCAGCACAGCTCATCACCCTCAACACACCATCCCCACTGTCAAACATGGTGGTGGCAGCATCATGGTTTGGGCCTGCTTTTCTTCAGCAGGGACAGGGATGATGGTTAAAATTGATGGGAAGATGGATGGAGCCAAATACAGGACCATTCTGGAAGAAAACCTGATGGAGTCTGCAAAGGTCCTGAGACTGGGACGGAGATTTGTCTTCCAACAAGACAATGATCCAAAACATAAAGCAAAAGCTACAATGGCATCGTTCACCAAAAATCATATCAAGGTGTTAGAATGGCCAAGTCAAAGTCAAGACCTGAATCCAATTGAGAATCTGTGGAAAGAACTGAAAACTCCTGTTCACAAACATTCTCCATCTAACCTCACTGAGCTCGAGCTGTTTTGCAAGGAGGAATGGGCAAAAATATCAGTTTCTCGATGTGCAAAACTGATAGAGACATACCCCAAGCGACTTGCAGCTGTAATCGCAGCAAAAGGTGGCGCTACAAAGTATTAACTCAATGGAGCTGAATGATTTTGCACGTCAATCAATCATCAATTGATTATATATGTTATGTACTCTCACCGGCCACTTTATTAGGTACACCTGTCCAACTGCTCGTTAACACTTAATTTCTAATCAGCCAATCACATGGCGACAACTCAGTGCATTTAGGCATGTAGACATAGTCAAGACAATCTCCTGCAGTTCATACCGAGCATCAGTATGGGGAAGAAAGGTGATTTGAGTGACTTTGAACGTGGCATGGTTGTTGGTGCCAGAAGGGCTGGTCTGAGTATTTTAGAAACTGCTGATCTACTGGGATTTTCACGCACAACCATCTCTAGGGTTCACAGAGAATGGTCCGAAAAAGAAAAAATATCCAGTGAGCGGCAGTTCTGTGGGCGGAACTGATAGATGATAGAAAGTGATAGAAAGGCAACAGTGACTTAAATAACCACCCGTTACAACCAAGGCAGGCAGAAGAGCTCCACAGTCACCAGATCTCAATCCAATAGAGCATCTTTGGGATGTGGTGGAACAGGAGATTCGCATCATGGAGGTGCAGCCGACAAATCTGCGCCAACTGTGTGATGCCATTATGCCAATATGGACCAAACTCTCTGAGGAATGCTTCTAGCACCTTGTTGAATCTATGCCAAGAAGAATTGAGGCAGTTATGAAGGCAAAAGGGGTTCAACCCGTTACTAGCATGATGTACCTAATAAAGTGGTCAGTGAGTGTATTTTCCATAGCAAAAAGTCAAAAGGGATATGATTGATACAATGATTTAATATAACACATCACAATTATCTCTGTGCATTGCATCTTTTTCAGTACATCACAGTCATAAAAAATGATGGTGCGGAATGTAAATAAAGTCAAAAGATTCTGAAATATTAGTGAAAATATAGCAGCTAGCTGAGGCAAAAGGTCATAGCTATGTGTGAGGTGGGTGGTACCATCATTGGTTTGGTTAAAAGCAGAAAAGAAAAATAAGAGATACCTCTGCTTGCGGAGCTGCATCTCCTCCATCACAGCCTGTATGTGCTGAACGTTGTCCTGCTGTTCTCCGGCGGGACCCTCGGTTTCCTCCAGAGGCCACGATGGCTGGCTGCACATCTGCTCCAGCAGCAACCCCCCCTTCTGACGCAGGGAGGCAAGACCTGCCTCTGCACAGAGGGAAGATAGGTGAGGGATTTTTTTATTTTTTTTATTTTTTTTTATTCTCAAGATTTATGATTCAGAGGACGAACCAACAGTCTGCAGCTTCTCCTCCAGAAGCTTAAGGTTTTGCTGAATGGAAGCTCCATCAGCTGGAGCCACGTCGGCACAGAGCATGCCAAGCAGACCATCTAACTGCTGGGACAACTGCAGAGACAGAAAGATTTGACTGCTTGGAATAAAATTGGAAAAAAATACATTTAATTTCTTGCACACACTGAGCTCCATAAATCAGAGGAGGAGGCACTCTCAAATATCAAGAAATGGGATCGTTTTTATTTTTTCCTAGCAGTTTTCCTCTGCATAGTTTTTATTCTCAGGAACTGGTCATGTTTGATTGTATAAGAGAGTCGATCACTGACTATTTACTACACTGGAAAAAAACTGACAAAAGTCCTGAGTTTGCAATAAAGTGACAAGTGAAAATATTCCATAGGTCTGAAGTAATATTTAATTGTTCAAGATGTCTATTTCTACTCTGGTTTTAAAACTGATCTTCGTTGTTTATGTGCAGATCAGAAAAGTTTATTCATCATCAATTCAAATAGCAAAAAAACTCTCAAAAAAAGTCCTAGTAGTACATGACAATGGCATTACCAACATGTAGGAACTCTTAGCCTTTTAATATTACAAGTTTATTTCTACTTTCTGTTTTGTGATTACGGTTTGTGTACATGAATGTTTTCCAGCCTCTTTTCCTACAGGAAAGTTACTTGTTATCACTGTTTCATAACCTGCCAATGTTTTTATTTTGTAATAACGGAAAGATATCCTTGATATGTGGAACATGCTTCAGGTAGGCAAAGCAGCTTATTTAAAAAATGTTAAAACGTAAATAATAATACCATGCCAATAATGCCTTTCATCCATGAAAAAGTTTCAATGATCTCCCAATAAAAATGGTCAGAAAATATATTTTAAGAAAAATGGTATCCAGTCAGTTGTTAGTAACATTAGCTAGAAGGAAGGAAATGATTAGGTCAGTACATGAGCTGATGGATCCTGGTTTACCTAGTGAAAACACTGATACATCTTGCATGTAAAAAAAAAAACTCATCTAGATTACTGATTGGAAAAAAAAACATTGGGAATAAACTTCTTAGGTATAATAATAATCTTTGCTGTTACCATCCAGTCTGTTTTATGCTCTGGGCAGTGTCTGACTACTTTACTTACCACATTACTCGTGAATGAGGGAGTGAGTGTGTGTGTGTGTGTGTTTGACCTCCTGCGTGGTACTGTGGAAGCACTGCGCCGCCTGCAGGATGTTCTGTCGGCTTTCCAGCTGTGCTGCCTGTTGATAGCAGACGTCGCTCAGCTGCTGCTGCAGCGCCTTCAGCTCCGCCACCTCCTCCTCCTCGCCGGCACTGAGCAAGGCAGCGATCTGCTGGTTCAACTCCACGTACACCGCAAACCACTCCTGTACACAGATGCAGCCCAATGCTTAAAATTAACTAAATTGCCTTTGTTCCACACTGACTCAACATTTTGCAAACACCTCCAGACCTTTTTTGATCCACAAAACAGATCAATACATTATTCCTGAATCAATGTGTAGATGTGATGTGTCTTAACTGCTTTGTGACGAATTTTAACAGTTGCAGTGATTGCAAAACAAAAGTCATATGACCCTATTTTCACGCTTCAGTTTGGCCTCATCACATGATTGTTTGGGAGCGTGTGTGCATGCATGTATGAGGCATTACACTGTGCTGGCTCTCAATCTCCTCATGTTTCTGCTGCAGGGCCTGAGCTGCTCGCATCGAGTCTCCGATGGCCTGATGAGTTTTCAACAGTTCAGAACCCGGACCCTGCAGCCAGGTTACCACCTGAGAAAAGACAGACAGAAAATACTTCACTGTAAACAAATACAAACTGAGCAATCTCCTGTAGAGTTGAAAGGTGCCAAGAAGGAGCTATTTTTGGTAGTATTGTGGAAGCACTTTGGACATTATTTGTTCAGAGGGTTTAATCTCCAACAAATATTTTCCTATGTTGACATAAACCTACTCATATACGGCAGAGACGTGGCAAGTTAACCCATTATATCACTATAAACTTTTCCTTCCAATTTTTATACATGCATTTTACTCATCGGAGCTCCCTAACATACTTCATGTCTTTTTTGTTGGTTTAGTTGGTGAAAAATAAGATTTTATACTCTGTAACAATTGTGATCATTGGGAAACATTAGTCAGGATTCGTGCAAATTCTGGGACAATGGCAAAACCATGTCATGTAACCTAAAAATTTGGTACCAGATAGTTTAACTCTCTTAAAAAGGTTTTAAAAGTACTTTCTATCCAGTAGTTTTATATTCTAGGTGGATTAACCATTTCAAATTTATCATACTTTATTAGTTACACACCATTTGATATTTAATGACCAAAAAAATGCACAAAACAAATTTTTATAAAAACAAATGACATGGAGTTTTAAATGCGGAGAAATCAACATGAACATAAAATACACTTTTTTTTTAATTGTATTTTAATTGTCATTGACCTACAAAACATTATAATAAGAATAAGATATGGTTATAATTTATTTATCGGTAACAACCTTATTACTACAGTACATGTTAAGACAGCATTTGAAACTTAGCAAGCACACAATAGCACACATTTACCCAAGGCTAACCAATTTATGGTGAAAAGCAGCAATCTGTGATTTAAATAGAACTGTGGTCTGTATTGTACTGACAGCTACCTGTTAGGTCATTTTATCTACTTTTGTTTGCAGAGTCCTGAGGAAAAAAATCTTCTTTCAGAGGAACAAGCAGGAAGTAAACTGATGTGTTCATATGACCTTCCACACCAGTCAGATGACATCAATAGCCCTATATTATTTATAGAAACTTATAAGTCAAGACAGTACTTTTTCATTTAAAAGTTGAATATCTTACCAATATCTTATTTTACAACACTTCCAGAAAAAGAAAAAAACATGAGCACACAATTGTGACTGATGGAACTAAATGGGTATGTAGTATCATTTATTTTATTTCAAATCAAATGTGCATGTTTGAAGGGTGCAGACATATTTTTCCTTGAAAAAAGTCAACCTAAGGTAGAATAAACCATGTTGGATAAATGTGGTAATAGCAAATAGGATCAGCTGTAGATTTCATATGGTCAAGATTTAACCCTCTATTGCACAAAATGTTACTTAGACATTGCAAAATAATCTTTTGGAAGTTTTTATTACTTAGAATGGCCGGAATGATAGATAGATTATAAAAAAATATATACAGAGTAAGGCAAAGTTGTAAACATAGTCTCAGAATAGTTCCATGCTATGTATATGTTGCATAGTGTTGCTAAATGGCAACAAATCTATTTCAGCATATTATGAAAACAAATAACATCAAAATTGAATTAAATGTAATATATAACCTTGTAAATTGCTTTCCTGCAAAAATAGAAACCCCCTTTCCAAACCCAACTATAAAAACTATAAAAAAAATGTTATATCACAGCCTTTTAGAACAAAGTTTTAGTAATCCTTTCCATATGACAACACTCTGCCCTATAGAGGGTTAAGGGTGAAAAATAAATGGATGAGTTTTATCATTGCTACTTTTTACTTGATATATTATAAACACTCTGCTTTGTTCATGTATATGCTTTAGCACAGTGTTTTTTGCTACAACATCAGCTCAATAAAGCTTCATTGAAGCATTAAAAGATTGTATATGTTACACTGCAGTCTGTGAGTTGCAGTGCAGCTGAGCGAACAGCCAGAGGCGCTCAGGCTCCACTTCAGCTCACATGATGTCACAAAATCATATAAAGATTAGAGTCCATGATCGGTCTATTGGTCTTCTCTTTTGAGATTAGTTTTTATTTAAAAATTTCAGAATTATATAAAAATAAATAAATAAAACAACATCTTTCTCCACAATCCATATATCAAAACTCTTCACGCTGAAATTGACAAAGTTCCCCTTTAAACTTGATAATCATTGATGAAGTCATAAGTAAGTGATTTTTGCTTTTTAGTTGTGTGTTTCATGTTTAGTATTGACCAAAGACTCATCTAAAAAGTCTGTTGTAGTAGTTGCCTACTGCAAAGATAATCCTGATTTAGTAAACAATAAGAATATTATTTTTCATATTACTACAGAAACATCTGTAACTATGCAGATGTATGTATTTATCAGGTCATCATTGTCATAAAGAGATCACACACACACACACACACACACACACACACACACACACACACACACACACACACACACACACACACACACACACACACACACACACACACACACACACACACACACACACACACACACACACACACACACACACACACACACACACACACACACACCCCCCCTTCAGGCTACTGACCGCCATGTTGAGGTTACCATGGTAACCCCCGGCTCAATTCCAAGACAGTGTTAAACCCCAGTAAATGCATCTAATGCATCTTCTAATGAAACGCTGCAGAGAGAAGCAGCGACACACTGGCCAATGGGTCACTCAGTGATAAAAGAATCAGGGCGAGGGACTTACAGTATCACAGTCTACAGAGAGCTGTGAGAATAGGACATACAATGTGTTTGCCACATTTCATAGAAATATATCCAATAGCAGAACCTATGCTGTTTCTACCCAATAATCAGGTCTCTGTGTTTTCACCAAGCATGGTGCCAAGATATCAATTCTGAAGGGGCCAAAGTTATTTTGGCTGGCCTTTTAATTACAAAACCTAATATTGTTTGGCGCTCTTAGACAGTTGTGTTAGGACAGACAGGATTGTTATCGAGCCATGAAAGAAGACAAGTATATTTATGTTTAAGATGACTAGAGCATTGCCTATCGAAAGTCTGTATTCCCTATAGAAAAGTAGACTGAATGAAGGTGATTTTTTTCATGTCCCATACACTGCTCTGCCAACCACAGTATTGCATATCTGATAAATGGTCAGTTTTATGATAAATCTTTTTGCTTTTTTTTTTTTTTTAATATTCACAACAACTTATCTATCCATCATGAAACAATAGTGTCTTGCTTTCCTGAGGGTCTATGAACACATCTTTAAATTTCAATATAGCATAGATAGAAGAAAAGATGACAGCATGTGAACTTTCCTTTGGAAAAAGGATAGTTTTTTTGCCTTTGGCATTGACTGTAAAGTTGAGGTTGATCTGAAAGAGAGATATTAGACTGGCACAGACTGACAGATGCTCCTTGCTTTATAGTTAATTAGATCACAGTAAGAAAGAAGTAAGGGCAGATTGGCTGTTGGGGTAACTATAATGACTTTAACAAGAGAGAGATAGGTGTACTGGATTGTTAGTTTATCTGCTTGTTCAACCAAAATGAGTCCATATATGCTTTAGAGCAACATAGAGAATAAAATCAGGACAGGAATTTTGACCTCTACCTCCTGTTTAGCCTACATTATTTGGTTCTTTTAATCTCAATGAGAAATGCATTTACAACTATGCAACTATATGTTCTCCCTGCAGTCATTAGACTGTGCAAGGGGACACTTGTTCTCTAACGGGGAAAAATGCCAAAAAAGGAATAAAATAAAATGATATTTGTCTTGTGTCTTTGTGTGTTTACCTGCATGACCTTGGCGTGGACTTCGTCCAGCTGGGTTCGTTTGTTTCGCTGTCTACAGATCTCCTGGTATCTTGTGTACTGCTCCCTTAGTGAGTCCAGCAGCTTCATCACCTGAGGCTGAGCAAGCAGCTCCTCTTCCATGGGACACCAAGTTGGACCTAGAGGTCAGAGGTCAGGAAAGGTCAGGTCAGAGTTAAGGTAGGAGTTCAGCATGTCTCCTTATCTCTGGTCTGATTGCGTGCTGATTCTAATTCTCATTGCCCTTCATAGCTAATTCACAGTCTAGAACTGGCTAGAAAACTGCCCTGTCCATAAAGGGTGTTTACAAGAACAATCTACACCTCTAGTGTTCTGCACATGTCCAAGGCAAAAATTTAGTATGAAAGTCATGCAAAAAATAAACAGCATTGTTCATGTATTTGAGTGTGCCTCCTCACCTCCCTGTCCTCCTCCCACTCCTCCCTCGGAGCCATTGAAACGACGCTGCTGCAACTCGGACAGCAGCTCGTGACCTGCAGACAGTCAGGGACAGGAGAAAGGGAAAAGGGAGACGGTTGGTTACACACATTTGAAACAATAATGTGGCAGTGTATGTGTACATGCTGTGACATAAAAGGAGCTGGCAGAGGAGATTGGTACCACAAACAAAGGCTTCTTTCACCTCTGCCCAACATGCAGACAAACACAGGCTACTCAATGCAGTAAACACAGTGATCATCCACCCATGTCTCTATGCAGCTGCAGAGTAGGGATGCACCGATGTGAAAATTTCGGCCGATATCGATATCCGATATACATATCGGCAATCACTGCCGATATCGATATTTGCCGATATCGATATATGTAGAGAAAACAAGTTTTCTGTAGTGTCACAAATTTAGTACAGACCAGAAAAAACACTGTACATTTGAAAAGCACAACAGTGCTCTTTATTGGAAGGAAGGCTCACTGTAAAACTGTCATGTGGTTAGAGGAAGTACGGCGGAGCGGACCCGATGGAGCTCCGCAAAGGCGGTGACGTCGGCGGCTGCGGCGGAGGCGAAGGCTGGCGGCCGGCGGCCGCGGCGGAGGCGAAGGCTGGCGGCCGGCGATGAGAAGGCGGCAGGACGGCGTCCGACACCCCGGAGCAACGTTCCGCGCATTTTTTTTTGTCTTTTCGGGCGATGCGATGTGACGGAGGAGACCGCTAGGATCAGCTAGCTTAGCTTAGCGCGTCGCCGAGAGACACGCAGACAGTGACCCAACTAACTGTAGCGGTTTACCTCTGCCAATTGTTGACATATCGGCCAGAATTTGTTGATATCGGACCGATACCGATAAGTTAAAAAACGTGACATATCGGCCGATATATATCGGACGGCCGATATATCGTGCATCACTACTGCAGAGTCGTTTCCCATGTACTACTGGCCGATCCTACGTTCTTTCCAGCCTGGTGTCAGGTGGTCAAGTAGACCAACAAGTAAAATTGCTATCACTTGTATGTAACATATGTGTCAGAAAGGATTTACCAGTCTGGAGGACAGTCTCAGGGTCAAAGGATGGCAGGAGGGCACAGTCAGCTGATCTGCAGGGAATAGATCATTTACTGTTAGTGCACTCTGCACACAACTGTGTGTATGTGTGTGAGAGTGAGAGGGTGTGTGTGTACGTACTTGTCCTTGTCCACAGAGGCACTCTTGTCGCTGTCATTGATGATCGACAGCTCATCCAGCAGGGATGTTGACTCCTTTGTGAACTTTTCAAAAACCTGTGGAAAATTACAAAACACCGGTCAGGTATCAGGTTACCATGACATATGTACTTGTTTTGAAAAAAAAAAAAAAAAGTGACCAGTCTCTTGTTAAGCCAGTCATTGTGGTCGTAGTCCAGACTTCCTCCAAAGTCGTCCGTCAGCTGACACGGTTCAATGTAACGAGTGAGCTTATTGGCCGACACAAGGATCACCTGGTGGACATAATAGCACAGGAACCAACAGGCACAGAGTTGAATAGTGACAAGCAGCACCGTTTTATCAACATGAATACAACTAAATGAGAGTCATAAAACACATTTTGTAAAACACATGACTGCTGAAATAAATTTGAAAAATCTAATAAAAAAAAGAAATTAAAAAAAATCCTCTCTTTGAGCTGCCACCATAACGTGGTGGAGGGCTTTGCGTGTTCCAATGATCCCAGGAGCTAAGATCTCAGAGGCTTATGCCCCTGGTAGGGCCACACATGGCAATCAGATCTGAGATCAGGGATCAGACAAAGCGCAGCTCAAAACCCCCTGAAGGAGTAAAAAGAAATTGAAATCCCAGTTTCTCTCACCCAGACACAGGTCACCAGATGACCATTTAGCAAGGCATGGAAGAGGGGCTCAACGGTGAGTTCCTAGTGGCTGAGACTGCACCCATAGCCCAAAGGGATGGGATCCCTTTTCCATGGGCCAACTACCAGTGGAAGGGGCCTCAAGGGGACCATGCTGTCGGAGGTTTAAAAGATGGCTTTGGGGACATGAAACATCACCTCTTCTCTGATGGAGTACAAACCTGAGCTGATGCACAAGGTCGAGAGGTACTGGTTTGATATAGCAGGATTCACCTTGACACACAGTGTTGGCTCGAGGAACCAATTACTTGAACGGGTTATGCTCTCTACCCCTCTGGAGTTGCCCTGGAGAGAGGCGCAAAGCAGGGTGGTGGGCCGGATCCTGACTGTTGACCTTCTCATTCTGCTATGGTAAATGGCCTGCATTTCTAGTTTTTTCGACCACTCAAAGTGCTTCACACCACAAGTGTTCATTCACATCAGCCATTTCATCACCCATTCACACACTGATATAGAGTGCCACCCGCACATCAGGAATCAAACTATTCACATGCTGATGGCACATGCCATCAGAGGCAAATCAGGGTTAAGTATCTGCCTGTATTAACTATTATTGTGTATATATCTATCTGTCTATATACCTATCTCTTCTGCCAAACATTCTATGAGGGTTAGCTGGAAACAGATGGATAATTCTCTTGGCAGAAGGAGCTTCAACTCACACCTCTGGAAGAGGTTCAGTCACGTTCCGGGGGAGGCAGAGGCTCACACTCTTCACCCCTTTGCCTGGGAGGGTTTTCGGGGGTTCTGGAGAGGAGCGTCAAGATAGATGAACTTTAGATTTGGAAGAGCAGTGTGGTTTTCATCCTGGTCATGGAACTGCGGACCAGCTCTATACCTGAAAGCTGCAATGGATCCCTGTCCCCCTTGTTTTCAACGTATACCATGAATCAATACATTATGGATGTAATTGTAATGATGGATCCATAATGGTAAAGAAGGAATTGAGTCGAAAAGGCTGTTCCAACCGTCACCTATGGTCACAAGCTTTGGGTAGTGACCATAGGACAAGATTGTGAGTGCAAGCAGCCGAAATGATTTTCCTTTGCACGGTCGCTGGGCTCTCCCTTAGAGATAGGGTGAGAAGCTTATCTGGCAGGAGCTCAGAGTAGAGCTGCTGCACATCCAGAGGAGCCAGATGAGGTGTCTTAGGCATCCAGTGACGATGCCTCCTGGACGCCCTCCTGGGAAGGTTTTCAAGGCATGTACCTCCAGGAGGCAGCCCCAGGACAGTCTGGAGGGACTATGTCTTTTGACCTGGAAGAGCTGGACAATGCGGCCGAGGAGAGGGAAGTCTGGGCTTCGCTGCTGTTCCCACGACCCAGATAAGTGGGATAAATTTGAAACACAACAACAAAACAAAATAATTACTAATTAAAATCAATCTAGACACATACTCTACATTTGCAAGTAAATTGACACTTTGTTTCCTTTTTAAATCAAACAAGGTCTCTTCTGGGAAAAAAAAAAACACTGCAAATGACTAACATACAAAGGACTCTCAATCAAGTCTATTTCTTGTTACTCCTTCCCTCAGATGTGCAGATCTGCACTGTGCAGAACGATGTATATGCATAGTTTGACTTCTATTCATCTGAAGAAGGAAATTTCTCTATGTTCACCTTAAATCTGTGTACGTATGAGTAGGAAATCTGGCATATCTGGCATAATTTGGAAGTCAATCCTGGTCCATTTCTCTACTTATACAAGTTCATACTAGAGTGTATAAACATTGAAAATGGACTTTACCAGTTAAATATAAAACATCCTGTTTAATAGAAATACTTGATAACTTTTTTATATTTATATATTCTGGATTTTCTTTTAAAGGAAAAAGTAAATTAAATTAACAGAGCTTTCTCATAGAAAATTGATCTGTAGACGGTCTTACATAAGCCTTCTTTCAGGAGTTGGATGCATGAATGATGCAATCCCAACCATTCCGAGGTGAGCATCAAGCTGTGGTGACTGAAGGTGTGCCTTTGGTTGATTCTGCCTGAGGGTAGCTACTCTGGCTAGAAAATTGTAGTCCTTTTCCAACAGTGAGGAGTCACTGCGGTCACCGCTGAAGAACCACACCTAACCTTTCATTTAGCTTTTTTATACAAATCCTCTCCTTCTAAAAATTACAAGTCTTGACATTTCAAGTTCTTTTGGTTTAGAAACACAACAGAATTCATACATCACAAGACAAACTTCTCCTTCAGCCTTCCAGAGCCCTTTCTAAATGTGGAAATAAAGCACTCGCTGTTTAAGAGAAAACTCCATGCTGATCTGAGGCAATTCATCCTTCATCCTATGAAGAAAAACACTTAAATGAAATATAACAACTTTATGTGTGTTGTGCATACGTTATATCCCTCAACATTGTTGAGTAACTCCAGAAAGCAATACAGAACTGTGTTAGAATGAAAAGCTGCTTTACAGATGAACAAGACACACAAATTGTGTCTGTCCCCCAGTTGTCACTGCAACAAATGCTGGACTGGGATAGCAGACTCAGCTCAGTGTGTGTTTATTTAAATGTTAGTTCACATTTGAGAGCAGCTGTACAACACACACTCCACTGTGAGACACACACACACTAGTTCAGATGAGTCGCATTTTAATACCCTTACTAGAATTGCCCTTCTAGCAGCTGTGTGTGTGTGCGCGTTTGTCCAGGGTGTGCTATTACAACAATTCACAATTATATGAAGATGAGCACTCCAACAGACTGTAAACAACACAATCCATCCAAGTACAAGGCTTTTTAAAGCATCAGACTGCTCCTTTTAAAAAGCATTTGGTGTTTAAACAGTTATAAAAACGCCATGTTTTGACAATCGCAGCTTGCACATAAGCGACCCTGGATATTGTGACGTTGGGAGAATTACTCAAATTAAAACTGTGGCCATTCAACATCCAACCAATCTCAGTTGTTGGATCGTCCTTGAACTCACCAACACCTTTCCTTTTCTCTCTGCAGCACACAAACAGTTAAAATCTAAACCCATCTAACTTGGCTGTGATGAATTATCGATGTGCAGCAAATTTGCTCAAGATTCTCCGGCATGCTCCAATTACCCTGGCAACAATCATGGAGCCAAGATGGCTGTGGAAATCTGGGTCACAATGACTACTGATCTGTCGGTAAAACCATCTGTTGTAATAGAGGAGGCGGAGAGGACACTGGCTCAAAAATCACACACGCACACGCATGCACGCACCGCTTCCAGCAGCAGTCTAGACAGTTAATGCTGCTCAAGGTTATTGTAAAAGGCTCATTTTCACTGATATCAGGGGACACAATGCAGTTAGTGTATGTTTGTAAAATACAGACATGGTGGGTGTGGTGATTAATTTGAAGTTAGAGAAATTGTATGTAATTTTAATCTGGTCTCATGTTTCTCTATGACTGTGGTTATTAAAAACTAGCCTGAAAATCAATCCAGAAATCACATTCTGCTTAATTCCACAGATCAGACCCCAATGGGAGACTGAGCCGCAGATTGGACAAAGTAACTGGCCAGTCAGGAACTGGGTCAAAACTGACGACATAATAGATGTCAGCCTTTAGCAAAATAACAACGCTGCTCTCAAAGAAAATGTTAGATGTATAACCAATCTTAATTGCAGTTATTGACTGCAGTTATAAGACTATGCACTAGCAGAGTTTCAGGGAGGAAAAAGATGTTTTTCCTGTACTCCTGACTGGATTTGGAAAAAAGGTTTGTCTGACCTCAGCACTGAATTGATAAAGGAAATTGTCAAACCAAAGACTCCCACGCACTGAAATCATTGAGGGAGGCTGGAAGTCTAGAATGACATGTAAAGCGAAAGACAATGTGAGCTCACGGGATGGTTTGATTAGGCTAGTTTAGAACAACTATAGACACTTTTAGACAGACAATATATTTTACAAAGTAGTTCCAACAAAGACAGCATAAAAAGAAAGCTTAAAGTAGTAAAACAAATTGAAAATAGATCACCATGGAGAAAACTTAAGTAGTAAAAAGTGGTTTGACATGCTGAAAGCAGTCTGTGCTGTTTACTCTACTCACCTACTAAATATCACAGTCTATAGACATGCCAACAGCTCTGTGAGGCTATATAGCTTTAGGCTAAATGCTAACAAGCTCAAAGGACAGTGATAAAATTGCTAGTAGGTATTATGTTAACACCATATTATGTTTGGATCAAATCAGGTGCATGTTTTCAAAAACCACGAAGGCCCCTGTGAATTCACAGTGAGGTTGGAGCTGGATGGAGCCTGACTCTGAAGCAGTTTACAGCAGCGACTGGCACTCACCTCAAAGCCCAGTCGGTCTTTCTCCTTCCAGAAGCAGAAGTGTGTGACCTTCTTATCCCAGAATTCATCTGGCTTCACCACACAGACCAGCGACACCTCAGCTGGGATCACATTCTAAGAACATAATTATCATCATTCTTATTATCATCATCATCATCGTCGTCTTCATCCCCCACTTCAAATGTCCCAACAAAGTAGCACAGACGTTTATGGCATTAAACCCATGGAAGCTGTACTTTAGATTTCTTGTAGCTGTTAAATGTGTTGGTACCTGCAGCATGAGCACCACAGTCTTCACAATGTTCCACTGAGACTTTCTTCCATCCACAATGACGGTGAAACCCCGAGCCTTACACTTGTTACTGACACAGAGAGGAGGAGAACAAAGATATCATTCAAACTACGAACACACACCAACATTTAAACTATTCATATTTGGGTTGGTTCAGAAGTGTCAAAGTGGTGTGTACAATTACCGATGATGTGGGGGGATTGCTGCCAAATCAGATGTTTTTGGGTGCAGTGCTGTTTTATGGCCAGCTCAAGCGGATGATGTTTAAGCACAGTTGCACAGATTTAAAGGATTTACTTGGGTCTACAAGTTATTTCCATAGTTTTGGATATGACTTGCATCAATTATGATACCTATATATATATATATATATATATATATATATATATATATATATGGAGTGCTGTGTCTCTTTCCCTTTCAGATGGCTGCAGCAGCTACAAGCCATGTTCTAAGATCCTCACCCCCTCATCTAAGAGGGGCCAGTAGCATTTCTATATCACGTAAACTCCAAACGTGTTTGTACATGTGTGTACGTGTGTGTACTTGTGTGTACGTGTGTGTACCTAGGGATGCTGAGCAGGTAATCCAGTGTGGCGCTGAGCTCCTCCATGCTGGTCTGATCTGAACTGAGTGGGATGGTCAGAATCAGGCCACTGCGCCTGTCTTTTCCCCCTAAAAGAAAAAAATTAACATTACCATAGTTACATTAGCTACATTATCATTTAACTCCTGAGGCTTATTTTAGTACTATAAATTTAATATTTTTTTTAAATAAAAATCATTTCCACAGAACTGTCTATAGACCAAGATCAGACCAAATATGATATAAACTATGAGACAATTTAATATTTTGGCAAAAATGCGTAAGTATGTATGTAAACACATGATAACTCATACTTTGTGTGTGTGTGTATTTTACCCGACAAAAAGGCTAGTTTCTTCTTGAGAATGGAGAGGATGTTGGTCGCTTCCATGGTTACGGTGGACATCTGTAGACACACAAACACACAACACTCAATGAATGAAGCTATTTCCATTTTTGTACTATGGACTTGCATATGAAAACTTTTGAATTCCTGTTATTAAACTACTCACCACCTGAAAAAAGCATACTCACTCGATACCTAACTGACAGTTCTATATCTAAATACAAGAAGGTGATTCCCTCAGTATTTAATTCGCTGCCTCGCCTCACCACAGCTATGGATTTATATGCTGTTGCAGGTCCATCTAAAATAGATCAACTTGTTGAGAGCGCTGCAAGTTCACTGCGAACCACCCTTGACTCCATTGCTCCCCAAAAAAAGAAGTTAATTAAACAAAAAAGAGTCGCACCCTGGTATAACTCTCTCACCCGTAGACTAAAGTTAACCTCTCGGAGGCATGAACGAATATGGCGCTCCAGCAAACTAGAAGAGGCTTTACACGCATGGAAAGAGAGTCTCAGAATGTACAGGAAGGCCCTACGCAATGCCTGAGCGGCCTATTACTCCTCACTGATAGAAAAAAACAAAAACAATCCAAGGTTCCTCTTCAGCACGTTAGCTTCACTCTTTAAATGTAACAACACTATTGATCCACGTATTCCTACAACCCTCAGCAGTGATGACTTCATGGACTTCTTTAACGACAAAATTCTGACAATTAGACAGAATTGATCACCTTGTTCCATCCACTGGCTCTAATCTGCCCTCAGATACTGTTATTGTAGAGACAGACGAAATAGCTAATATTCACCTCGACACATTTACTTCAATCAACTTCGCTGAACTAGCTTCACTGATGTCGTAATCTAAAACTTCAACCTGTCTTCTGGACCCTATTCCATCCGGATTGCTAGAAGACATTTTCCCTTTGATTAGCCCTTCCTTACTAGAAATACTTAATATGTCTTTATTATCTGGCTATGTACCACAGTCCTTTAAAGTAGCTGTAATTAAACCTCTCCTTAAAAAACCTGCCCTCGACTCAAGTATTTTAGCCAACTATAGACCCATTTCTAATCTTCCCTTCCTCTCTAAGATTCTGGAAAAAGCAGTTGCTAAACAGCTGTGTGACTTTTTACACAACAATAACTTATATGAGGATTTCCAGTCAGGTTTTAGAATGCATCACAGCACAGAGACGGCTTTAGTTAAGGTTTCAAATGATATTCTCAATGCGTCTGATAAAGGATTCATTTCCATCCTTGTTCTGTTAGATCTTAGCGCTGCATTTGACACAGTCGACCATCAAATCTTGTTACAGAGACTAGAGCATCTTATTGGTCTAAAAGGGACTGCACTAAATTGGTTTAAGTCCTATCTTTCAGATCGTTCCCAATTTGTCCATATCAATAATGTTTCTTCTATCCATACCAAAGTAAATCATGGGGTTCCACAAGGTTCTGTGCTTGGACCAATACTTTTCACTATCTATATGCTCCCATTGGGTAAAATCATTAGAAAACACTCTATTAATTTCCACTTTTATGCTGACGATACACAACTCTATCAATTAAGCCAAATGAAACCAATCAGCTAGCTAAACTTCAAGCCTGTCTTAAGGATATAAAATCCTCGATGACCTGCAATTTCCTTCTACTGAATTCAGACAAAACAGAAATTATTGTACTCGGGTCCGAAATCCTGAGGAACTCAATAACCAGTGATAAAGCTATCCTGGATCACATCTCCCTGGCCTCTAGCTCCACGGTGAAAAACCTGGGAGTCATCTTTGACCAAGACTTGTCATTCTCTGCCCACATTAAACATATTTCTAGGACTGCCTTCATTCACCTACGCAACATAGCAAAGGTCAGACACTTCCTGTCTCTGAAAGATGCGGAAAAACTTATCATTTATTACTTCCAGGCTTGACTACTGCAACTCTTTACTGTCGGGTTGCACCACAAAGGACTCTCCAGCTGATCCAGAATGCAGCTGCTCGTTTATTAACTGGCACTAGAAGAAGTGAGCATATCTCACCTGTATTAGCCGCTCTACACTGGCTTCCTGTAAAATCTCGTATAGAATTCAAAATTCTGCTCCTCACCTATAAAGCACTCAACCATCAGGCACCATCCTACCTTAGGGATCTCTTAGTCCCATATCGCCCATCAAGAACATTACGCTCCCAATATGCAGGCTTATTGGAGGTTCCCAGAATTTCTAAAATTAAAACAGGAGGCAGAGCCTTCAACTTTCAGGCTCCTCTCCTGTGGAACCGTCTTCCAGTCTCAGTCCGGGGGGCAGACACCCTTCCTATATTTAAGAATTAAGAAAACTTTCCTGTTCGATGAAGCGTATACTTCCTGCTTCCGAAGAGTGTAGACGTGTCTTTGCTTCCTCCTGCTGCTTATGCTTTTTTGTCTTTTAATCATTTTATCTTTTTCCACAAGTCTTGGATTTGATTTTGTCTGCTTCTTTTAAGGAAACCAAGACTTTTTAATCATTCTAACGGCTTTTTACAACGTATCTGACGAGTCAAGGACACTTTGCTGCTAGGAGATGGAGCCATATCTAACATAAACATGGGGAAAATGATAACAAGCAGCTATCCGAGTGCCACAGTTTCTGACATCACAGAGGCACTACCAAAGGAACTAGCGAGGCATCAAGGTATGAAACAGCTGATCTTGCACGTGGGTGCAGTGGACATCAGAAATGGACAGTCTGAAATCTTAAAGGTAAACAAGTTCAGCCGGTTGCTTCAGCTGAACACATGGCTATCCAACATCTGTGAGTCCAGAGGATTACATTTTATTGACAACTTTAACCTGTTTTGGCTTCGCGGTGACCTTTTCAGAGGAAAAGGCCCGCACATGAACGGAGGTGGAGTGAGGGTTCTGACGGAGAACCTCCTCCACGCTCTGAGACGTCAGAACAGACCTGAGCAGAATCAGGCCTCTGTGCGGCCACCGAGAGAAAAGAGGAGGAAGAAAGGAGCTCCCTCTGCCTCACCCAAGGACCCAGCCAAGAGTTTGACTAAAACAGCACCAGCAACAACAAAATCTGCATCCATGGTAAAGGAATCAACTGCTTCAGCTGCAGCACCAGCATCTCCGACAAAGGACTCAGCCACTACAGCCGTTGCAACAACAACACCTGCCTCTCCGGAAGTGGACTCAGGCGCTGCAGCTACTGCCACAGAACCGGCAAAGGAGTCAGCTGCTGCTACAGTAACATCTTTATCTCCGGCAAAGGACTCAACAACATGTGCATCGCCTGCTAAGGGTTTAGCTGGAGCAGAGACTACATCACCTTTACCTTCGCCCTCACCACAGTCCCCACCTGTTACATCGACACCCCGTAGTGACTCTTCATTTTCGTTTCCATCTCCATCAACACCTTTGAGATTTCCAAATCTTTATGAACGCTTGATCAAATCAGGCACTAAAATAGTTCCTCTTACTCCAGACATGGTTAGATCAAGGTTTAACCTTAGATCAAGGTTTAAATCCCCAAAGAACTACCATGCTCCTCCTGCTCCTAAGCCTGCTCCAAGAAGCAGAGCCTCCCCAGCTCGGCCTCCATCACCGGCCAAGCTGTTATCTCCAACAGCGTCACTGCTGCTGTCTAGGATGTAAAGGGCCTCTGCGTTGCTACCACTCACTTTAAACCCAACTGGAGGTCCAGGGAGGAAGTGATCTCTGCAAAACCAATCTGTACTGTCACATCACGTAGTCTAAAACAGAGAGGGACAGTCAGAGTGTCTGAGCAGAGAAATCTTATCCATATTCCATGTAAGAAGTTAGAGCCCAACCCAGCCCAGGAAACTCAGATCAGTCTCAAACATGCTGTACTCAATGTCAGATCTTTAAATAACAAATCTTTCTTAATTAATAATTTTATTTCTTCTAATAATCTTGATTTTATGTTCTTAACATAGAGACGTGGCTTGATAATAGTACAGGTAATGCAGTCCTGATTGAGTCTACTCCACCTCACTATACCTTTGAGTTTGAAACACGACAAAACCAGAGAGGTGGGGGCGTTTGTAGCATTTTCAGGGAGAATATAGTCACCCACAAATTGTCATTTGGGTTGTTTTCTTCATTTGAGTATGTGTCCATAGTTTATGTCACTATCTACAAGCCACCTCAGAATTGTTTTATTGATGATTTTTCAAAACTACTTTCAGTTTTGTGCACTGAATTTGACCATTTTGTTGTAACAGGTGATTTAAATGTACATGTGGATGTAGCCAGTGACAGACAAGCTAAAGAACTCAATGCTGTCCTTGAAATGTTTGGTCTAACTCAGCATGTGACCGAGCCCACTCACAACAGAGGGCACACACTGGATGTGCTCATTACTAAGGGGGTTACTGCTTCAAATGTTAATGTCATGGATGTCGCATTATCTGATCATTTTTGTTTGTTCTTTGACCTGTCTGTTACACCAAAGCCGGCAGCTGGGCCAAAAAAAGTACGAAGAAGACTCATAAATGACAAAACAAGGGCACAGTTTATGGAAATGATTGCTTTTGAAAATACCACTGGTTCTAATGTTGATGATCTGTGAAACTCCTATACATCGCGTGTTTTAAATGTCTTGGACATCGTTGCCCCTTTCAAGGTTAGAGAGGTTAAAAACAGGCAAAAGGCACCATGGAGAAATGATGACTCAGTCAGGGCACAAAAGAGAGAGTGCCGGGGAGCCAAACGGAAATGGCGCAAATCAAAACTCCAGGTTGATCTAGAGATCTATAAAAAGAAGTTATGCATGTTTAACCAGACTTTGGAAAAAATCAAGGGAGAGATATTTCTCTGAAATCATCACCAACTGCAATGGTAAAGCTCGAGTTCTGTTTGCTACAGTAAACAGATTAACAAACCCTCCAGTTTCACTGCCCTTAGAACTAATTTCTACATCAAAGTGCAATGAGTTTGCGAAATTCTTTAGTGATAAAGTTCAGAGTATTAAGAATGCAATCATTTCCTCCACACAGATAATAACCCTTCATCCACCTAAACACCTCGAGCTGACACATTTCACTCCTGTTACTGACAGAACAGTCGAAGAGATCATCTCAGGTCTGAGTTCATCCACATGCTGCCTTGATGAGTTACCCACTGGATTTCTAAAGTCTGTGTTGAACAGCTTATTAGTAGAAGTTACTAATCTAGTTAACATCTCATTGGAGACCGGAACATTTCCAAAAGCCCTGAAAACCGCGGTTATTAAGCCTCTCCTAAAGAAAAGCAGTCTTGATGCCACAGTTTTAAACAACTACCGTCCCATATCAAACCTGCCATTCTTAGGTAAAGTCCTCGAAAAAGTTGTTTATCGGCAGCTAAGTGACTTTCTCCTATCTCACAACGCTTTTGATACTTTCCAGTCTGGCTTTCGACCTCACCATAGCACGGAGACAGCTCTGATTAAGGTGATAAATGACATCCGCCTGAACACAGATGCAGGCAGAGTCTCAGTCTTAGTTCTGCTGGACCTGAGCGCTGCCTTTGACACTGTGGACCATGATATTCTTTTACAGAGGTTGGAGAACTGGCTGGGAATCTCTGGTCCTGCTCTAAACTGGTTTAAGTCGTATCTTGAGGACAGAACTTACTTTGTTGAAATTGGAAATTGCATTTCAGACAAAATGCCTGTGACCTGTGGCGTTCCCCAGGGCTCGATCCTGGGGCCCCTCCTGTTCAATTTGTACATGCTTCCGTTAGGCCAACTAATAGGCAGCAACAATGTGTCTTACCACAACTATGCAGACGACACTCAGATCTATGTGTCTCTGACAGCAGGTGAACATGGGCCTGTGGATTCACTCTGTCGCTGTATTGAACAAATCACTGTGTGGATGCAAAACAACTTTCTCTAGCTAAACTCAGAAAAAACTGAAATAATCGTCTTTGGGCCACTGAAGCAAAGAGAACGTGTAATCAGTCACCTTCAGTCTCGTTCTCTAAAACCAAAAACACAGGTTAGAAATCTAGGGGTGCTAATGGACTCAGACCTGAACTTTCACAGCCACATAAAATCAACAATATCAACAGCCTTTTACCATCTAAAAAACATTGCCAAAATCAAAAATATAGTGTCTAAACCAGACTTGGAGAGACTGATCCATGCATTTGTCTCCAGCAGGTTAGACTACTGCAATGGCCTGCTCACTGGTCTCTCTAAACGAGCTGTTAAACAACTACAGAACATTCAGAACGCTGCAGCTCGAGTCCTGACCAGAACCAGAAAATATGACCATATTAGTCCAGTGCTCATGTCTCTGCACTGGCTTCCTGTCACTCAGAGAATAGACTTTAAAACAGCTTTACTTGTGTACAAGTCTCTTCATGGTCTAGCACCAAATTACATCTATGACATGTTAGAGCCATACGAGCCATCTAGGACCCTGAGAACCTCAGGGACTGGTCTCCTGCAGGTGCCCAGAGTCAGGACTAAACATGGTGAAGCTACATTCCGGTTTTCTGCAGCTAAAATCTGGAACAGTCTTCCAGAGAATGTGAGACAGGCCTCAACGCTGACAATGTTTAAGACCAGGCTGAAAACAGTTCTGTTTAACCGTGCATATGAAAACTGAAAGTATCTTATCTACACTCTTCACTCTTTTTTAAATTAATGATGAATTCTATGTTTTATGATTTTTCTTTTGTGATTTTATGTATGTTTTGCTCTCCTTTTGTGATTCTGTGTAACTGTAAAGCACTTTGAATTGCCCTGTGTATGAATTGTGCTCTACAAATAAACTTGCCTTGCCTTGCCTTGCCTAGTTAGGGCCGGCCCTGGCTGGCCTAGTTATAGTTATGCTGCGATAGGTTAGTCTGCCGGGTCCTCATGAGATGCTCTGGGCTTCTTTTTCTTCTTCTATCTGTGATACTGTTGTACTACTGTACTTTTAAATCTGCTGTGGTTCCGGAGTCCTGCCCTGTGTTTTCTCTTCCACAGAGCATGCTGCAGTGCAGCCACTGAGGGATCTACGGATGTTGGAGGGTCTGAGGCTGCCTTGGTGAAACCTGAAAGCAAGATGGATCCTGCTCCTCATCCTCCACTTCTACCAACATTCATTACATTTCTGTTTGTTTTTCTCCCTTTTAAAGGGTTTTTTTAGGGAGTTTTACCTTGTACGATGTGAGGTTCTAAAGACAGGGGATGTTGTGTTGCTTTTGTCCACAATGTAAAGCCCTTTGGGGCAAATCTGATTTGTGATTCTGGGCTATACAAATAAATTGAATTGAATTGAATTGGGGGCGACACGGTGGAGCAGTGGGTAGCACTGTTGCCTCACAGCAAGAAGGTCGCAGGTTCAAGACCGCCTTGGGGCCTGGGTCTGGGACCTTTCTGTGTGGAGTTTGCATGTTCTCCCCGTGTCTGCGTGGGTTTTCACCGGGTACTCCGGCTTCCTCCCACAATACAAAACATGCTCAGGTTAATTGGCAAATCTAAATTGCCCATAGGTGTGAGTGTGTGTGTGAATGGTGTGTGAATGGTGTGTGTGCCCCACGATTGGCTGGCGACCATCTGGGGTGTATCCCCCTGCCTCTCGCCATAAAATGCGCTGGGATAGGCTCCAGCAGACCCCCCCGAAAGGGAATAAGCGGGATAGAAAATGGATGGATGGATGGATGAATTGAATTGAACCATGGACCATACATTGGACCACATCTGGACTCTTAATCTAAACTCTTGTTCGAACTAATATTACTAAGTCTATTCACTACTTCAAAAGGTCAGAAAGTTCTAAGGGCGCTTTTACACCACTAGTTTGATTATTTGGTCTGCACCAGGCAATAAATCCTTGTGTGTAACATATGGACACTTTGCATCATTTTTATACAGATGACACAATAATTTATGGTTCTGCATCATCTGTTGTGTAAGCGTTTATTCTTCGACAGTTTGCCTTTGATAATATTTGGTTCCGCCTGCAAAAGGTGAAAATGGTTTAGAGGTCAGAGAAGACAAAAGGCCATGCTGGTTTCCAGGGATACTATGCCAGCAATATTTATTTATTTTTTAAAACCAACCAGCAGTGTTTTCTGTAGGTTTTTTTTAAACAGCGGTTGCAGGCTCCCCAGGGACATGTGGTGTGGAGCTTGATGACTGTGTAACAACACTTACGATATGTAAGTAATAAAGTCAACTACCAGATGCTCATCACTAACTGTAGTGGGAAGCAGCTGGCTTGATGTTCACCTTAGTCAGAGATTTATTATACATTTCATCATTGTTTTTGTGCAGTTAAAGCAAATCAGTCATTAAAGCTGTCCATCGGTTTATATTTCTGTCAATTATATTTTCATTCATCAGTAATGAAAATAATTGTTTGATACAGCCCTGGTTCGAACTACTGGTGGAAACTATTAACGACAGGAACAGCTCCTTTTCTGAAGGTCAGACACAAAACCACCTTTTTTCGCTCTCTACTCTGTATATTATTTTACCACCACTGTCTGGTCAGTTCAACATCTGATCTCACCACTTGTCATTCTACTTTGCTGGTTTAAATTGCCAGTGTTTTTTTTTTTTTTTTTTTTTTACTCTTCATCTGATACTTTTCCATGTTGTATTAAGCTTAAGCTACGCAAAGATAAGTAAAGCTGAACATATAAAGTGGAAACAGGGAGAAACACTTTCCTTTTCCTGGACCCACCCTGACCCTCTCCCACTAGACTGAACATGTTTGATCTAGAATATAAAACTAGTTGATAGCATGTGTTTTTTAAAAACCTTTTAAAGAGAAAAATCTATTTTGCATCAAGTTTTTAGGGTTACAGCACATGACAGTTTTGTCATTCTCTTGGAGCACAGTAACCTGTAATCCACTTCCAAACACGAGTTATACGCTTGTATTTTGCACTTATCTAAGGTTGCCACTAAATATTGTTTTCACCATCATTACCCTGCCAAATATTTTCTTGATGAATCATTTGTAAATAAATCATTTTTACACATACATTTGTATTATAATTTAGAAATAATAGGCTATATATACAGATTATATTATTTGCGTGTGTCTTCTTTCTTGTATGAGTGTCTTGCAGCCCATTCAATCTGTCAGTTCCAGCCTATGGTTAATATATTTTGAAATAGATGACAATTTCTTTGCTTACTTCTTTGTATATGAATATGTTGGACCATGCTAATTTAATTATTGTAGCTTTACCAGCTATAACAGTCAGAAATGACAATGATATCACTTTAACGTAATGCAGTGTTTGAAATCAGGAAAATACAACACTGATGCCTTTTCCGCACACTTCAATATTCTAAAATAACTAGGCTCACAACACAATATCAATATGTGTGCCCTACAGGAAGCTGAGAATTTTGAAGTTATCAAAATTGTTGTTCATTAATTAGACATTCGTCACCTAATTGATAAATCATTGAATCAATGTAGCTCTATACTATATTCATATAGTATAGAGCTACATTGATTCAATGATTGTAGAATATTAAACTGTGTATATACCATATTTAGTCTACTATTGAGAAACTAGGCACAAAACTTTCCCAAAGTTGAATAAAGTTCACACTTTTTGTGTGATAATGCAAGGGCTAATTTTTTTTTATTGTAGGCCTTTTTGTTTTCATGTTGGTTTCTTATGATTTAAAAAGGTCCATTTTATTTTATATTTATATTTTATATTTAACCCTCTATTGCATGAGCTATTACTTAGACATGTCTTAAAATGTCCAAAATAATAGATATCAGTAAATAGGCTCAGGATAGATATGTGCCTCCACATATGTGAATATGAATTTTCCATATTTGCATATTGTTGCCATGTTAAAAATCTATTTTAGCATATTAGAAAAAAATAAACATCAAAATTGAATTAAATGTAACACTATGGAATAGAGGGTTAATCCACCTAGAATATAAAACTAGTTGATAGCATTTGAGTTGAACTATCTGGTATCAAGTTTTTGGGTTGCACCACATGGCAGTTTAAACATTGTCCCTAATACACATTTGTTTTTTTAGTCACTGCCCAACTCAGCTCCATATTTTAATGATACTGTTGTGACGCAAATGCATTGGTTATTGATTCTGATCACTTAAGTTTGAGTGTGTGCGCGCGCACGCGTGTCCAGCTGGTAGCTGCAGACCTTCATCCTCATCCTCATCCTCATCCTCAGCCTGGCTGCGGCCTGCCTGCAACTGCAGGCTAGCCCGGACAGGCTGGACTCCGGATTGGCTCGGTTTTGGTCGGTTTAGCTTGGTTCGGCTCGGCTCGGCTCACAGACATAATGACCTACATTTAGCGGGAGTAGCCTGCGGTCGCTGCGGTTCTAACCTTGCTCACCTCAGCTTGGAGAAGCTCGGCGACCACTTCAGGATCAATCAGTAATAGAAATATTGATGAGGCTGGTTTTCTTACCTTGCAGTCAAATCTGTGACATTCTCTACTTTCACGATTGTTTTTCTCCCAGTTCTCCTCTAGTCTCTTCGCCTCCTCTGCAGAGCCTCCTCGTCTTCTTCCTTCACCTCTCAGGCTGATTTACCTGCAGACATTTAATCCCTTTTCCATAAAAAAAAACAAAACCCAGAGCAGTTTGCTCTACGTTCGCTTTGAACAGTGGAAATACGTAGAACGCAGGCGGTGCTGCGCTTGCTGTTCTGCGCAGGCGCAGTAAAGTTCAATGTGAGAAAGTAACTTCCGTTTCCAAACAATTTTCAAAATAAAAGCCTAGTTGAACACATTCCTTCAAACCCTTTGATCAGATTCCTTTGATCAGAAAAGTACATCAGTCGTATGGGCTTGAAGTAGTTAACGATTGCATTATAAAACAAGTATTGTGAGTTACAAATAATTAAAGTACTGCAATAAAGTTAGTGTTATGAGCTTGATGCAGTGCAGTGCAAGGACATATATACAGTATTTAAGGACTGATGTATCTAAACTATTGCAGTAACATTACATAAGTATTATTAGCTTGATGCAGTACTATAAAGTAAAGGTACATGAGCATTGGTGGCTTTAGGCATCTGGCCCCCCCATTTTATTTCTACATATGAGGTGATATCCCATAAACCATTATCAACATTTTACCAGCTATACGCCCATGTATCTCTGATGCATTAAATCTGAAAAGACGCAGTGCTTAAATTCATCATGCCTCACAGGGGAGTGTGTGGCTTTTGAAATGTACATAGTGTTGTGTATTTTTAAATTTTTTTTTATAGCTTTTATTTTCTTTAGCTTTTATTTTCTTTTTCTTTACGCTGTACGCTGCAGTAACAAGCAAATTTCCCCGTTGTGGGATCAATAAAGTCATATCTTATCTTATCTCTATCTTATATTTTTAAAATTTGGGACAATGTCAATAATGCCATGTAGTGTAACTCCAAAAACTTGGTACCAGATAGTTTAACTCTCTTAAAAATGTTCAAAAAAATAAAAAAAATGTTACATGGTAGGCTTAGTTTAGGTTTTTATTTTTGTAAGACATACAATTTATGAGGTCACATGACCAGTCCCATTTGCTCATGGACATTTGACATGTGAGCATTAATGTCTTTCAACGGAAGTTTGTCTTTTATTTAGAATTTTGGAAATTTTTCACCAAATCAAATATTAAACTCACTATGATTTGATTTTTATAATTTTCTCTAATACACAATAAAATATATTTTTTGCCATATAGCAACAATATAAACATATGTAAAATTCCTAGTGCAACAATCTAATGGAGTCCCATTGACTTACACAAAGTAGCATAACACTATCCTGAGACTATGTTCACAACTTTTTCTAATACTGTATATTTTTATAATATGATTTTTTTTAAGGAAAAGTTTATGTAATAAAAACATTCAAACCATTTTTTCCATGTGTAAATAATATTTTATGCAATAGAGGGTAGAATCACACAAAATCATGTTTTTTTGTAAAAAGAAATAATGAAATGGACTTTTAAATCACAAGAAACCAACAAACAAAATGTACATTTTGAGAGACCTGATGATTGTTTTTTTATTATTTTTTATTATTATATTATTAAAATTATTTGTAATTGACCAATTTGCTACTGTTTGCACATTGACCTATTGTTTAAATCTCTAAAAAAAAAGAAAGAAACAAGAAATAGGAAACAAGAACAAAATGCCAATTAATTTTTCATTAGCATTTAGGACTTGAACAGGTATCAATCACTTAGTTGCTCCCCTAAGCTGCCAGTGCCTGTTTCAAATGAAACCTTCGAAACATACAGGTCCTTCTAAAAAATTAGCATATTATGATAAAGTTCAAGGGGCGACACGGTGGTGCGGTGGGTAGCACTGTTGCCTCACAGCAAGAAGGTCGCAGGTTCAAGACCCGCCTTGGGCCTGGGTCTGGGGCCTTTCTGTGTGGAGTTTGCATGTTCTCCCCGTATCTGCGTGGGTTTTCACCGGGTACTCCGGTTTCCTCCCACAATACAAAAAACATGCTCAGGTTAATTGGTAAACTCTAAATTGCCCATAGGTGTGAGTGTGAGAGTGAATGGTGTGTGAATGGTGTGTGTGCCCCACGATTGGCTGGCGACCATCTGGGGTGTATCCCCCTGCCTCTCGCCCATAAAGTGCGCTGGGATAGGCTCCAGCAGACCCCTGCGACCCCGAAAGGGAATAAGCGGGATAGACAATGGATGGATGGATGATAAAGTTCATTCATTTCTGTAATGTCCTGATAAACATTAGACTTTCATATATTTTAGATTCGTTACAGACAACTGAAGTAGTTCAAGCCTTTTATTGTTTTAATATTGATGATTTTGGCAAAAAAAAAAAAATCTCAAAAATTAGCATATTTCATCCAACTAATAAAAGAAAAGTGTTTTTAATAAGAAAAAAATCAACCTTCAAATAATTATGTTCAGTTATGCACTCAATACTTGGTGGGGAATTCTTTTGCAGAAATGACTGATTCAATGCGGCGTGGCATGGAGGCAATCAGTCTGTGTGCTGAGGTGTTATGGAGGCCCAGGATGCTTCAATAGTGGCCTTAAGCTCATCCATAGTCTTGGGTCTGGCGTCTCTTAACTTTCTTTTCACAATATCCCACAGATTCTTTATTGGGCTTCAGTTCAGGAGAGTTGGCAAATCAGGCGCATGTTTTCAAAAGCACAGTAAACCATTTACCTGTGGTTTTGGCACTGTGAGCAGGTGCCAGGTCGTGCTGAAAATTGAAATCTTCATCTCCATAAAGTTTTTCAGCAGAAGGATGCATTAAGTGCTCCTAAATTTCCTAATAGCTAGCCGCATTGACCCTGCCCTTGATAAAACACAGTGGACCAACACCAGCAGCTGACATGGCATCCCAGACCATCACTAGCCACTTTCCCATTGCCCGGGCCGTAAGGGGGGCCCCTCGGTGCTTATAGCATCAGGCCGCTGGCCCCATGCCCTGAGAGCTGTTGTTTGCACATTATGGGCTACTAGTATCTCCAGGTTATGCCATCGCTCGGAAAAACGTCACTGATCCAGCCCATTTTCAAGCAGGATAGGCGGTTATATGGCCAAGTGTCAGACCAGAAACTACTGCCGACATTTGTGACTGCAAATACGAGGGTTATTAAAAAGATAAAATAAGTTACACTGCATAAGTAACCTAGCAACAATAAACAAACGTCGACATGCAGGCTACAGCAACGGCACAGATTTTTGACTAGCGACGCTTCTTGCGTTTTGGAGGCGGAAAAGCGCCTTATATGTCATCCTAATATGATGTATGCAAACGTGTAGTAAGTTAAGCAATTTGCACAAGGCCACAAAAAAACTTGTAGCTTTTTCAGTTTTTCGTGGATTTGCACCGTTGTCCGCTTTATGCCCAACTTCGCCAGTTCTGCAGCGATGTGTTTCATCACATCTTCGTTCCTGCACACCCTGTCGATTTTCCCCTGTACGTCGTCCTCTGCCCACACCGTGAGGTCTCCCCAGTCTTCCTCCAGACTCTGGCACCTTGATTTCCGAATGACATGCAAACTTTGCTTTCATCCGAAAATAGTACTTTGGACCACTGAGCAACAGTCCACTGCTGCTTCTCTGTAGCCCAGGTCAGGCACTTCTGCCACTGTTTCTGGTTCAATGTGGCACCTGTAGCCGACTTCCTGCACATGCCTGTGCACGGTGGCTCTGGATGCTCCTACTCCAAACTCAGTCCACTGCTTTGGCAGGTCCCCAAGTCTGGAATCGGCCCTTCTCCACAATCTTCCTCAGGGTCCATTCTTCTCGTTGTGCAGCGTTTTCTGCGACACTTTTTCCTTCCCACAAACTTTCCACTGAGGTGCCTTGATACAGCACTCTGGACACAGCCTATTCGTTCAGAAATTTCTTTCTATTGCTTGAGGGTGTCAATGATGGCCTTCTGGACAGCAGTCAAGTCGGCAGTCTTACCAATGATTGCGGTTTTGAATAATGAACCAGGCTGGTAGTTTGAAAAACCTTAGGAATCTTGTGCAGGTTTCGAGTTAACTTGTTGATTCAGATTATTAGATTGATAGCTCGTTTAGAGCACCTTTTCATTATATGCTAATTTTTTGAGGTAGGAATTTGGGGTTTTAATGAGCTGTATGCCAAAATCATCAGTACTAAAACAGTAAAAGACCTGAAACATTTCAGTGGTGTGTAATGAATTTAAACAGGGGTGGCTAATCCTGGTCCTGGAGGGCCGGTGTGGCTGCAGGTTTTTGTTCCAACCAAGCAAAAACACACCTGATTCTACTAATGAAGGTCAGTGGGAGTAGTAATTAGTAGAACAGGTGTGTTTTTGCTTGGTTGGAACAAAAACCTGCAGCCACACCGGCCCTCCAGGACCAGGATTGCCCACCCCTGATCTAAAATATATGAAAGTTATTTTTCTATAATTACATTATGGAAAAGAATGAACTTTATCGCAATATGCTAATTTTTTTTAGAAGGACCTGTACAATAGGTAAGGGTTCCTATGTACATGAGGTTGATGTAGTTTGAGTACTGCAATAAAAGTATGTAAGTATTACAACATTGGTGTTGGGTTGTGTGATGAATACTGGGTAAAGAAACTTGAAAGAAGCTTTGATAGACATAACTTTTTGCCCCTTTTCTCTAATTTTTGATTTTTAGTGAAATATTGGATTGTCACAGGTTTAAATCCTTGGTCTGGGACCTTTTTGTCTGGAGTTTCATGTTCTCCCTGTGTCTGTGTGGGTTCTCTCCAGGTGTTTGTGTGGGTTCTTTCCAGGTTCTCCAGCTTTCTCCCACAGTCCAAAATAATGCTGAATGTTGATTGTAGATTCTAAATTGCTTGTAAGTATGAGTGTGTTAATGATGTGAATAGTGTGCGTGCTCCATGATAGGCTGGTACCTGTTTGCGTGTATCCCTGCCTCTCACCTGTAATGTGCTGGGATTGACTCCAGCAGCCCACTGTGACCTAGTGAGGAATACGCAGGTATATACAATAACGGACTGATGTTAAATATTTGGAACATTCACTGAAATTAAATTGTGTGAGAAGTTTAAAGGGGGAAAAATCTCTATTTGGTGGAGCAGTTAACAACTCAGACATGAGAAATGTGAGCTGACTACACATTGCTGTATGTAAGAAATACAAAGGGAAAAAAAGCTTTTAAATATTTGAATGCCTCTTTATAAATTTCAGGCTGTGTATCTATGACGAAGCCACAGAAAACAAAGTCAACCTGAGTTCAGACCTCAAACTTGTTCATGCACCCTCAAATGCGGGACTTCATGTTCAGTAGGCTAAACAAATTTATATCATTCAATAAAACAATATTTGGAGGCAAGGTGTGGTAGATTAAAAAGAACAGAAATATGGAAATAACTTTCTTGATCCTCTTTTTTATATTTAAATTGTATAATTGATAATGATGTAGGCCTATGTCAGCGTCTGACTCTTACATATTGAAAGGGTCTTAACTGCTTTGTTTTTCTGCTGTGATTTATCCATTCTTCCATGGAATTTCACTTTGTTTTGTCATACTGGTAAAAACAAACAATACTTTTTGCATGAACACAACTGTAGAGTTACTATTGCTAAAAACACTGCTGTTAAGCTGCTGCTGTTTCAATGGTAAGATCATGTTTACCCCCTAGAGTTTGTTCAGATCCGCCATAACTATATCTCCACTTTCCTGCTTTTCATACTTAAGTGGTTGTTAGGCTATGTTCATGACATGTTTATTGTGTCAATGCATCAGTGTTTTATACATTATAATACATTTGGGTTTAAATGTTTGTCTAGGTAATTTAAATGATAACAGTTACAATCATTCTCAGATCTTAATTGTGAATGAAGCTTTGCTCTGATTTTGCTATTGTCTCATTATTGCTCAGCACTCTGATCCTGCTGTATGCAAACACAATGAACTACTGTCACATATAAAGAGTCTTATAGACCAGTTGTGCAGATGATCTCAGGTGTAGTAGTCTGGTCTTTAGCTGATTTCCAATCATCCTTTGGAGGAGTGGAGGCCGATGACCACCTGAACCTGGAAGCAAGATGAGGATCATTTACAATGTGCTTACACAATGATTTTACATCCTAGTGTTTTGTTTTTTTTAATAATTTTATTGTTTTTACATAAATCTTGTTCCATATTATATTAATAATGTGTTAGTTTTTTTCAGTTTCATGGCTGAACCCAAAAAAACCCATAAAAACAGTAAACTAAGCGTGTTATGAGTGTGAAGGAACTAAAGCAGAATACCTGCACACACACACACACACACACACACACACACACACACACACACACACACACACACACAAACACATACACACACACACACACACACACACACACACAGTGATGTAATAAGACAGACTGACCTCTGTGTGTGTGGCACCTGCTGGATAGTATCAGGTAGCGGCCGGCTGAAGGTCTCTGGCAAAAAGATGCAGAGTACAATGCTGACCACCAACAGAAAACCCACCAGGATCCATGGCAGGAACTGATAGAAAACAGCTGAGGACATGATAGTATCAGTGAGTTACAATTTGTGTCCAACACAGAGATGTTATGAGCATTTATGAAGTTAGTTCACCAAAAGACAAATCTGTGCAGATAGCTTTAGATTTGATTCTGTCATGTCTCGTCGTGAATGTTAAGTTGTCACTCGTGTTGTCTTGTCCTGCACTTCCTGTTTTATTGTGAAATGACCCTTCCCTCTTGTTTCAGGCACCTTTGCTTCCTGCCCTTGTGTGTTTCCCGCCAAGGCGATTGCCTTCCCCTGCCCTGATTGTTTTCACCTGTGCCCTGTTACCCTGCCTATATATTGTCTGTGTCTCCCCTTGTCCTGTGCCAGTTCGTCACGTCCCATGTGTCAGAGCCAGCGCCCAGCTCCAAGTACTACCAGGTTTTGTTCTCGCATGCTCAAGTTCCCAGTCTTGTTTTTTCGGCCTTTGCCTCGTTATTTTTCCTAGTCCCGTGTTCCTCGTTAAGAGTGATTTTTTGTTTGTTCCTCGTGAGAGTGATTTTTTGTTTATTCCTCGTAAGAGTGATTTTTTGTTTATTCCTCGTAAGAGTGATTTTTTGTTTATTCCTCGTAAGAGTGATTTTTTGTTTATTCCTCGTAAGAGTGATTTTTGTTTATTCCTCGTAAGAGTGATTTTTTTGTTTATTCCTCGTCAGAGTGAATCTTTTGTACAGAACCATAATAAAGACCTTTTCTTTGATCGATCCGTGAAGAGTCGTGCATTTGGGTTCAGCCTCCGGCCCCGCCCTGTGTCAGTACGAACTGGCCAGCCATGAACCCAGCCGACTCCAACCAGCTGACCACAGCGGTCCACTCCCAGGAAGCACGACTAACGAGGCAGGAGGAACACCTGACCTCCCTTGCCCGAGGGTTGCAAGGGTTGGCCAACAGCCAGGACAGTTTTCAGGCAGCCATGACCACGGAGATGAGGGAGTTAGCCCTGCAGATCAAGCAGGCCCTTCCTCGATCACAGCCTGAACCTTCTCCACCCCCGAACTCTTCCGCTACTCCTGCTTCACCTGGATCACCTTCAGCCTCGCTCCGGCTAGCCCCGCCAGAGAAGTTCTCCGGAGAAGGTGACACCTGTAGATCGTTTATCGTGCAATGTGAGCTACACTATGAACTCCAGCACTCAGCTTTCCCGACAGACTCAGCCAAGGTGGCTTTTATGATTTCCCACCTTACGGGACGAGCGGCGGCATGGGCGACCGCAGAGTGGGCTCGAGGAGCGTCGATTTGCTCCTCCATAGATTCTTTTAAAGACTCCTTAAGGAAGGTCTTCGACCGTACAGTACCAGGGAGGGAGGCGGCAAGAGAGCTCAGTACGATAAAGCAAGGCAGTCGCACGGTGGCCGACTACGCCATCCGCTTTCGCACCATAGCTGCCGACAGCGAGTGGAACGAAGCGGCCCTACGGGACACGTTTTTGACGGGGCTCGCTGCCTCCGTTCGGAGCCTACTAATCCCCCTGGATTTACCCACAGACCTGGACTCCCTCATCGCCCTAGCCATCCGGACGGGCAATCGGCTGAGGGACTGGGAGAGGGAGACCGGGACACCTTCTCACCACCGGATAGCTGCTCAACCCGCCACGTGGTCACATTTTTCTCCACAGGTTGCAGCACCCCCAGAGCCCAGGGAGGAGCCGATGCAGTTGGGGCGGGCAAGGCTGTCCAGAGAGGAGCGACGGCGCCGGTTACTGGAGGGCAGATGTTTTTACTGTGGAGAGACTGGACATCTGCTGGCTGCATGTCCGGTGAAAGGTGGGCGCCCAGCAGGGAGAGGAGGCACTCGGGGGCGACAGCTGTCTACGCCAGAAACTCCCCCTCGCGCACTGCTGACGACTGTCCAGGTAACCCTGACGGGTCGCACTAATTCAGTAGGGGCTCTAATTGATTCAGGGGCTGACGAAAGCCTGTTAGACTGGGATTTGGCCCGCAAGTGGCAAGTCAAGACTGAATTGCTATCCCAGCCTCTGGAAGCCACTGCCCTTGATGGCCGTTTTATTTCTAGAATAACCCATAAGACTGAACCACTCCATGTTCAGGTTGGCGACCACCATGAACAGATGTCTTTTTACCTTTTTAACTCTGCTCGGCACCCAATGGTTCTCGGATACCCATGGCTGTCTAGGCACAACCCCCATGTTAAGTGGGAGACCGGAATTATCACAGCCTGGGGAGAGAATTGTGTGGAGAACTGTTTAGCCGCGGGTCAGAGACGGGCAATAGGTCAGGTCTATACTAGAGGGGCAGACCCATCTCCTGGGGAAGAACCAGACCTAGCAACTGTACCCGTGGACTACCATGACTTGGGGGAGGTATTCAGCAAAAGCAAGGCTGCGTCCTTGCCTCCCCACAGACCGTATGACTGTGCCATTGACTTAATTCCAGGTGCTCCGATTCCTAAGGGGAGACTTTATGCCATTTCGGGTCCCGAGAAAAAGGCCATGAAGGAGTATATTGACACCTCACTCAAGGCGGGCCTTATTCGTCCCTCGTCATCTCCTGCGGGAGCCGGTTTCTTTTTTGTGGGGAAGAAAGACGGCTCGCTCCGCCCCTGCATAGACTATAGCCCCCTTAATGCCATTACGGTTAAGAACCGCTACCCTCTGCCCCTTATGGCCTCCGCGTTTGAACAGCTTCAGTCAGCAAAGATATTCACGAAGCTAGACTTAAGAAACGCTTACCACCTGGTTCGGATTAGAGAGGGGGATGAGTGGAAGACTGGGTTTAACACACCATCAGGGCACTATGAATACCTAGTCATGCCATTTGGACTTGCCAACGCCCCTGCAGTATTTCAGGCTTTTATTAATGATGTCCTCCGTGAATTTTTGAATTTGTTTGTGTTTGTGTACTTGGACGACATTTTGATCTTTTCCCCTGATCAGCATACTCATGTCCACCATGTCAGACTACTATATGTTAAAGCAGAAAAATGCGATTTCCATGCCGATACAGTATCGTTCCTTGGCTTTATTGTAGCCTCGGGACAGATACAGATGGACCCGGCTAAAGTTAGCGCTGTGGCTCAATGGCCAACTCCTGATAGCCGCAAGAAGGTTCAGCAATTTCTGGGGTTTGCTAACTTCTATAGGCGGTTCATCAGAAACTTCAGCGCAATAGCGGCACCACTCCATGCATTAACATCTCCTCTGACACCCTTCCAGTGGTCCCCTGAGGCTGACCAGGCATTCAGGAGGTTGATTGCCATGTTCACGACAGCACCCATTCTCACAATGCCTGACCCAAATCGTCAGTTTGTGGTGGAGGTGGATGCCTCCAGTGAAGGAGTGGGGGCTGTTTTATCGCAGCGGTCAGAGAAGGACCAGAAGATGCACCCCTGCGCCTATCTTTCCAGGCGGCTCTCATCAGCGGAGCGCAACTACGACGTCGGGAATCGGGAGCTACTGGCGGTGAAGGTGGCCCTGGAGGAGTGGCGACATTGGCTGGAGGGAGCTCAACAACCATTCCTCGTCTGGACGGACCACAAAAATTTAGAGTATATTAGGAAGGCTAAACGCTTAAACGCACGTCAAGCTAGATGGACATTGTTTTTTAACCGTTTTGATTTTGTCTTGTCCTACAGGCCGGGGTCCAAGAACACCAAGCCAGACGCCCTCTCTCGCCTTTATGACCCCGAGCCTGTTGCCAAGGTCCCCGAGCCCATCCTGCCACTGAAACGTGTGGTAGGGGCGGTGAATTGGCAGATAGAAGCTGAGGTGAAGCAGGCCAACGGTGAGAGCCCGCCACCTAGTGGTTGCCCAGCCAATCGGCTGTTTGTCCCAGCGCCCCTGCGACCTCAGGTGATTCACTGGGCTCACACCTCCCTGCTTACCTGCCACCCAGGGGTGAGTCGTACTATGTTTGTCGTCAGGCAACGCTTCTGGTGGCCTGCGATGGAACAGGATGTCCGGGAGTATGTGGAGGCCTGTCGAGTCTGCGCCCAGAACAAGACATCCTCGAGACCTCAGATGGGATTGCTCCATCCCCTCCCAGTTCCCAGTCGGCCCTGGTCGGACATTTCACTGGACTTTGTTACGGGACTTCCCTCATCTGAAGGTAACACCACTGTATTGACAGTGGTGGACCGTTTTTCCAAGTTGGTGCATTTCATTGCCTTGCCTAAGTTGCCGTCAGCCAAGGAGACGGCGGAGATAATGCTAACTCATGTTTTTCGCCTACATGGCCTCCCTAGAGACATAGTGTCCGACCGGGGCCCGCAGTTTGTATCACGGTTCTGGTCTGAGTTCTGTGCGCTGATTGGGGCCACAGTTAGCCTCACGTCGGGGTACCACCCCGAGTCCAATGGACAGACTGAACGCCTCAACCAGGAGTTGGAGACTTGCCTCCGCTGCCTCATCTCCCAGAACCCTTCAACCTGGAGTAAGCACCTGGCTTGGGTCGAGTATGCCCACAACTCCCTCCCCACCGCAGCCACCGGTCTGACACCATTCCAAGGCGCCTACGGCTACCAACCTCCTCTGTTTCCTGACACAGAGAAGGAGGTAGCGGTGCCGTCGGCGCATGCCCTAGTTCGTCGTTGCCGGCGGGTCTGGGCAGCAGCCCGCAGGGCCCTCCTGCGAACCTCGGCCCGGATGAAGAGGGCTGCTGATCGGAGGCGCTGCCCAGCGCCCGTCTACAAGCCTGGCCAGAAAGTCTGGCTATCCACCAGGGATCTGCCCCTCCACGTAGAGTCCAGGAAGCTGGCTCCCAGGTTTGTTGGTCCTTTCCCTGTTGAAAAAATGATTAACCCTGCTGCTGTTCGTCTTCGTCTCCCCAGATCCCTCAGGGTCCATCCCACTTTCCACGTGGGGAGACTGAAACCAGTTAAGGATAGCCCCATGGTCCCTCCTGCCAAGCCCCCACCACCCCCCCGAATGATTGACGGCGGTCCAGTATACACAGTTAAGCAGCTACTGGCAGTCCGGAACAGAGGCAGAGGACGCCAGTTCCTGGTTGACTGGGAGGGCTACGGTCCGGAGGAGCGCTCCTGGATACCCTCCAGATTTATTGAGGACCCGGGCCTCATAGATGACTTTTACCGCCGCCATCCTCAGGAGCCTGGGCCGTCTGGTGCCGTCCCTAGAAGGGGGGGTACTGTCATGTCTCGTCGTAAATGTTAAGTTGTCACTCGTGTTGTCTTGTCCTGCACTTCCTGTTTTATTGTGAAATGACCCTTCCCTCTTGTTTCAGGCACCTTTGCTTCCTGCCCTTGTGTGTTTCCCGCCAAGGCGATTGCCTTCCCCTGCCCTGATTGTTTTCACCTGTGCCCTGTTACCCTGCCAACCTGAAGAAAGTCCTACCAAAATTCCATCAGAATGTGGACTTTCCTACAAGAGGAAATAATATTCTGGACTGTGTTTACACCAACATCACGGGGGCTTACCGAGCTGCCCCCCTCCCCCACATAGGACACTCTGACCACTCCACTGTTATGCTAATTCCGGCATATCAGCCACTCGTCAGGCGCATCAGACCAAGTCGAAGGGTGACAAGGACCTGGCCTGAGGATGCAATGCTGGCACTTCAGGACTGCTTTGAGTGCACTGACTGGGACATTTTCAAGCAGGCAGCCACCTACAACGGCATCACTGATCTGGAGGAATACACCTCAACTGTGACCAGCTTCATCAGCAAGTGCACAGAGGACGTGTCAGTCTCCAAAACCATCACCACACGCCCCAACCAGAAACCATGGATGACTGCAGAGGTGAGAGCGCTACTAAGAGCCAGGGACGCTGCCTTCAGGGCTGGGGAGGAGGAAGCTCTGAGGAAGGCAAGAGCTCAGCTGTCCCGGGCCATAAAAACAGCAAAGCGCACTCATGCCCAGAGAATCCACAGCCACTTCACAGACACCAACGACACACGACGCTTATGGCAAGGCATTCAAGCCATCACCAACTACAGACCTGCCTCCCACTCCTGTGTTGGCGATGACTCCCTGCCAGAGGCGTTAAACCAGTTTTTTTCGAGATTTGAGGCTCACAACAACTCAGAGGCGAGGAAGGACGTCCCTCCCCCTAACGACCCGGTACTCAGCCTGTCCACTGCTGAAGTGAGAAAGACCCTACTCAGAGTCAACCCACGGAAAGCTGCTGGGCCTGATGGAATACCAGGTCGTGTGCTGAGGGAGTGTGCAGATCAGCTGTCCAATGTTCTCACTGACGTCTTCAACATCTCCCTGTCCACCACCGTCGTCCCCACCTGCTTCAAGACCACCGCCATCATCCCCGTCCCAAAGAAACCCTCAGTGACTTGTCTCAACGACTACCGCCCAGTTGCACTGACATCCACCATCATGAAGTGCTTCGAAAGGCTAGTAATGAGACACATCAAGTCCCAGCTACCAGCCACACTGGACCCCATGCAGTATGCATATCGCCCCAACCGCTCTACAGACGACGCCATCAACCTCTCTCACCTGGACCAAAAGGACACATATGTTAGGATGCTGTTCATCGACTTCAGCTCAGCATTCAACACCATCATCCCTCAACAGCTCATAACAAAACTAGGTGAACTTGGACTCAACACAACACTCCGGAACTGGATCCTGGACTTCCTGGTAGGCAGACCCCAAGCAGTCAGGATCGGAAACAAGACATCCAGCACAACAGTACTGAGCACAGGAGCTCCCCAGGGCTGCGTGCTCAGTCCGCTGTTGTTCACACTCCTCACCCATGACTGTGTGGCAACACACAGCTCAAACCACATCATCAAGTTTGCTGATGACACGACCGTGGTGGGCCTGATCAGCGGAGGCAACGAAGCCCCGTACAGAGAGGAGGTGGCACAACTCAGCAGCTGGTGTACTGACAACAACCTGCTCCTCAACGTGGTCAAAACAAAGGAGCTGGTTATCGACTTCAGACGGTCATCGCACACACACACCCCACTGTGCATTGACAATCACCCAGTGCAGATCGTCCAGAGCACAAAGTTTCTGGGCGTTCACATAACAGACGACCTCTCATGGACTAAGAACACCACACACATCATAAAGAAAGCCCAGCAGCGTATGTACTTCCTAAGAAGACTGCGCAAAGCCCATCTCCCAACCTCCATCCTCACAACTTTCTACAGAGGGACGATTGAGAGCATCCTCAGCGGCGCCATCACATCATGGTATGGCAACTGCACTGCTGCAGACCGCAAGGCCCTGCAGCGGATTGTGAGGACAGCAGAGAGGATCACCGGAGTCTCTCTGCCCCCCCTCTCAGACATTTACAGCTCCCGCTGCCTGCGGAAAGCTGTAAACATCATCAAAGACACTACCCACCCCTCCCAAGGACTATTCACGCTGCTACCATCAGGTAGAAGGCTCCGCAGCATCACTGCCCGCACCTCCAGGATGGGGAAGAGCTTCTTCCCCCAGGCAGTCAGACTGCTAAACAACACCAGGACTATTGGACTGTAGTCTACATACCAGTCCAACCAGCACACTGCACCTTATGCACTTTTTATCATATTTCATATCATATATATTTGTTATCACCTTTCATTATCTAGCACTATCTACCTCATATTTATTAGGACAGTCTGTGCAATCTGGGAAATATCATATTTATTAGGACAGTCTGTGCAATCTGTGTAACCACACCACTAGCCACAGTGCTCTGCAAAAAAAGTCACTTTTGTTTACTGGGTTTGCAAAAAAGTCACTTTTGTTTACTGGGTTTGTTTACTGTGTTTTTAACTCATGTCTTACAACACAATTGAGTGTGTGGGTGGAGGATGTATGTATAATGTATGTATAATGTATGGGTGGGTGAGGATGAGGGCGTGAGTGAGTGAGTGTGTGAGTGAGTGTGTGTGTGAGTGTGTGTGTGAGTGTGTGTGTGCGTGTGTGTGTGCGTGTGTGTGTGCGTGTGTGTGTGCGTGTATGTAAGATAAAGTATGTATGCAGGTATGTTTGTGTATAGACACTGTGTGTTTAATCTGTTCAGTGCATTTAGGCACTTTTTATTTTCTTTTTTATCACCAATTGCTCTCGGTGGAACGCTGTCTCGTCTCACTATATACTGTGTATATGGCTGTAACGACAAATAAAAACCTTGAAACCTTGAAACCTTGAATATTGTCTGTGTCTCCCCTTGTCCTGTGCCAGTTCGTCACGTCCCATGTGTCAGAGCCAGCGCCCAGCTCCAAGTACTACCAGGTTTTGTTCTCGCATGCTCAAGTTCCCAGTCTTGTTTTTTCGGCCTTTGCCTCGTTATTTTTCCTAGTCCCGTGTTCCTCGTTAAGAGTGATTTTTTGTTTGTTCCTCGTGAGAGTGATTTTTTGTTTATTCCTCGTAAGAGTGATTTTTTGTTTATTCCTCGTAAGAGTGATTTTTTGTTTATTCCTCGTAAGAGTGATTTTTTGTTTATTCCTCGTAAGAGTGATTTTTTTGTTTATTCCTCGTCAGAGTGAATCTTTTGTACAGAACCATAATAAAGACCTTTTCTTTGATCGATCCGTGAAGAGTCGTGCATTTGGGTTCAGCCTCCGGCCCCGCCTTGTGTCAGATTCAGATATACAGATATCTCCAAAACTTAACACTTAGCTATTACTTCTACTACTGGAAATATTGTGCATCCAACACATATTCTGTTGCTCTGGAGACCAGAAAAGGCAGTCAATTTCTATATCTACTTATCCCTTATTAGGGTTGCGGGGATGTGCAGAAGCTAATCCCAGAACGTTACTGGTGAGAGGCAGGATTACACCCCAGCCTATTGTTAGTCACCTCCATGCAATTTCTTATAGTCTCCAATTAACCAAGGCATTTTTTTGCGGGGAGGCTAAAGAACCCAGAAAGAATCTGCACCGATGCAGGGAAAACATGCAAACTCTACACAGAAAGGTCCCACCTCAAGGACTTGAACCTGCAACCTTCTTACTTTGTACCCCAAAACAATAACATAAAATATAAGATATAATCATAAAATAAGTAACTTTACATGTGATCCAACCGCTTTAAACAAATTGCACTGAACATGAAAATGTGTTATTACTGTACACAAAGGTCTCACCCAGCTGCAGTAGATATGGGGAGACAGAGGAACCCATTCTGGAGAACATAGCACAGGACGACAATGCTGTGTTTCTGATGGCTGTTGGAAATAGCTCCCCAGAGTACACATACATCAAATTAATGGCAGCTAGAACACCAAATTTACCCAGCAGCACCAGGAACAGGGTCAGGCTTGGATTACCTGCAAAGGGAATAAGAAGAAGAAGAGTGTGGGCTAGAGATGAAACAGTGAGTCAGTAAATAGCCGTATAGATTTTGCCATTCATATTTTATCCAATAAAGGCTAGATTATAAAAACTGGAAACCTTCAAACAATGTGGCAGTCTGACAAACAAACACTAATTACCACCTCTTTGAAGCATGTGTGACATACACATGGTCATGTGGCCATGTGATATTTTAATAAGATGAAGAAGAGAATTCTCTACTTGCTCAATATTGTAGTTACTGCATCTGTATCTTGTGCTTATATCTGTATAAGGCTCAGTGTCAAACCATGGTTGGCAAGATGAGAAAGCCAAAAACTTTTTAAATTGCAGTTTTGGAAGGCATTCATCAGGTTTTTTTTGTACTTTTGTCTTCATGTTGGTTTCTTCTCATTTAAAAGTCCAGCTTTCCTTTTTTTGCCACGAAAATCTCATTACAATTGATACATAATGTCAAATGGTGTAACCAAAAGAAAATGATAAATATTTAATCTACTTAAGAATGTAGTTTTACATTCTTAATCCAACTAAGAATGTAAAACTATTTGATAGAATGTGTTTTTCATTTTTTTTAAAACCTTTTGTGTGTGTGTATGTGTGTGTGTGTGTGTGTGTGTGTGTGTGTGTGTGTGTGTGTGTGTTTGTGTGTGTCATCATCATTAATAATAATAATAAAATATGGAAACCCATGAAGAATAAAGCATCTGTATTATAGGAAGTAAATACACAGGCAGTCCATGAAATGTATATATTGTACACTACATTGTGCATATAATATTATAGAGCAAGTTTGTGCTATCTTACTTACTGTGCAGAGTCACCTGGATGAGGAGCACTGCTAGCGCCCCCAGCAGGTTGAAGCTGCAGAATGACAGGCGGCGAGGAAGACGGCATGCCACCAGCCAACTGACAAAGAATGCTGGGAACTCAACAGCTGTCCCCAGGAAGTAGTTCAAGAAAGGATTGCCATAGAGACTAGACATGTTGAATGACAATCCAAAGTAGCTAACACTATTGGAAAACCTGTAAGAGAAAGAGAGTAAGACTTGCTACTGGTACCAAGGGGAAAAAAGAGAGTGAAAAGTTCCTAAATTCTAAGTTCTTTAACTTACCAGGAGACCCACAACATAAGAGTGATACGTCGAATGTTTGCGGTCCTCAGCAGGTCAAAAAAGCTGATGGACTTCTGCATAGCTGCTTTCTCAGCCTATGGAGAAACAGAATCTAACTGGACACTGATCTGTAAGGTAGGATAATGTGGGGGGATCTTACGTTGTCCTTACAAAAAATTCCTTACATTGGCAGGGTAGAAAATGATTGGTGGAGCTTCCACTAGGTTCTCCAGAGCTGCTGACCTTAACAGAAATTCTGCTTCAAGCAAACGGCCACGAGACACCAACCAACGAGGAGACTCAGGAAGCAGCCTGGTAGGAAGACAAACACAAAAGTCAGTCCACACACTTTTAAGTTCACTTGAATGGGGAAGTGTGTCCATACTTTTGTCCAGCACAGTAGATCCTCTATAATTTATTAGAAGAAACAGGTTTGGGGTGAAAAAGAGCAAAGGCCATACAGTAAAACATACTGGTTTATCCATCTGTGTGTTATAAGACACAGATAAGACTCATGGTGGTAATGAGTAAGGAGTTAATATAGGACAGAGATCATCTGAGAAACATGATTATTTATGATAGATAAACTCTATGCTCAATATAAAAGGCTTCAGCCTTGAGACTTGTACTTCGGTTTGAGTGTTTTTTTTTCTTTTATGGGGATCGGGATAATTTTCAATTAAAAAAGGGCATAAAGTTGTATTTAATAAAGAAGGGCATTTCTTGAATAAGATAGGGGAGCTAATGTGCTCATGTGTGGACAAGGAATGACACTTTGAAAGCTTATCATACACAGTAGGCAGCTGTTTCTCAGGGGGTAGTGCTTGTTCACTAATCACTAAATTGGTCCACTTGTTAAAGTGTCCATGGGCAAGATGCTGAAGCCCTAATTTGACAGTGTGACTGTTTGTGAATGATTAGATTAGACCCAGAAAAGCAGGTCAGCCTGCTGTGCAGCAGCATCAGTGAATGTGTGTGAATGTATAAGAATTTGCTTTAAGTGGACTAGAAAGATTAGAAAGATACTATACAAATGCAAACCATTTACCAAAACTGCATAGCTGTTCATAATGCAATTTTTAGAGATTGTCACATTGGCAATTATTGTTAACAATTACATGGAAAAGTGCTCAAATTAGTCTTCCTGAAAAATGCATATGTTTTTGATCCAGATGGTTTAGCATTGCATTGTGGAAAAAAAACTGTCAGGTTGAAGTAACTCACCTGATGACCCTTTTGTCATTTTTGTTAGAATTTTTGTTGTAACTTTGAAAATGTCATTGGCAAATAAGTAGTTCATAAGATATGCAGATAGATCCTCTTTGTGTAATCAGATCATTTTACCAGCAGAGAGGTAAGCAGGCCAGGCCAGGCACAGCCATGACCAGTGACAGGTGTCTCCAGGTCTTGACCAGGTAGGCAGTGCAAGGCAGCAGCAATATACCAAACACATAAGTAGAGGGCATGGCCAGGCCGGAGAAGATAACTCTGACTGAACCTGTCAGGATCTCTGAGCCTGTGGAGAAAGTTCAAGATTTACAAGATTTACAGTCAATGTAGTTCTGTTTCTGCAGTATAAAAAATTATGTCTTGATAGGTAGAAACATATCAATAATGTCATTCAATCAAGTTGATCAATTTTTTTTGCAACATGTACTCATTTCAAGTAACCTGGTAGAGCCAAATGGTATCTAAATGGTTATGATGATTAAAGCAGACAACCAGTGGATAGGAGGATTCAAATCTGAGGACAAAGTTTAATAAAGGTAAAAAAAAAAATACATACCGAGTACAAATATGACTATATAGCTGGAGATTTGACCCAAGCCTAGAAAGAAGAAGAGTATGGTGAAGACAGGCCAGGATGGAGCAAAGGCTACTGCAATGCTGAAGATGATAATGATGATGATGGCACCAAACAGAACGTGCTTCCTGCCAAACCTAGATTCAAAATATAAGAGACTGATATTAGCCAAGTCAGTCATGTAGACTTCTGTTCAGATGTTAAAGTGAATGAAGAAGGACACTCAAGTAGAATGATATTATTGTCACAGGATTATACCTATATTCCCTATACCTATAATCATGTTACCCTCCTTGTTCTATTACCGGAGAACATCCTTTTTTAGAAAAAGGGTCTTATGTTCACTTGATGTTTCCAACTAAACCTAACCATAATACACCTAACCTTAGCCTTAACCCTAAACCGAACCCTAACCCAAATTTTAAGATTAACCCCTAACCCTTAACTCTAACTCCTAACATCCAGGGAAGACATGTTTCCCAATCACAGAGCAAAGTTAGTAGAATAAAACCCAGGAACAGTGGATTGATGCCATTGTCAGTTAGCATGATTGTCTTCCAAATCAATGGCAGACAATGACAGGTGAAGTTCTCTAGATTAGACATCAAAACCATTTCAGCAAACATAACCTTATAGCAATGTTGCCCAAGAGATCCTTTCCCGATAAAGTGCAGCAAACTCATCTCTTTGGTCATTGCTCTGTTAGCACACAGGTAACTAGCAAGCTCTGTTATGGCAAAATGTTCAACCTCTGCCAGCGTTATAATGTTAGAGGTAAAAACAGGAGACTGTACTTTGAGTTAAAACCGAAAAGTACCGGTCAGAAATCAGTCCAGAGGCAAAGCATCCACACAATCCACCCAGGAAGTAGGCGAGCAAGGTCAGAGGTTGTTTCCACTGCTCACTGCAAACCAGGTTAAACTGGAAGACAAAGGGACATGAGGTACTGTAGCAGACACAAAATATTAGCAGAACAAAACATAGAAATGTGATTTGGAACAACATACAACATATACAGTATTGCACCTATGCTTTACTCTTTACCACTCAATTAACTTCAAGGTTCAGCAAATGTAGGATCGGTTTAGTATGCATCCTCACATAACAGATTTGGTACTTTAAAAAGTAGGGTATAGTACCAAAATACTATGAGGGACTAAATGTTACTTACTAAGATCTGTAATAGACCCTTATGTGAAATTTTTAATTGGCAGATACAGTTAATTAATATGGCTTTTTAGTTAATTGTATTCCTATTCATTTTTGACCTGTTCTCCCCTTTTTTAAATATTTTTATTGGTCTCTATTTATTTGATCATCCACAATTTTTAATGCCTAATTTCTTTGTCTTTGTTTTAATTAATAAATTAATATTACGTTGCACTTGTATGGTGCTATTTGAAGTGCCCAAAGAAAATACAGTTTAACAGAGATGTGCTGTAACATTACATTACACTGATGACATAATGCAGGATACACCAATCCATTCATTTTGAATTTCTCATCAACTTCCAAACAGTCAGTTGAGAGAAGTCAATTATTGGTGTTCACTGAGAGAGTGTTTATAACAGACCAAAGCTGTTCTGACTAGTCTGGATCCTTATGTAACATGCCAGTTATGTAAAGAGGGCAGTGGAGGTGAATTTACTCATATTAAATATAGTAAAAATGTGTGGAAAATGTACATAAATAGTCACTTCCTACATAACAGTAGCAGCAGTAGTTGAGTACCTCAGTGACTACAGTAGACTCGTAGTGCTCATTACTGTAGGACCATCCATCTTTACAGCCCTCCTGTTTCAGGTTAGAGAGGAGTACATCTGGACTTGATCCCAGCGCGCTCAGATTCTGGATGTACATGCTCGGTGTATTACCCAATGCAGACAAGTTCTTGACCAGGTCCAGCTCATACCGGCTGCAGCTGCTCTTCCCCAGCTGCCCAGTCACCTGCTTCACAGGAAACAACATCATTTGAAAAATGTTAAACATTTTTTTAAGCCTATAGGACTGCATTGGACAAGACCACATCAATTCAAACCAGACCAGTTCTAACCATCGATAGCCTGGATCCAGGAAAAGAATATAGTAAATTATTATCTCATTGCATTTCCAAATATTTGAAATCCTTAGGACACAGCAGTCTACTGTATTCAGAGGTGTCTCTTCCAAGTGGTCAAAGTTTTTTTTTACTACAGCATTGACTATGAGCAACCTCTTTCATGAACAATCATGTGATCCTTTATTTTTATTAATATAAAGATTATAGCACTTTAAGTGTAGATCGGGAAATTGGAAGATACTATATATAATAAAAAGTACAATTTGGGGTTGGGAAATGGAATTTTAAAGAGTCTTTCATGTGCCAAATAGATTCTGATTCCAAATACAAATAATTGGTTAATTGATTTAGAGATAATAAAATAAAATTCTTTATTTTCAGATGTAATAATCATTTTTAACATATGGCTACTATAACTAAATGTGAATTAATTTAGTTTTATTTACTTAAACTTGATCAATCCATTTTGAAATCATTGGGTTTGAATAGGACCCGCTTCCAGTTCCAGCTAGTTCTGACCTGTACCGGGATGCTGGCCTGGATCCAGTCATGGCTCAAGTTGCTGTGGGGAGGGATGTGGCACTGGTGGGCAGGACTGGCCAACAGGAAGATGACAGATAGAAAGTTGTATCCCGATGGAATGGAGGTGAGACAGAGCAGGATGAAAACTTTCCTCTGGAACGGGCCCCAGGTTCCCAGGAACGATACTGACTCCTCGTAATTCTGCATTTTACAGGTCTCCACTAGAAATCAATGTAATCTATTCTGGTCTATATTGCTTTACACTAACAGTTATTATTGCAGTGATAAAGAATACTACGAAGGAATTATAACAATGAAGGTGACTATAATTGCAAAAATCTATCTTAGGACTACTAGGACTACTTAGATTTTGAAATATTGCTATTCTGCCTATACTATTTGACCGATGTCAATTCAAATATAACCTGCCTCTAAATACAAATAAAATAAATGTTCATGTTGCACCAGTTGCAGGGGCAGTGGCAGTATCTGTTATTTCACAGACCTTTTATCCAGGCAAGAAAAAACAACTCCTCCTCCTCACATCCTCCCTCCTATCATTCTCTTCCTCCTCCTCAACTAAAATATGAGCCTGACATGCTGATCCTAAAGTGGGAACATGACCATCGTGAGACAGGCTACCTTTACCCTGTAGTTTACGTTTAGGTCCTCAAAAAAATCTTTTAAGATTAAAGAATTCAAATTATTTATCAGCAGTTTTTGTTGTTATCAGGGATTATTTGTTTAATGATTTAACCATAATACTTCTTTGATCAACTGATTTTATATTCTAGGTGTTCTAAACTTTAAAAATACATATTTAAACAATTTATTATCACAATTGATAACTGATGATTTTCAAAATATATTAACCATAGGCAGGAACTGACAGATTGAAAAGGGGGCACATGAATAATGTAAACTGTTTATATCTATTATTTACAAAATATAATACAAAGGTATGTGTAAAAAATATTTGGCAGGTTAATAATGGTGAAAATAATATTTAGTTTTATAACTTTGCTCTTTTACTCTGGATTTTTTTTAATGATTTGTTGGGTTTCAATCAACAATTACCAATCTGTTAATGTTTCTGAACTTGTCAATAATACCTTTATTTGAGGATTGTTATAGGATTAAAGGTCAAATAGTTGTGATAAGATTAAAGGTCAAACACACCTCATAACACAATAACTCGCACGCTCTTTCTGTTCTCTTTGGCTCTGAAGGCTGCAAATGTTTGTGAGGCATTGTCAAGACAAGAGTTACTGATTCATTAACAGTGCAATCTGCAACACTCTGGATTGAAAGTGTGTCATCATATTTGACCCGAGCCTGAATTTATATTACCAAAGAGCCAATATTGAGTGTAGAGTAAATGGTCAAACCAGTTAAAAAGCTTCCAGTTCAGTCCAGTATCTACTCTGTATCTGTTCATCTGTGGACCTCAGCAGTACCAGTTGATTCAGGTCAAACTGACAAAGTGGTTTTCTTTCTCTTCAGATAAATTTAAGCACATATTTAGACTTCTAACAGCATTGCACTCCACCTTCTCACACACTCACTGTCCCCCTTGCCCTATTGAAACACACGCTCAGATCAGCTGGGGTTGGCTGGAGAAACAAAAGTCAAACACAAGCCCTCCAGAAGGAGGTGGCTGCTACAAGGATTCAGGCATGATTACTAATACCTTTCATTCCTGTTGTTATATAAACAGCCAGAGACAATCATCTCATTGAACATATTGAGGTTTAATGAGTCTTGTTCACATGTGACCTGTTAACAATACATGACAATTTCTGAGGTCAAATTGGAATTTAAGATCAAATCAGAATTGTTGAAATCAAAAGCAAAGTCAACCAAATAGGGTGGTCTCCAAATGAATTGTTATATTTATTAAAGACTCTGTTGGACAATTCTAAAAAGGACATGATCTATCTGAATAAAAAACAAGTAAACAAGATTACGAATCTGATAAAGCATTCAGTACAAACTTTTACAACTAGTACCAAGTACTTAGGTTTTAATGCTTCAGAAATGTACCAAAGTCGAGTTTTATTTAAAAAGAAAGCAGAACTGATATGGGATGGTGAGCAATTTTAAATGAAAACATTTTTAAAAAAGTTACAAAAATAAAATAAGGAGAGAAACATACATAATCTCAACCTGATAAGTTTACTTTTACATATTTGCATCCCTAAAAAAATATAATAAATGAGCCAACTGTACACAAAGAAGAAGCAGGAAGTGTTAGACTTCAACATTTATGACATGATTGACTCTTAACCGAGTTTAGGATATTTATCTGAATTTATTCTGCAGTAATGCATGTTATCATGCCAACATGGTAACATGTTTGTTTTCTGTGTTTAACCTTAGTTTATCATGTTAGCATTATAACAGTTTAATGGCATTGAATGCAGTTGGCAGCAATACCTGATGTATATGTTTATACCCATACCCATATGTAAAAGATCTAAGGTGAGATATTATGTAAATATTTTCCCGAAATTTGACTATGTATTGAAGGAAATACTTATTAATCATATGTCCAACTGAACATCATGCTTTATGAGCTATGTTGCAACTGCAATGTAATTTACTGTTAGAATAATGTACATAAGGTATCCTCTCTTTTACATTCTTTACCCATTTACACTCTTTTATTCTTTGTATTGCATACCGTGACCATGTAAGTGTGGGTACTGTTACGGTGAGTGAGTTCAGTTTAAGGAGGACAACATTAACAATTGAGATTGCAGGTTGCAGAAGACCACTCAACCTAGGAGGTGACCTTCCTCTGCTTCTTATCTCAAGGAGGAATGCCATGAAAGAAAAAAGTTGTTACTCCGTTGTAAATCGGGTGTTGTAAGTTTTGTAAGTAGGGACAACCCTAAGGAAATAAAAAGAAAGAGTATGGCAGAGTGTGTTCAAGAGTGGGTTGGAGGACTGAGCACATCTGTCTGTCGTTCTCCTTGCGAGTAACAAACCCAATACTGTTCTCTTCTCCTCTTTGTGTGTGTTTTTACCATTCTAGGTTGCTTGAGCCTAACAATATTTAACATTTTTTTTCTTGAAAATAATTCACAACCTGTAATATTTTGACTATATAAGTCAACTCATTTATGTTTTTAGAAAGTAATATGAGTCTCTCTCTCTCTCTCTCTCTCTCTCTCTATATATATATATATATATATATATATATATATATATATATATATATATATATATATATATATATATATATATATATATAGCTAGATAGATAGGGACAACCCTATATATAAATCTTGTTTTTAATCTTTAAAGATGTATTAAAACTATTTTGCAAACAAATCCTGTCTAAGCTTATCATAATTTATGAAGGAGAGGGTTAACTGGTCATATTCTGGGGCACAAGTGTGACTACCAATTTCAGTGGCAAATAATACAATAGATATTTGAATATCAAGCTAGTTAAAAGAAATTTAAAACTTCCTCTGCCTGGTTCAGAGAGGAGCTCTGCGTGAAGCAGTTTGGGTGACCTGCTCATTTAAACTGTCCCAAAAGGAAAATATTAAATTATTCACTATTTGCATGTCTGCTGGGTTTTATGCAAAATTTGATTTTATTTTGGAAGCAAAATGATTATATCAGTTTAGTCACATACACACATACACACAATATCAATTTTCAACACAAACGAGATGTGACAACTAACGGCTCAAAAATGCAGCGTGGTGTTGCTGCATTTGTGGGCAGCCGATCTTAGGGGTGCCAATCTTAGGGGTGGGCTGACCCAAAGTAGGAAGAACTTGTCAAAACTAATCCATCCCTCACACTCCTATAACCCACAACCCACAGATGCTGCTGCAGCAACATGGCCAGAATGACGTTCTCTGAGAGAACCATGGAAACCAGCTCACTCAAACCACAAAACCAACCTGGTCAGGACCAACCAAGACCTTTCTTTTTCAACTGTTTACTGTCACTTCTAGCAAAACCCGACAACCCAGAAACACCACTGGACAGAGTCATCATGCAACAACAGAGATCTTACATCATATAAGAACACAACTGTGGTTGGGTTCAATGTAGAATTAGAAATAATTAAATATAGGTATAACCTGTAGACTTAGATCAATCATTTCTTAATTTGCCTTACTTACATTGTAGGATATGAGTGAGTCCCACAGGAGAAGCATTCGTGCCTCCAAATGTCAGACCATTATGGGATTGAATATAAGGTTGAATGTTTCCTCCTAAAATTTAAGTTTAAGTCTTAAAATGAGGTGGTGCTCCAACGAGAGTTTTAAAGAAAGGTTTGTAGGACAACCTCAACACATGATGATAGGTAGAACAGAAAGAGATTCCTAATATGTCAACTATAAACAACAGTTCCATTTAAACAGTGCATCCTCAGCTTTGTCTTGCTTTACTCCAGTATTGCAATTCAGTCCCTGCATCAAGACTGACTATTAATGACATCTGGCCCAGAAATGAGACTTGGCTCAGAATTCAGTATCATGGCCCTGTATTGTAGAAGCAGAGCAGCTCATCTGTACATTATTGCATTGTGATGAGATCATCAAACAGTCTCAGAAATTGAAATCTGCATCAACATTAATTGGACACCGTATCTTCATTTTACATTTATATGTTGATGAGACAAAATATTGCATAGATTAAAGCACACAAACACACACACACACACACACACACACACACACACACACACACACACACTATACCTAAACCTGTTTGATCATTATTGGAAGACTGAAATGCTTCAAGTTATTCAGTTATTCAGGAGGAGGCAGGGAGGCAGACAGGAAAACATTGACCATATGAAACCATAGAAAAAACCTACTGGTATAAAATTATTTTATTAAAAATGATGTCTTCACAATGTACTTGAATGTGTCCAAAGCACTCTTATTCCAACAAGAAAATATTTTATTACAAATTTAAATGTTTTTCTCCTTAGTATACTGATCAGGGAGGAGGGTTAGGGTTAGGGTTGTGACTTCATACAGGTCACACCCAACTTGTTTAATTTATTGGTTTTGCTGCTAATGAATAAGACAGGTGCCTTCAGCAGGGGAATATCCGACTACTGAGAGGATAAGTGACCTTTTGACATCACAATGTGACAAAGTCAGTGGAGGTTGGCCTTTTACACCTTAAATTCACCTTGGTGTAAAGATGTCTGTGGTGTTTGTCAGCCTGACCAATATTCACATGCACACTTAACCTTACCCCTCAACCTAACCTTAACCACCTGCCTATGTGCAGAATGCTTTGGGCAGGGATACAAATCAGGCACCTAAAGTGTTTTCTATGGTTTCTTCTGGTTCTGTCAAGCCAATTCAGAGCTGTTAAACAACCACCTGATCATATTTATCTTTTTCAATCTAAATCAATAGAAATTCATTTATGACCCTTATGGGATCAGCCCCATGTAGAGTGGCTACAATCCTCACCACAGACTCAAATCCTACAGGTCACTCCCTCTCTTTCTGCCTCCGTCTTTCCTGTCTCACTCCACTTGTACTATCAATAAAGGCATAAAAGCCCAAAAATATAAAGGATAGCTATGGGGCGGCTGTGGCTCAGAGGTAGAACAGTTATCCACCTGTTGAGTGATGGTTCCATTCCTGGCTCCTCCGAGTTGCATATCAATGTATCCTTGGGCGAGATACTTTACCCTGATTTGCCTCTGATGGCATGTGTCATCTGTGTATGAATGAGTTAGTTCCCTGATGTGTTGGTGGCTCTATATATTGCCACTGCCATTAGTGTGTGTGAATGGGTGAATGGACACTTTTAGTGTAAAGCGCTTTGAGTGGCCAAAAAGACTAGAGAAAGCACTATATAAATGCAGGCCATTTACCATTTATATTCTATTTATTTGTCAAATACCTACTAACAGATAACTCAATGTTATCATCATTAACTGCATCCTCTCAGTGCACTCAAGCTGTTGTCACAACCTACAACTGTAATCTAACTAAGTCATCCATTTTCTCAATGAAACCTACCAGTGTTCAATATTAACATTTAGGGAGCAATCTAACAAGCCATAACCAAGCAGCACACTGGGGGTGAAGAATAAGGCTAGTGACACTTTGTGTTTTGAGAAAGTGTTTTGATAGTTGAGTTTGTACTAAGGGGCAAACTTTGGTGCTGATGCTGTGCCGAAAGTGGGACGAAATCCTCCATTAAACGGAAAGACGGAAAACAGTTTGACCCCCAAAGAAACACACTGGGATTAGGACCTATGAGGTAATAGTGAAAATCAATTTGTTATCCCTATACTACTTGTTTCTGCAAAAACATAGTCATAATACACCAGGTCAAAACCACAAACGTGTCTGCAGGAAGGGGTTCAGAGTTTATCCACCAGGACTAAGTAGACAGCCTAAGAAAAATTAGGGAGATCCCATCCAATGCCATCTTCAAACAGAGACAGGACTTACAGTGGGGAAAATAAGTATTTGAACATGCTATTTTTGCTATTCCTCCCAGTTAGAAATCATGGAGGGGTCTGAAATTTTCATCGTAGGTGCATGTCCACTGTGAGAGAGATAAACTAAAAAGAAAAATCCAGAAATCACAATGCATGATTTTTTAATGATTTATTTGTGTGATATAGCGGCAAATAAGTATTTGAACACCTGTGTGTCATCTAGAATTCTGACCCTGAAGGACCTGTTAGTCCGCCCATTAGAAGTCCACCTGCACTCCATGTATCATCCTTAATCAGATGCACCTGTTTGAAGTCGTTAGCTGCATAAAGACACCTGTCCACCCCATACAATCAGCAAGACTTTAACTTGTAACATGGCGAAGACCAAAGAGCTGTCCAACGACACAAGAGAGAAAATTGTACACCTCCACAAGGCTGGAAAGGGTTCGGAGCAATTGCCAAGCAGCTTGGTGAAAAAAAGGTCCACTGTTGGAGAAATCATTAGAAAATGGAAGAAGCTAAACATGACAGTCAATCTCAATCGGAGTGGAGCCCCATGCCAGATATCACCTCGTGGGGTCTCAATGAGTCTAAGAAAGGTGAGGAATCAGCCCGGAACTACACGACAGGAGTTGGTCAATGACCTGAAAAGAACGGGGACCAACGTTTCCAAGGTTACTGTAGGTAATACACTAAGATGTCATTATTTGAAATCATGCATGGCACGAAAGGTTGCCCTGCTTAAATCAGCACATGTCAAGGCCCGTCTTAAGTTTGCATATGACCATTTGGATGATACAGAGGAGTCATGGGAGAAAGTTTTGTGGTCAGATGAGACCAAAATAGAATTTTATTGGTCATAATTCCACTAAGCGTGTTTGGAGGAAGAAGAATGAAGAGTACAATCAGAAGAACACCATCCCTACTGTGAAGCATGGGGGTGGTAGCATCATGCTTTGGGGGTGTTTTTCTGCACATGGGACAGGACGAGTGCACTGCATTAAAGAGGATGACTGGGGCCGTGTATTGTGAGATTTTGGGGAACAACCTCCTTTCCTCAGTCAGAGCATTGAAGATGAGTCGTGGCTGGGTCTTCCAACACGACAACGACCCAAAGCACACAGCCAGGAAACCAAGGACTGGCTCCGTAAGAAGCATATCAAGGTTCTAGCATGGCCCAGCCAGTCTCCAGACCTGAACCCAATCGAAAATCTTTGGAGGGAGCTCAAACTCTGTGTTTCTCAGTGACAGCCCAGAAACCTGACTGATCTAGAGAAGATCTGTGTGGAGGAGTGGGCCAGGATCCCTCCTGCAGTATGTGTAAACCTGGTGAAAAACTACAGGAAACGTTTGACCTCTGTAATAGCAAACAAAGGCTACTGTACCAAATATTAACATTCATTTTCTCAGGTGTTCAAATACTTATTTGCCGCTATATCACACAAATAAATCATTAAAAAATCATGCATTGTGATTTCTGGATTTTCCTTTTTAGTTTATCTCTCCCACAGTGGACATGCACCTACAATGACAATTTCAGACCCCTCCATGATTTCTAGGTGGGAGAAATAGCATACTTATTTTCCCCACTGTACACCACAGGATAAAAACACCTTTGTATTTAGATAATTTTATCTTGCTAAATGGTGATTTAGTTCGTTTTAGAGGCTCACTGCTCATGGAGCTGTTTGAGAGATCTTTTGGATGAAATCCGAATTTTAGATCATTCAGTTGTTTGACAGTAGTGAAAAAGCATTGTTGGTGAATATTTACAATGTACACTCAAATAAGTGATTAGAGTACAGACAAAGCAACTGGAGAAATGATGATATTTTGTTTTGGTCATTAAAAGTCAATAACATTTTTAAGGAAAATGTTTCTCTTTCTGTTGTAGGACTCAAAAAGTTCCAGTTTTTGTAGAGTTTCCTAAAAAAATCCTCTGATGCTTTTATGATAATAGTTCAAAGTGCTGCTCTGACACTTTAAACTCCAGATGAGAAGGAATCTCATCAGACTCTGAGAAAGGAGGGGTGAGGTTCACACCAGGCAACAGTACAGAGGAAGGGCCTTTTTACTGTAAAACCAGGAAATAGACCAACCCAGAGTCTATAACATACAGGCAGTGCAGACAACAGGGATGACATCAAGTACAGGCATATGAACATCTGACATAAAGAGAAAGAGTTTGTCTATTTGTACTTTAGAAAGAGTCAAACACAAGTGGAGGGATATCTGAGGGGTTCTGGAAGGAGTGACATCATAGTCCAGTGTTGATATGATATGAAGACAGCTGCAGTGGCATTCATGACTGAGCTCTCTCACATCATGTTTGTGCTGGTTAGCTCCTGCAGCAGGAGGAAGAAGTACAAATAGAGCCAACCCGCCCTAAACTCCGAGGACTCAATCCAACTCGGGCTGAAACAGGTTATTGTTCCAGACCATTTCGTGCACTATCAACCCTGCTCTCAACATTGCATAGCATAGCTGCATCTTTAGAGATAGTTTTTAAAATTTTACATCTCAGTTCATGGCTCATCCTGACTCCTGGTTCTGATTCCACCCACATGGTTAGAAGTTCAAACAGCAAAACTTATTCTGTGCACAAGGTGGAGGTTTCACTTAATTTTAATAGAGTTGGAGGTCCTGCATTGGCTGATTCTGGAGCATCACTATGACAGCTGTAGACAACAATTAAGCTGTGTTATATGGAGACATAAGGACATTTTTCGGGACCTTATTACATCGTAAATTTTTTTAGGATTGAGGTCATAGACTGAGATCCAGTTAAAGCAACGCGTCCAGAGAATGGTCACAGATTGCTGTCAGATAAGTTGTAAATTTTCAAAATCCAGTATTTTTCTGATCCGTAGACAGGAGGAGGCAGTTCAGTTCTTGTGACTCTTTTTGATGCCTCCATCCAGTGAGAAGTTTGTAGGTTTTGAACCCTGTTGTCTGTAACTTCAACAAAAAAGAAAGAAGGGCATCAAAACTCTCTAGTTTGATTCCCTGCCACTGCCATCAGTAGGGTGTGAAAAGAATCGAGCCATGATTCCCTCTGATTGGTCCAGGAGCTGGACGCAGGAAGGAAGTGGTGAAGACGGACGAAGTGGTGGGAGGGCGAGGATAGACAGAGATTGCAGTGGATAGTGGTGAGGTGGTGGGAGTGAGAAGGGCGGAAGAAGAGAGAGAGGATGGAGGAAGTGAGATGGAGGAGGGAGGGAGGGAGATTGAGGAGGTGAGGGAGGAGGATGGTGGAGAAAAGTGAGTGGAGAGGAAAGAGGGAGAGAGGGATGGTTTCACCAACTCCTGAGGAGGAAGTGGGTGTATATGTTATTGATTCAGATCATGTTGTGCACATAATACATTTCTTTTTTTCAAGCAAAATATTTTTGAATCTGAGAGTGAGACCGCTGACACTTACAGTGATGGAGCTGTGCTGTTGCTTATTATAAGGGCTGTATTTGGGTTTGCTGGGTTTTCCTGCCACTCTGTCCTTGTGCCTCCTGCTGGAGATGTGCTGCAACAACAACAACACACTGTCACACAAACAACAAAGCTGAGGACAGAGAAGACTGTGACTGAAGATGTCTGGCTGTGTTTTGGAATTTAATAAAGAGAAGACAGAGGTGCAAAGAGACTTAAAGTTCCTGCTCCACTGCCACCTATATATAGACAGAAAGCAGGTATTCTTTACCAAAATTGAACTCAAATACCAAAACTTTAAAATAGTTAACTTATGTTCATGTAGTTAATACAGGATGGATAAATAAAAACACAGGAGCACAGATACTGTAATTCACTCAATGCATCGGCTAAAGAAAGAGCAGGGCCTAAATGTTATTCCAGGAGTGCAAGACATTCAACTCTGTTGAAGTAGTTTAATGTTATTGTGCATGTAAGGCCTAATTCCTGGCAGGCTGTATGTGCCGTGAGTCTAATGAATGACATATGGGCTAGGAAAGCGAGTCTGAGCTGCAGCATAGCACCCAAATTTGCAAATGAAATTTAAAATCATCCCACCAATCATCATTTTATCTGATGATGGATCAAATTTGTTAACCATAGTCCACTGTAGCGTGTGTGAATATTTGATAAAAACGTATCTCTTTGTAAAATGTTGTGTGGTGCAACCTAGTTTATTTATTGATGTGTAAATCTCTCTTTTGTAAACAGGTTTGTTAAAACAAGCTGACAACCACCTCCATCCTGCCTCTGTGTTCATGCACCAGTGCTGTGATTGCCCACCCACAGATGTCATGAATTCGCTTTTTATGCATGTGTTTTAAGTCAGCCATTATATTTAAGCCATTGTTTTAGAGAGAGGGACTGTTTTGAAGTTGTATCAAACAAGCTGCATGTGGCTACATGTCAGACACACCTTGTGTGTGGTGAGAAGTGACAACCTAGATGGGGAAAATGTCAAAGATGGAACTCCTACCAAAAAGAGGTTGTGTGGAATTTTTGGCTTTGAAAAGATCTGACCAAACAACCGTGATCTGTAAATGTTGTTGGACTAAAGTTGTAGCCGCAGGAGGCAACACAAGTAGTTTGCTTCACCACCTACCCTACAAAAATGTCCTATAATATGAAGAACGCATGAAACTAAGATCTGTGTCTTCTTCCACATCTGCATATAATGTTAACAACGGTAAAACACGAGTCAGCTGTCACTCAAAGACTCATTTACGATGTGAAAAGCAGCATTTTGTGGGAGTATTTATATCTGCGTAGTAGTCTTGTCGTTCTAAGCTAATTTATTGCAGTAATTATTGTTGTAATTATGTTATTGGGGTTAACACCTTGTCGTGCATAAAAAAAAATGCCAAATACTGTTACACTGAAATATTTTTGAAAAATACTGTGATATTAATTTTTGTTCATATGGCCCAGCTCTATCTGTTTTTTTTTTATATTTATTTATTTTATTGTTCATTAAATCCCCTTGCCTGACTTTCTCTGGTTACTGCAGCATTTCTCCTTACATTATAAAGCTAGTTGGTCCCTGGTTTTTGTGTTTCGGCAATACAAATCCATTTCCTATCAGGCAACCAATGATACTCTGCAGTGGCGGCCTTCCTCACAGTATACCTAGTGCAGTGTCTGTAGAAAATCTGTTTTCCTATAGCAAAGTTTGAATAGATTAAAGATTGAATGTGTCTTTTCTACACACTGATTTGCAATCCACACGTATGTGCAGTAGATAGTGAAATGATAATATATCTTTTTTCCACATTGTTTTAATATTCACACTAACCTATACATCATTACTTTCATCCATCCATCCATCCATTATTCCATCCATCCATCCATAAAACAATAGTGTTGGGATTTCCTGAGGATCTGTAAAGGCATCTTCAGTTGCAGCATAGTTTTTAGATCGAGGAAAAGACTGCAGCATGTAAAGTTTTCTTTTGAAGTTTGTAGTTTTGTTGGTAAGGCCACAGTAGCTTGTGTTAGTAAAGAATAAAGTAGCAGTTAAACGATGAAACTTACTTTCAATATGTTGGAGCATGATCGAGCTGCAGGATAGTGGTGTGATACATAACGGATGGGTTTTAACTTTTATTTTGGTAAAATATATATTTTGGGGCAAATATAACTTAACTGAAGACTCAAACAGGAGTCTGCTGTCTATGAGCCAAGCACATTATGCCCTACACCACCACCTATGGGATGATAATAATAGAATAGTGATGCCGTGACTCTCCATAAAAAAATCACCAAAAAGGATAGAAATATCAATCCAAGAGATTTTATGAAAAAAGATACCCCCCCATTGTGCCATGCACCAGCTATATCTGAAAGTTGAAGTTGATTCAAAAAACAGCTAGAGAGATATGTAAAGTACAAATACATAGACTGACGGACGCTCCTTGCTTTATAGATAGATTATTTTATAATTGGTGCACTTTGACTGTTTTTACCTGTTTGAGTTGGATCTCAGAGTTGACGTGGACGTCACATATCTGGCAGTGAAAGGTTTTGTTCTGCAGGCCAGAGCCCTTTATTGAAGAGCTGCTGCTGTTCTTCAGCTTGCCTCCTGGCCGGGGGTAGGCCTTGATCGGCCCAGCGCCACTCCGAGCCTCTAGCATTGTCTTGTGCTTTGAGCCTGCAAGCAGAAATTTCTATGTAACCAGATACATAATGATTATTATATATCTTTTCTTATATATCATCCCAATAGAACCCTTTATGTTTTCAGTGATCAGTTTTTAGATTGATTTCCTTCCTTCCAGACAACCTCTGGCTTCCGTTTATTTCTATGAAATCAACCTGTGCGACATATCATTTGGTAAGAAAGTTGAAAAGCGTGTTGAGAGCCGTCCCTGTTAATGCATTCAAGTATTTCTAAATATTTAATGTTGTTTTCTGATCAGAACCCTTTTTAATGCATTTTGAATTATCCTCTGGATTTCCTGCATCTATACAAATGCAGACAATCAGTCAATGGAAGAGCAGCTCTGAAACACCACCAAAGAGAGTTATATAATATCAGAGTCCCATCACTTCAAACTGTCTAATGGCAAATGAAGCACTTAAAAGCATCACTGTTTTCTCATCTTTCACAGAAATAAACTACATGATTATTATGAATACCTGTGTATTCTAACCATATGTGATAAGTTAAACATATGCAGCATTGCTCCCAATCATAAGTTTGCATGTTTCTCACTGTCTGCATGGGTTTTCTACACATTCTCTGGCTTCCCCCACAGTCCAAAACATGTCATATTGAAGACTCTAAATTGCCCATAGGTGTGCGTCAATGGTGTGTGTGCCACATGATAAGCTGATGACCTGTCTGAGGTGTATCCCTGCCTCTCACGGGTATGCAATCCCCCGGCACCAGTGAACATCCAGGGAATGGACATTGAGATGGTGACATCTTACAAGTACCTGGGTGTTCATCTGAACAAAAAATTGGACTGGACTGACAATACAACTGCGCTATACAAGAGGGGCCAGAGCAGGCTCTACCTGCTCAGGCGGTTGAGGTCTTTTGGAGTGCAGGGGACACTCCTTAAGACATTCTATGACTCAGTTGTGGCATCAGTCATACATTATGGGGTGGTCTGCTGGGGAGGCAGCATAACAGCTGCAGACAGGAAGAGACTGAACAAGATTATCAGGAAGGCCAGCTCTGTCCTGGGGTGCTCCCTTGACCCAGTGGAGGTGGTGGGAGAGGAAAGGATGATAAGGAAGATATCATCAATGATGGAAAACCACCTCCACCCCATGCAGGACACACTGTCTGGACTGACGAGCTCCCTCAGCAACAGACTAATCCATCCAAAGTGTCTGAGGGAGCGATATAGGAAGTCCTTCCTTCCTACAGCTGTCAGACTGTACAACAAGTACAGCTCTCAGTAACCCCCCCCCCCAACAGAAAAAATGGACAGTGCAATACATTTATAATTCATATTTATATATACCTGTATATACCAGTGCAATACATTTATAATTCATATTTATATATACCTGTATATACCTTTATATATCTGTATATTGTTTTTTAATTAAATTTTTTTAATTTTTCTTTTCCTTTTTAAATTTTTAAAAACATCTTTGTAACTTTTCTAACTGCTGCTGTAGCACTGTAAATTTCCCCACTGTGGGACAATAAAGGAGCTATCTAATCTAATCTAATCTAATCTAATTTACTAGGATTGGCTCCACCTTGTGAGGAATAACCGGGTATAAAAAAAATGCCTGACATTCACACAACACCTAAAAAAAACTTGAATTATTGTTTTAGTCTGATTAAAATAGCCGGACTAAAAAAACTTGCTAAGTCAGAACACAGGAGATAATGGGACTGAAATCAAAATACTCCAGCCCTTCTCCAGCCCAATCAATGGAACTGAGGTAGTCTGTGCATAGGTGCTAGAGGTCCACACGAAGCTCTGAACTGGAAGCTGAATAGTAGGTAAATCATAAACAGAAAGACTCAAACCAGACGAAGCTTGGTGAGTAGAGTAAACAGAAAGTACATGATGCACATATTTGCAAGATTGTCCATCATGTCAGTTCTCCTCAGGGTTGCTAACGTGCTTTTACCTGTCTTTTGACTTTTGTTGACTTTATATGAAAAAGCTAAGGAGTGCATATCATGTAGCAGAAGCAATATGATTTTGTCATTTTTTTTAATTTACCGCTAGCTATAACCATAGCTGTGCATGTAAACATGCTAAATCTATACTATAGCATTAAATTTTAAAGCATATCCAGTAAAAAATGAGGCGAGAAGAGGATATCCACATGCTTTTGGCCAGATAGCTTATATAGGGTACAGGAAACAAAAATTCAGCAGCATGTGATTCTGATCTGATTAACTTTTCTGAAAACAATTAAAAAATAAGACAGATTACACATTTAGAGCAGAGTCACAGCAAAAACTCTGTATGTTTGTCTTATCTCAGTGTTAGTGTGTCGTTACGTGAAAATGAGACATCAATAGATAGCCTCCCCTGTATTAAAACAAAGCTTGTGAACATGTCCAAATTATGACCCAGATGACCTCCCATACATTAACCTCACCTGCATTATGAGCCTCCAGCTGAGAAAGAGAGTTGACGGCGACTTTGCACAAAGAACAGTACAGAAGCTTCTTGGCCTTCTCCTCCTCTGACTGTTCTGAGACAGGACCATCCTGACAGGAAGCCTTGGAGGTAGGAGGATGAGCAGCAGGGGAGGAGGAGGATGAGGAGGAGGTGGAGGAGGTGACAGCTGCTGAAGGAGGTGGGGGTGAAGTGGTTTTGGAAGAAGAGAAAGGGCAGGAAGAGGAGGGGAAGAGCCCCGGGGCAGGGAGAGCGGAGGGGGGGCTGGAGGGGGGAGGCTCACTCCCTGCTCTGCTTGAGGAGGGGGAGGGGGAGGCGGAGGACAGGGGGGAGGAGGAGGGAAGGAGGAAGGGTTTGAGAGAAGGAGAGGGGCTGGTGAGGCTTGATAGGGACTCTAGAGGGAGGAGAAGGAAATGAGACAAACCCAGATGACATAAAAACAAAAGTCTAGCATGTAACATCAAGCAGCGACAACATTCAGATCAACAAATAACCTGTGTGCTGAATTGAGCTGCTGTTAGCCAGGATTGGAAAGGTGTGGCCAATGAGACGGGAGTTGCTCCCGTTGGTCTCTCCAGTGATTAACATCTTGGCCTTGGCCTTGTTCTCCTGACACTTGAGCTTCTTGGCGTGACGACTGCCTCTGTAGTGTGCCTCTGCCTGAGACTGTGCCAGAGACAAACAGGGACAGAGTTTTATTTTTCTGTTTCTGGTGTGTGGATTAATTGGAATGCAGGACTGTAGACTTTGTCCTCCTTCACTCACATTAAAATCAGAGGACATTTTTCTAGTAGCATAGCGTGGATGTAATACTAGTGAATATTTCTGATGTTATCCTTTATTATTCAGAAATGCAATAATGTCTTCATTAGCACATGGTTTTCCTGACCCAGTGCAGATATCCTGATAGAGATCAGGAGATGGAGTCTTAGGATCTACCTTAATATTGCTGCCTGTGCATCAACCGTAGCAGTTGAGAAATATTGTGTTTGGAGAAATGTGAAACATCAACAGTAATGCAGAGTAGGAATAAACTGTTTGTGTTGGGTGTCATCACATACTGCAACAAGCCCACAGTAATATGTCAGTGCACTGTGAAAACACCATGTTAACAGTGTCCTTGTGTGACTGTCTGGGAGCTGTCTCTGCTGATTAGAGAAAGACTGATTTAATGTCCTCATCACTACTCCTCCTCTCTGTTTTATCCCCTCTTTATCCTCTTGACTTCTCTCCTCCTTTCAGTTTTTTTTCTACTATTCTCCTCTCTTTCCTTCTATACTTCTTTCCTCTACATTCCTCTTTGCCCTTTTCCGTTTTTAAATATACACAAGTCCACAAGCCAATGGGTGACATCACAGAGGCTACAGCTATTATCTATATTTCAACAGGCGAGACATGCCTCAGATCAATTGGTGATTATGTTGCGTAATTTGAAAGCCAGTGTTTTTCAGAAGAAGAAACTGTGCTAAATTATGCAATTTGAGTTTAGAATAATTCAATGTCATTCAATTTCTAAATGTCATTTAGAAGTATCTTTGAGTTTGTGCCTCACTGTCATATAAGAGTTTTAGGCCTGCTGAGAACCCTGAAGCCTGACTGTGAGTGCTTGAACACATGGTCCCCCTAAGACAGATCAGACAGAACACCCCACTACAGGACTCCCGACACAATGAAGACAAAAAACACCAGGACCTCTGTGAGAGAAGAATCATACAGCTACACACACACACACACACACACACACACACACACACACACACACAGACTTACATCAGAGTTGAATCTTAACTGGCAGACATTACAAGAGATGATCTGTTTCTTCTTCGGCATCATAGTAACCCCAAAGGTATGGTTGATGACAGCCTTCTGCACTGGGTCCATCTACAAGACACACAGGGTCAATAATCAACTCAGGATTGACTTACTAGTGATGATGATGAGTGGCAGTTCTTTTTTTATTAATGACAACACCCTGTCACTGTAACTTTTAGATTCACACTCACTCACACACACACACACACACACACACACACACACCGTGTTGAAGTTAGGAAAAAGTCCAACTGGCGATGGTGTCTCAACAGGAAACGACAAGAATGGTTTCATTATCACTGAGGGACTACTGGCACTGATCTGCCCCGGCAACGTGCTGCCCACCGTACCACACCCACTTCCTGAAAACAGAGAGATATCAGGTTTGAATAATTGATTCATAATTATTAAGCTGTTGACATTGTTTTATTTTGGTGTTCCTCTGTTCCTGCAAATGATTGAACAAAGCCCTTTTAAAATGGCTAAAAAAAAGACATCTAAAAAATTGCAGCAACTGGATTATAATCTTAATACCAGGAAAAACATTTGAATTCTTACAGAAAGTCTAAATATTTCCTCTCTTCCTTTATAAGTCTTACTGGATGTATTTTCTCACTTCTGGTTTTGTTTCTGAATGGAGACAATTCAACATATTCAGATATCAGAGCTGTAAGAAACTTATTGTTATTTACCAGAATCAGAATGAGGTTAAGATACAGCAATAACCTTTAACCTAACAATGAACTAAAGCTATGTATATACACTGAGGTTTTATGATAAAAAACTAAAATTATACCGTTATGTTATCAGATTAACCATTTGGCCAGTAAATAAATCACAGATGCCAGTAAAGTGTGCCCATTAGCCTGAACCAGGCAAAGACAGTGCTAAATGACACAGACTTGTCAGTTCATGGCAAAGTCTTAAGAGGAATGAACAAAGTCGTTCATGAAGAACATATGGAGTTGCAGCAGCTGGAGGCAAAGAGAGGCAATAATACAAAGAAAAAGAGAGAGAAAGGGTGAATGAGTGACTGACTTAATGCATGCATGTGTCAAGTTGCTGCAGGGCCTGTAAACTGCTCTGTACATCTCAATTCTCCATCTCCTTATAAAGAGGTAGAAAGTAAATACAAGCATTTACCAAATCACACAATATTTATTATGAACTGTCTAAAATAATGTATTTTAAATGATCATGACATGAACCTTTCCATATTGTATATTTAAAAGCCATTAAGAGTCCTATCAATAAACATTTCTTGTGTGATTCAGTTGTGTGAAGGCCTGGGGAGAAGTGGTGCAGCCTCTGAAGTCTGAATCCAAATTTAAACCTGCTTCCAGCTGTTAGTACCCAGTTACGCGAGGAGGTGTTACATGTACAGCACACACAGCATATAGAAAGGAAGAGAGCTTATAAAAAAAGTGTATTTTGATATGAAGTGGATTCTTTTATACCAACAGGGTGTGGGTAAAAATGAAATGGGCTGAATCAGTCCTGATAGAGGACAGTGAGAATGAGGAGGAGGAGGAGGATGGAGAGAAATAGTAGGAACAGGATGGAGAGAAGGAGGAGCAGGAGGATAGAGAAGGAGAATGTGGATAAGAGGTTTTAGTGTTGTTGGTTGCGTAACCCTGTTCAACTCAATATATATATAAAAACATTTAAATACACCTTACACAGTGTACAGTATACAGTGTAAATGATTCTGAATGTCTTATTATTTATTCACATCTATTCTATGAACACTACAGCCCATTCTTCAGCATAATTAATGCCTTAGGACCAATTCCAGCCCATTTCACTATGATACATTCTAGTGCCCTCTGAATTTATCCTCAGATAGCAGAGCTGTGAGTCACTTTATGTATTCGTCAACACAGATGATTATTATGATTATCATGCGTTTATAGGGTGCTTTTCTAGTCCTTTCAACCACTCAAAGGGCTTTACACTACAAGTATCCATTCACCCATTCACACACACTGATGGTGGTGGCAATAAACAAAGCCTCCCACACATCAGGAAACTATCGAACCACCTATTTTCTTACTGGTGGACAATTGCTCTACCTCTGAGCTACGACAAATTAATATGTGCGAAACCAAATTGAGATGACCACACCCCTCAAACTGGGGAGTGGTCATGTAAATAGGTGTCACACATTTCAAGTAGTGGCTTGTGCAGTGTCCCTAAACAAAGACAAAGAAGACAGATGGTTTGAGAGAGGGGTGAAAGAGGCCATATACTGTATATATGTCCACTTAGAGAAACTTTCACTAAACAGAAGTGGTGGCCTAAGACATAATGTACAATGTTGTATTGAAAGCTCTCTTCAGGAAAATTAAAACTTGTTCACACCTGGAAATAGGAGACACCTAATCACTCCTGAGAAAGTATGACACATTCACATGGCCACACAATTTTGGGAGTGTGGTCATGTTGTTCTGGATTCACACTCTGCACTCTAATTCTTTTCCATTTTATAGCTCCTAAAGAAAACTGTATTTGAGTGAGAGAGTTTCAGAACCTGTTTATACATCTGACAAGCACTGTGGCTTTTGAAACTACTTCAAAGTAGAGTATGACCGATTTATTGGTCGGTTCAATTTAATTAGCCAATGTGGCCATATCAAGTCATTTACAAAACAGTCATGAAGTCAATGCAAACCAAGTTTGTTTGTACAGCACAGTATAGCACTGTAAACACAGGCATAAATGCAGTGTTTTCAGAAGTAGACTCCATAACAACAATTAAACAACAACAAGAGTTAAATCACTAGCACCATTTCTCAGACTAAAAAACATTTTCAACATTCTCCCAACTGGATTGGCAGGAGCTAGACTCATCAACTGGTTCAGTTGACTGTTACACAGTCAAGGCAAGTAATGTTGCTTTCCTATATGTAAAGCAAACTGAAATGCAAAAGAAAAAAAAGTCCACTCAGCATATCAGACTACAGGGCAGAAGCAACACATTTCTCTGCTGAAGAAAGATAGAAGGGCTACATGGCTTTCCTCCATCCCCTCTCTCTGGGCGTGGGTGTGGGTGTCTCTTTCTCTATGTCCCTCCCACTTTCTGCCTCTCTCTGGCTCCTGGTTAGAGAGAGGCAGTGTGTTTGTCAAAGCATATATTACAATAATTACATAATTCTAAGTGAAGTTTATGATTGTATTGCACTGATATTCATCAAAATGCATTGTTTAACTGTAAAATATCACTGACAGACCTTTCTTTTCCAGTGTCAAATAACACCTCATTCGAATGTCAAGTGCTTTTATACTGTATGCTAGTTTGTACTTAATTTATTCATTAATGTGACCATATGACAGACTTGGTTATATTTAGTCTGTAGTGTTGAAGTTGGACACAGTCACACTTCTGTTTCATCTATGATTAGTATGAATTTGAGAGATCTTTCCTGTGTGTGTGTGTGTGTGTGTATGAGGAATAGTGTGGTGATAGACTCATCTTAATTCTGTCCTTCAGTGCTCTGAGATCTGGTTACAACACACACACACACACACACACACACACACACACACACACACACACACACACACACACACACACACACACACACACACACACACACACACACACACACACACACACACACACACACACACACACACACACACACACAACACACATACACTAGCCTTCTCCCTTACAGTAAGTTGCTTTTCTAAGAAGCTGCTAAAAATACTGATACACTTAGGTCACCTACTGCATTCACACAGTTTGTAAACTAGGATGAGCATCATCAAACAACTTAGTAACATTGTGATTGTCAAAGTACTTCTATCATCAGTTGTGCTCCTACAATATAAAACTCAATATAAAAAAGAAAGAAATATTTTACCCAGTACATCCATTCACATCTTTACTGTAGGTCAGCTGCTGAAGTGGCTAACTGACTCATCATGCAAAGAAAGGGTAAAGGAGCCTGTATCTACAACTTCAGCAGAGAAATCCTGGTGATAGCTTCCTCCATTTTGGACACTCAAGCTCACTGCTACAGGTCGAGATGGCTTGCTATTCGCCATCTGAACAATTTACCCTGTCAAAGTTCACTAAACTTGGACTTGACGCAAGTGTGTGGATTCACCTCACCCCAGCAAGTGCACAAATTACTGCAATTCAATTGTAATGTAGTGATTTTGCAGCCAAATTCCACAGTTCAAAAATTGATTCAGTTTCTGTCTAAGTCATATTATCAGGAGCCAGATTTATGATTCTGGCGGTGCTTAGTCATCAGTGGTATTCACACATCTCTCTCTCTCACACACACACACACACACACACTATAATTTGGCTAGGAGATGTAGTAGCTTAGGAGCACAGCTGATATTTAATCACCATGCCACCTTAACATGAAACATGGCACATCTCTGGCGGTTCCAGCATGTGTAAGATAAAAGAGATGAATGGTAAACATTGAAGCCAAAAGCGTTTTTTTTAAATGAAATCTGTACACTGCAAGAAATAAACAATGTGATGCTTCAAATAGTGGTTATATATTTGCTACATGTTCTCTGAACGTAGCTGGATATAAATTTTATTTTAAATGAATGCAAAATCCACAAAAGTCCAATTTAGAAGCCTTAATTTTTACTGAAAGATTTCAGACCAGTGTAAATGAACCAAACATGTTGGGTACATACTGATTTAGAACAGTGCTTACACGGTTGATCAGTTCTTTTGGTTTACCTTGTTGTTTCTTTCTTTCTTGTTGTGTGATTGTCACACACATGCAGAGAGATACACAACTTCAATGTAAGTCCATCAAAATGAAAGCTCCTCTTTACTATGTGTTAAATAGTGACACCCTAATTAATGAAAAATGTATTACATAATACCATATATCCACTCAGATAATTATTTTCCCATCGGAAATGGAAATTACCCTTTACAACAACCTGTTTAATATAATTTCGTCTATCCTTTGATATTGGATGACACTAGGGAAAGTTCAGAGTTTAGTGAATATCTCCTATGATGTACTTGAGAAGATCTGTGATGTGTTTCAGTTTTGATATAATTCTAATGCCTGCCAGCCTTTCAGAAATCAATACTGAATACTAAGGCATTAACCTTAGTATATCAGCAAGTGTACCGATGGACTTAAAGAGAAACTGACAAAAGCAGAACATTTTCTCTCACACAGGCAGGAAGTGACAGAGGTTGAGGAAGAAGACAACAATTCATTTGTCTATTTTAATTACAGGTCCCTACCTGATCTGTATGTCTTCTTCCCTTTATCTTGATCCAGACTCTTCTTGTCTTTTCAAATTTTTCTCGTCCTGCTGCACTCTACTGTAATCGATTCCATCGGCTCCTGTACTGCTGTTCTCTGTCTGCCCATGTTACTCTGCCCTTGTCCTTTACAAACCAAAGAGTAGCAGCCAAACACATCTACCACTCACTCTGTGTGTGCATGTGTGTGTGGGACACAGAGTATCAGGTGACTGGCACAAGAGTGGCATGTGTCATCGCTATCTGAACCCCTACACCCTAAGCACCAGGTGTGTTTTTGTGAGTGTGTTACTCCTTAATCCCCTGCTGCCATTTCCTCCAGAGAATAGAAACTCTATCTCTTGGGAGAAGAGAGAGGAGAGGGGGTGGGCGGCAGACAAATATACAGAGAAAGAGAGATGGAGAAGTCAACCACCCACACACACACACACACACACACACAACCAGCTCAAATCAAACAGCAGTTGTTTTTGCCTCACAGAGACTCTTGCTACACAGAGCACAGTTAGTGTGACACAAAACCAGCCACACCACAGTTAATATAACACACATTAAAAATAAATAGTCAGACATAAGCCATTTGAGATGTTCACAGGTTAGAGAACTAACCTTAGTGTAAGGGTAAAGTACTAGCTTGCCAGTAGTCTTAGACTTATTAAGGAATATAGTCGTCACATGTCTTAGTAATCAGAAGTGAGATCAGTAGTTATTTGTAGACCAGTAAAGGAATATCAAAACCAATCCTAAAGCTGACTAGTTTTAGAGGCCTTGTCCCTCACCTTTACATGGAGATGAAGTTAGGAGAGGGTTAAGAAAAGAAACTTTTAAGACTAACACCAGGGCTACAACTTTTTCTGTGAATTCCTTAATCTATGTTTCCTAAAGGCAGTTTTAGAGGAAATAAACTAACTATGTACCATGCACAACAAGCAAATGCCATCCAAACATACTCAAACATAAATTTGTTAGTAGTCATGTACAGTGGGGAAAATAAGTATTTGAACACCTTGCTATTTTGCTATTTCTCCCACTTAGAAATCATGGAGGGGTCTGAAATTTTCATCGTAGGTGCATGTCCACTGTGAGAGAGATAAACTAAAAAGAAAAATCCAGAAATCACAATGCATGATTTTTTAATGATTTATTTGTGTGATATAGCGGCAAATAAGTATTTGAACACCTGTGTATCATCTAGAATTCTGACCCTGAAGGACATGTTAGTCCGCCCATTAGAAGTCCACCTGCACTCCATGTATCATCCTTAATCAGATGCACTTGTTTGAAGTCGTAAGTTGCATAAAGACACCTGTCCACCCCATACAATCAGCAAGACTTTAACTTGTAACATGGCGAAGACCAAAGAGCTGTCCAACGACACAAGAAAGAAAATTGTACACCCCCACAAGGCTGGAAAGGGCTAAGGAGCAATTGCCAAGCAGCTTGGTGAAAAAAGGTCCACTGTTGGAGCAATCATTAGAAAGTGGAAGAAGCTAAACATGACGGTCAATCTCAATCGGAGTGGAGCCCCATGCAAGATATCACCTCGTGGGGTCTCAATGATTCTAAGAAAGGTGAGGAATCAGCCCGGAACTACACGACAGGAGTTGGTCAATGACCTGAAAAGAACTGGGACCAACGTTTCCAAGGTTACTGTAGGTAATACACTAAGACGTCATGATTTGAAATCATGCATGGCACGAAAGGTTCCCCTGCTTAAATCAGCACATGTCAAGGCCCGTCTTAAGTTTGCATATGACCATTTGGATGATACAGAGGAGTCATGGGAGAAAGTTTTGTGGTGAGATGAGACCAAAATAGAACTTTTTGGTCATAATTCCACTAAGCGTGTTTGGAGGGAGAAGAATGAAGAGTACAATCCGAAGAACACCATCCCTACTGTGAAGCATGGGGGTGGTAGCATCATGCTTTGGGGGTGTTTTTCTGCACATGGGACAGGACGAGTGCACTGCATTAAAGAGAGGATGACTGGGGCCGTGTATTGTGAGATTTTGGGGAACAACCTCCTTCCCTCAGTCAGAGCATTGAAGATGGGTCTTCCAACACGACAACGACCCAAAGCACACAGCCAGGAAAACCAAGGACTGGCTCCGTAAGAAGCATATCAAGGTTCTAGCATGGCCCAGCCAGTCTCCAGACCTGAACCCAATCGAAAAACTTTGGAGGGATCTCAAACTCTGTGTTTCTCAGCGACAGCCCAGAAACCTGACTGATCTAGAGAAGATCTATGTGGAGGAGTGGGCCAGGATCCCTCTTGCAGTATGTGCAAACCTGGTGAAAAACTACAGGAAACGTTCGACCCCTGTAATAGCAAACAAAGGCTACTGTACCAAATATTAACGTTCATTTTCTCAGGTGTTCAAATACTTATTTGCCGCTATATCACACAAATAAATCATTAAAAAATCATGCATTGTAATTTCTGGATTTTTCTTTTTAGTTTATCTCTCTCACAGTGGACATGCACCTACGATGAAAATTTCAGACCCCTCCATGATTTCTAAGTGGGAGAAATAGCAAAATAGCAGGGTGTTCAAATACTTATTTTCCCCACTGTATTCATACAGTGTCTTTATGGTAAATTACAACATTTTAGAATCTATTCTAACTATGTAACTATATAAGCCTGTGAACCTCACTGGCTTCCCACTGCAGAAAACAGTGCAACTGGAGATAAAAATCTGTAAAAACACAGGATATTAATACATCAGTGATCTTACTGGGAGGAGAACTTACTGCCTCTATTGGCATCTTAAAGATTCCTAATCCACCGAGAGGAAGCAAAATAGAGCGATGGTGGACGATGGGGTGTGATTTTGCTGATGGCAGCATTAGACATCATGCTGCATTATTATTATGCAGAGAAACACATACATTAGCATAACAAGACTGTGAATGTAAGTAGGTCAAACATTCAGATCACATTCACACAGACCAGTCAGGAATATGAAAGTGGACAGGGGTGCTAAAGTCGACTCAGGAGATACAATAAAAATAAAAATAAACCACAGAACAGTTTAATCACCTGCTGTTAATCTATCCTTTCCTGAATTAGGATTGTAGATATATGTTAAACTATTAAACAGAACCAACAACATACCAATAACTTAGCTATTAATAATTTTTGGGAAATTGACCTGTAGATTTTGAAATATTACTCTGGACAAACTTAGGCTCCAACAATACCTGGAAAACTACAAGCCCAGAAGGTGTTCCTTCTAGCTGAGTGTGCACAGGTGTTTTGCACACTGCTGATGATTACAGCAGGAGTGGCATGTGCTTAGCTTGCCTGTCATAGTTTGATTTGATACTTCGTGGAAGATCTTACTGACCGAAAGCTTATGAAATGTGGATGCTAGTATAATTCTAGTGTGCATAAATCCCTTCTTTCTTGTGAAATATGCATGTTTGAAGCTGATATTGGGGGGGGGGGGATTGTGGGTGTGTGTGAGGCATGAGCAGAGGAAACTGCTCATTGGTAGAGTGGATTCTCTGAATGTACACAATTCAATTTTGAAATAAACTTGTCTGACTTCACACATTTTTTTTGTTCTGTTGTTCACACACAAAAACCTATGACATAATGACTACAGCGACCCCTCCCCCCCAAACACGCACAAGCACAAACGCAAACGCAAACGCAAACGCAACACACACACACACACACACACACACACACACACACACACACACACACACACACACACACACACACACACACACACACACACACACACACACACACACACACACACACACACACCACACACCACACACACACACACACACACGACAGGGGAATCTATTGTGGTGATGATGAGATGCAGCCTGTGGGTAATCACAGAAGTCATGCTTTATATAATGAAAGGAATGTCAGACAGATTCAGCAAACTGGTGCTTTATATGAGCTTCATTTCCTGCTAAACAGACATTACATTTCTTTCAAGAACATTTGAGAAGTTCTCTGTCTGTGCAATCCAGAGTCTATGATGTTCATTTATCTCCTGACATTCCTTTCAAATGTCCTCCTCAGTGTAAGCAAAGGCACTCATATTCATGTTTAGTTTATTAAAGAAGTTTAGCACAATTACAGTAGGAATGAGTAAATAGGGCACGAGAAACTGCACAGCATAAAGTAATAGTTATTAAAAAAGAGAATTTCATCCACCTGTTCGCACAAAAATGGTAGAAATGTAAAAAAAACAACAACAAAAACTAAATTGTGCTCATTTTGGGTGAGGTAGAAAAGGAGATAAAGGTTTTGGTTCAGGCTGAAATTCCTTAATAAGTATTGCATGAATTTTCATAAAAAAATATAGAGAAATTCATGGTCTGGATGGATGAATCCCAATGACTTTTCTTCTAGTTCCACCTTTCCTCTTTTTGCATGAATGGCTACTCAGCACTGACAGTTATTACAGATATTGCATTACAGACATGTTCCTGACAGGAATATTGTAATAACTCTGATGATCCTCCCACCATCATCAGGCCAATATTTTCATTTGTTCTTTAGCTCAAATAACACCTGCAAAACTAGTGACATCTAGGGTTGAATAGAAAAATATGTTTCCAACATGCGAAACTAATTCATTTAATATATAAAACAATTAACTTGTTAGACATCAATGTGTTTAGAATTGGCTCAAGACAGAGTTGTCCAGACAGGCGTCCTTATAGCATGTCACCCCACGTCTCTAGCAGTATGGCAACTCCTACAATTTTCACAGGGTGTGCACAGTTCATTGGAGACAAATTTATTCAATGGAGAATTAATATTTTTTCCCTTTTGTTTTTCATCATGCCATGCCCTCTGGGACAGAGAGAGAGAGAGGGAGATTTAAAGTTAATACATTAGACAAGAGTAAACACCATCCAGGCGTGTTCTAGGTTTTATTTGTAAACTCTTATACTTACTAGTAGTAAACTGGTCAACATACCCTTCAGATGATCTGTTGTGATTGTTGCTATTAAAAATGCTTGATTTCACAGTTATTTTTTCTCACACAGTCAGATGAATATAAAACTAGAGACTGTTATTGGACTTTTTGAAATTGTCTCTCATTCTTACCTCAAGGTGTGAGCATTCAAATTAACAGTCATACATTGATTTCAAAATCTTCTTGTAGCACCCTAAATGAAGAGAAATCATAATGATATATTGATTGAATTTGAGTATTGTGGTCAAAATTTCCTGGAGGGTCTGTGTAATAACTTTACAACAAAGTAGAAAACACATATGTATGCAGACCCCAGGCACTGATACTGAATATCAAAGCAGTTAAACGAGGTGCTCAAACAGAAAGAAGAAGAAGAATTTCCTACCTCGACTCAGGAAACTAGTCCATATTGATCTGGAGACAGCTGCCCCCCCTCCCCCCATTATCATCTGCGCCTCCAATAAAAAAAAATGAAATGAAAAGCCGTACAATACAGTGGAGAATCACTGCCTGCCTGTGTGCACATAGAGAGATGTGTGTGTGTGTGTGTGTGTGTGTGTGTGAGAGAGAGAGAGCGAGACGGCAAGAAAGAAGAGAGATTACAGTCTATGTGAATCACTGAGGTGTGATATTCATAGTGAGTGGTGATGACAGCCTCTCTGTCTCAATGGAAATACCTCTTTCTCTGTCTCCCTACCTCTCGCTTTCAGACAGTCCCAGCCATTGTGAGGAGGAGAGGAGAGGAGAGGAGAAAAGTACAGAGGACGACAAATCGGGATTTCTTTAATAAACTGAGCAGAAGTTGAGTCATGAACTCTTAGAAAGGAGCAAGTGCAAAATGCTGACTGAATAAAAAAGAGGGACTGACCATTTCAGTTGAAAAAACAAAAAAAAAAGAGTGCAAAGCCTTTTATCTGACATGCAAACATTCAGCACAAACAATATATATCGTTATATTTTAACATTCCATTGACTGGAATCATTAATAGGAATAAAATGCTGAAAGAATCATGCAAATTCATAACTGAGATCTGCTCCACAATTGAATGGAATCATCCTACACCTTACCATAAAAATCATCCCAGTTGTTTATACTTATTTTGTTCAAAATCCCCATTCATGCATGCAGCAATTACCAATAATGTTACATCTATTTTCCTGGAAGGGGTACTGTTTGAACACTAGCTAGAATCATTTATCTGGGGATAATCTGCAGGGAATCTGGGAATTTGCTGTGAAGGGTAATGTTTGAACAAAACACAACACATTATTGGAAATGCATCTTAAAGCATTTATATGACATTGTCAATAAGTGTGGAAAAGTAATTTACTCGGATCAATGTGTGAAATTGGCAGACAAAACTTTGTGAAGAGGTAATGAAAATTAAGAAAATAAAACAGGATGCAAAGAGCAAAGCAACAATGACTGGTACATCTTCTACTAATCTTACTTTCTCTACTAGTCCTAATTACAACTCCCAAGCAGTCCAAGCAATTACTAGTCCTGAATGTTGGCCAACAGTTTGAGGGTTTTTCACAACTGTTGGTTTATTTGATCTGGACCAAAGGCAAAAGTGATATGTTGTTGCATTTTCTGGTTCCTTTCACACCATGCCATGTTCTGGTGTAAATGCTAAGGAGTTGGTGAAACTAATTGAAAGTCAGCAAACAAGTCACACAAGACCATTCACTAAACTCATTGACCAGCTATGTTGTAGAACATAATCCCTGACTGTTTTCCAACTGGTCCAATGTAACATCACAGCTGACTACAGCAGCCAGTTTAGTCCAAGTCTGTAGCCAGAAGCAGTTGGGTAAAATCAAGACTGTATCATGTTTTCACCACAAACAAACTGAGTCTGTTTGGGAGTGGACTGCTTGTTTGGTCTGCTTTTGGTGCACTTCCGATGCTATTACTGCATTCACACCTGACCAACAAACCAGACCAAAGAGGGGAACAAAATTTTGGTCAGGGGTCAGCAACTGTGCTCCTGGTGAGCTACTGGCATGCATGTTTTAGCTATCTCCACACTCAAACCTGATCCTAATTATCAAGCAGCTGCAGGTTGACGGGGACTTGTAAAAAGGTAATAGTTAGAATGAGGTGTATTTGAATGTGGAGATCCCTAAAACATGCAGGGCAGTAGCTCACCAGGAGCATGGTTGCTGACCGTGACTAGTGTGATTCAATCAAACCAAACAAGATAGGTGCCTCCCCTAGCACCCTAACTTGCCCTGAATTAGCCTTACCAATCTATTAGTCCTGTCATATGCTTAACCTATTGGCTTTCTACCAGTTTCACAAGTTTTATCAGTCCTAACAGATCTCTACTTCTAGCCTAATCCATAATTTCCCCATCCTGATGGTCAAGTTCTCAACTAGTCTTCCACCAGGCCTCTACTTGTCATGCTAGTCCAGGGGTAGGCAACCCTGGTCCTAAAGAAACACTAATGAAGGTCCATAGCAATGGCTCCAATAGTTTATTAGTAGAATCAGGTGTGTAAATGCACAGCTGGAACAAAAGCCTGCACCCACAGCAGCTCTCTAGAACAAGTGTTGCCTACCCCTGTGCTGGTCCTAACAGTCCTCTACCAGTTATATAGGTTTGTCTGTATCCTTCTTGTTCTGTAAGAAGGAAAACATGTCTTTTGCTTGGAAGACTACCACTCCCTCTGTTATCTACAATCCCCCCCAGACTTCTACTACCTAACCTGGCCCTACTAGTTCTGCTTGACCTACCAGCTGTGCACTGGTTCTGTGCAATATAGCCATTGTTACTGTTCTGTACTAGTCTATTATCTGTCCTCTAGCAGTCTCCTACTGTTATAAACACTGTGGATCCCTCATGACGCTGACATAGATGTGTGGACAGCATCACAGGGTCAGATTATAAATCTGTCAGATGGGCTATTCATACACTGCTGAATACTTCACCACAAGACAACACATACCTGCTTAGTCCCCTCTCCCTCTTATACACCTCTTATACATACACAAACACACTATTTGAGTTTTTGCATATCCACTGAAAGTGAATGCCTCAACAAAAGCATCGAAACCTAAACTTTTGTAAACCCTAGATGGAAGCTACAGCTCTGGGGAAGAAGCTGTTCCTCAGTTAGTCTATTTCTGACTCCTGAGTATCTTTTCCCTGAGAGTGTATTGTCTGTGTATTGTATTGGGAAGAGAGGAAGCGGAGGGGAGAAGGAGGGGGAGAGAAAAGAGGAGCATTGATAAATGTGATTACTCTCATGTGAACTAATCTGTTTATTTACACTGGACATGTGGCTCACAGGAATTCACTTTCTTCATTAGTCAGTGTACTGAGGAAAAAACAAATTAGACAATACTTTGAGGCTGAACGTATAATGATACCAGGCTATATTGGGGAGGCCCAGCCCTCCATCCTCTTAAGCAGCATATATTCTTTTGATTTATATTTTGTTCTTCTGCACATTAAAAAGTCATACACAGCCTTATTATATTTTAATAATGCATTGTGTGGCAACCTTAATGGCATCATACTACTTATGTAATTATTTTAGGAAATTATTATCATATTATCATCATTCATTATTATCATTTATATCATCAACACGTGACAGCTGCAACAAATCCATTTTTGTAGGATAAGATCAATTTTATGAATTAGAGGAAGGAAAAAGTGGCTGTGCTGTGACCTTTATACTAAAATATAGGCTAGATGACATTGATATTGCTCTATGCCACCAGCCTTGATTGCAATCATATTATTATTTTGTCTGCAAGAACCAGGGAAAATACTAAGGGAGACAGGGGGCAGCCCTGCTGTGTCCCTCTATGAAGCTGAAAAGAAGGGGAATTCCTACCATTTTTCACTAAAGATGCTTTGGGACTGTAGCACAGTAAGCTAACCTGTTAACAAAAGAGGGACCAAGAGCACATATTTCTAATGAAAGAGGAACACCCATCAACCCAGTCAAAAGCTTACGCAGCATTGCAAGAATGCTACTGTTATATCTGATTCTATTCCAGCTTGCTGCATATGGTGGATTCCCTATAAAGTTCAAAACAATTATCCAGTATCTTCATTGTTAATATCTCCACCTAAAACGATTACAGAATTCCCAAACTCTGCAGTATTTTTTTTTTATCTAAAAGAAACCTAGTAGGGTTTGCATCTTTAACATTCAATGATGTCAACCTGACCAATTCACTCAATATTTGTTATTAAATATAAAATAAGGCCAATAATCAAAAAACATTTGTAAGAAAATATGACATATATGCTGTCCTGTTAATGTTCTTCCTTGTGAAATAACTGAACTTACATAAAACTCCACTCTGATTAACAATATATTAAAACACATAAAAAAGAAAACATGGGCCAAAACTGAATCTTATGCTCTATGATTCTACCTAAACTACTGTAGTGCATCAGCATGTAAGAAGCACTTGACCTGCTCCACCCACCAGACCCAAAATACAGTGAGTACCTTACCCACACCACCCTAACAACTCGTCATCTAAAAGTCCTCCAATAGAAAAAATAAATAAATCAGGCAATAATGGTGACTTTAAAATGAACATGTAAAGAACAGGAAAAAACGTATACGACAGAGGAATAGGATATACAATACATTGCCAAAAGTATTTGCCTCGACTCGCATATGAATTTAAATGCCATCCCATTTCTAACCCATACGGTTCAATATGATGTCTGTCCACATTTTGCAGCTATTACAGTTTCAACTCTTCTGGGAAGGCTGTCCACAAGGTTGTGGAGTGTGTTTATAGGAATTCAACACTGCTTTAGTGAGGTCACACACTGATGTTGGTTGAGAAGGCCTGGCTCTCAGTCTCCACTCTACTTCATCTCAAAGGTGTTGAAGCCTCACTGCATACTGTAGGTGGGTTAGTTTGAAGGACACATGAAGTTCAGAGCTCTATAGCAACTGACTGTGTGTGACTGAGTGCACTATAGCTTCAGCACCATTTACATAGTGACACTGTATGCCTAATGCGAAATAGAAAATAAAGTGTGCTGCAAGAGGTACAGTGTATAATTGTGTTGCATAGGAGTGTGTATTGAATAGAATACAGTGCAGGTATGACAGATGTTAGTGGTACCAGGATGGGATGATTTTGATTAATATCAGACCATTTTTAATAACTTCCTCCTATTGAACTACTTGGCAGGAATACATTCACTAGATATCTAACTGATATAATTGCTATATCTAAGTTCAAGGAAATGATTACCTTAATATTTAATTCACTACCCTGCCTCACCAGAGCTGCAGACTTCTATGCTGCTGCTTGTCAATCTGAAATAGATCAACTTGTTAAGAGCACTGCAGGTTCATGCCCATATGTAATATGGGTCAGTACAAATGTGGGTATTTACTAAGCCTGAGACTACCTGTAAACTATGGACCCATATGTGGAGTGCTGAGCTGCTGCATGTTCAAGGATGTTGTAGGATATGTCAGTAGTCTCAGTCAGTCTTGTCCAATGAGAATGACCTGGGATTGAGCTCTATATCTATTGATATGGTACTCCTTGTATATGTCAATGTTATTGAAACTCACATTGAAACTGCTCTGACGCTGTCTACTTTTTTCTACTTGTTTGAACTTGAACATCTTTTTGGCAAGGTTTGAGTAAGTTAAACTTAGTGCAATAAGGACATCAATGTTGTGTGACCTTGGTTACTTTCCTGGCCCAGCCCAGGATTCCCCACAACATTAGCCTCCATGATTTGCACTGTACAGTGGTTTATAGCGTCCCCAGGCCTGTTGTGATGCTAGTCACTTCAGTTGCTATCCCTTGCAGCAGCTTCTTGATGGTAACAAACTCTGATCATGGCAGCCTGGCCATTTTTGGTCATTGTTTTGAAGCTTAATTTCAATGATTCCCATGCCAACATACCTAGGCCAATCACTTCAAACTTACTGGACGTGATGATAGCTCTGCCCCGAATGTCCAAATATATTGTCTATCCATGCGGTAACAGTGTGATTATTGATCACTCGCCATGAAAATTTGACTTTTAGATGGCTTAAACGATCAAATATCATCATGAAAATTAATACTGAGGTTAAGGGTGGCATACACATACAAATAGGGGTGACGCCCAGGGACATGGCTAAATGACAATCCCTCTCTAAATCTTTCTTTTTTATATTGTAGGAATATGACATTCAGTACACAGCTGTATTTTTTTCAGTGGCGTGGGATGAGTGAGGGTCCATTAAACACTGCTTGCATTTTTTATTGAGGTTTGTTTTGTTTTGCTTTTGTGCACAATTAAAAGAACTGCCAGGAACACAATTTATCCGATGTGATAAATAAAGATAACTGATTGAATGAGAGAGTACTTCTTGTTTGTATTACAAACTTTAGAGCTGAAAATACTGACAGTTGCTGAATATTTTCTTAGTTTTATAGTTTGTCATTTTATACAATGCAATTCTGTGAAAAAAAGACACAATTATCTACCGAGTCAGTGATTCCAGCAAGTTATCTGAACATCATTGATTGAGGAGCCTGCAGATCATGTTGACTGTCCCCCTGCAGCACAATGGTTTGTACTGGCTGTGATGTGATTTAACCTGACTGCTGATGGACTGCCCAGCCAGCCAAGCCACTGTGACACACTCATACACACAAATACACACATACACATACCCCTGGCCTGAACAAGTGGAGATCAGGGCAAGTAGCTTTTTCCTGTTTAAATGAGCATCATGTAATTGAGAGAGAGAGAGAGAGAGAGAGAGAGAGAGAGAGAGAGAGGGGGAGAAAGAAGGGGAGAGAGTGAGAGGGCAAGAAGTGTGTGTGTGTGGGGGGGGGTGATCTTAGGTTTATATGTATTGTATCTATGTTATCCGTGTAATAGTGTGAAAAATATCAGGTGGGAGTTTTGTGTTTTCTGAATTTGTGAAAAAAGTTATTGTAAAACAAATATAGGGCCATTTAGACCAAGTGGTATGTGTGCATAAGTGTATATGTTGACATCCAAATTGATAAATAGACCCTGCAATAATGCAGATTACCACTGTAGTCTGACTCCATCAGAGAGCGATTCAATGTTTAATCAGTGTTACTGAAAACTGGACATTGATAGGGACACAGTATGTAATTACAGTGGCTCAATACTGACAGTATTCTGTAGGTGTGCTTGTGTTTCAGTTTCCTCTTCTGACATCCTCCCCAAACCTACTGTATTAAGATATATTTGGGTTTCTTGTTTCTTTTTTTGTTCGTTTTGTAACTTTAGGAATTTGAATTAATACTACTTGAGTTTTTTGTCTGTCTGAACTTCTTATGGCTGAAATGATAGCCTTTGAAAGGAATTTGGCTTAAATTATAGTAAAAAACAAACAAACAAACAAACTATGTTGAAAAGTGACTCACATTAAGATGACATCACAGCAGAGTTGTGGAAACTAAATATAATGAAATCAAAACAGGCAAAGCTATCAATGTCTTTGAGAAATGTCAATGTGGTTTCCATGCAGGGCTGTGTCCCAGTTTAATGACCTGCTGTTGTCTGCTCTACTTTTTCTTGTTTTACATCTCACAGAACATTCTCACTCGCTTGACCAGCAGTTTAACTTTAAAAAACTGGGTCTGAATCGCTGACGAAGCTCTAAAACTGTTCCAGTCACATTTGATCACACCAAGCTTCAATTGTAATCCCACCAGTAGAGGGCATTGAAAGTACTTTGAATTCTGCTGCACTATTAGAGCATAAAACATTATGAAAATGTTCTTAATTATCACCATCAAATTAAAATTCCCTGTTTTAATGTATAAAATATAGGGTAAGATATGATAATATGTCCTATGTATTATGATAATGTATCAAATATTGCATCTATACACCTCATTACTGCTGATAACACAATAAATTATCCGGTTAACATAACTTCCCTTTCATTACAATGATGTATCACAAATTTATTTTTTGGAAGGACACAATATGAGTAGTTGAGCCAGCTGTAGTACTATAACATTTGTTACAGGACATAATCCAAAACTATTAAATATATTAGTGTGATAAAACTAGATAAAATTGTAACCTGATTCGTCAATCTTTAAAGCATGGCATGCTGTCAAATCAACCTCAACTTTCGGATATAGCTTGCACATGGCACAATGGTATAAATCCTTTTTTCGTGTTTTTTTTTTTTTTTTTTTTTTTGATAGACATTCAATACATCATTATTATCATTATTGTCTTTAAAATATAAAAACCTACATTATGGTCATGTAGAGCTATTGCCATTCTCTCTAAAGCAGTCAAGCTGGTTCAAGCCCTGGCCAGAGCATTCCTTTGCTGCATGTCTCGCTCTTTCTCCCTATCTATGCCACAAAAAAAAAAAGAAATGCACCGGTTGTGCAGCCGATGTAATGAAAATATTGTAACATCTCATGAAAGCCACAGTTAAGATGTTGTCTGGTAATTTAATTGGCACATTATTACAGGCTACTTTGGGGCACAGCCCTCACTTTTATCAACACATATAACAGTAACATGCAGACAATAGTTTGAGCTAATAGGTTGTCATTCTGGGTAAAATCTGGTCTGATAGCAAAAGACGGCATACATCCTCATTTTGAAAGGTGCCTCTCTCTCTCTCTCTTATCCAAGGACATGGTGGACTTTATCACCTCAAAACCCTGTCAATACAGATTTGAGTCCAGGAGACAGAGTCTCAGTCCTACACTTTACTTTTATTTTTATTTTTATTGACATATGCATAGGGGAGGGGTCTGTGGACTCACAACATTAGTCAGTATCTGGTGTGGCATTTGCCTCGTGCAGTGCAACACATCTCCTACATGGAGTTGATCAGGTTTTTGAATGTGGAATTTTGGTCCACTCCTTTGTATACAATATTTGAGAGTTTATTATATAATATATATTGTTATTTTGTGTAGGATATGTTTTGGATAATCTCATAAAAAATGGGATCAAAAACAAAAATGCATTTATATTTTTGTTTAGTGTATATACAGGTCCTACCCAACATACAATGTGTCTGTTAAAACTATGTAACAGTTCAACACACCCTCATTTAGCCAAAACGTGAAAAATCTACAAAAGCTTCCATTTTCTATAGGAATACATACTTCCTCGAGGCACTTCACAACAAGCTAACATTGTATACTCAAACCACATAAATATTGACAGAATGTATCTATTGTGTTTTCTTTGTACTTCAGTTTATATTTGAAATGATACAATAATTATGGAATAAACTCAAGAGTCCTAACCTTCAGAATAATTTTAATGTCATTTACATACATAACCAGTAGCCATGTCATTGTCTTTTTAAATTAATTACAGAAGAAACGAGTCCTATGATGCTAACCTAATGCTTAATCATAAATATTGTCTCACTTTAAATCCAATTTTCTAGGATACATAGAAAATACATTGAAAAACATGATAGTGTTATTCTTACAGTTGACTGTACACTGTATGAAGAATTAGGCCGTGAAAGCCCAAGAACTTTATGGAGCTGAGGTTGATGACAGTTTGTGAACATGACTGACAGGTGTTAGGGTGGACCTAAATATACACACACAGACTCATAGTAGTGGTGATCTGAGTTAATGCAGGGTCGGTTTATCCATTTAGATTTAGATGTCAATCTGAGATCTCACAAACACACACACACACACACACACACACACACACACACACAAACTCTGACCTTTCCCAGGAGACAGCAGCTGTTGATGATGTTGGAGCCAAAGTCCCTCTCATTCAGCAGACAGGCTGATGTATGAGATACACTAGCTTCAAACTACTAGACCACTTCCTAAATTTTGAAATCCTTTTGGATTAAATACAAAGCATAACGTGAGACTCTACACTCACCACTTGTCTACATTTAAAAACTCTGCATGAGTCTTTTGCAAAACGTGTAAGAACTGCAGTTGCGGTAGTAGTGATCGTACCTGCAGTGTTACTGGGTGGAGCACTGAGGCTGGGGCTGAGGCCTGGGGTGGGAGTTAGTCCTACAGTCTGGGAGCAGAGCCCTGTGACCTGTGGAAGAGACCTGGGCTGGCTTCCTGCTGAAAACAAGACAGCAAGTAGCACATATTAGCACTAAAATTATTAGTTATGCAAAAGAAAATAATTTGTAATCATTTGCATGCTGACCATGCTGGTTGCATGTTAAAAATGTAGGAACTTGTTGCTTTTCTTGTTGTTATGTCATATTAAACTGGTTATTTTAAGGTTGTAGCAACATCTGATCCAGTTATGCTTTGTTTTGTGTGTTAGCCTGATAAGATAATAGTAAGCAACAGTCAAAATAAAACAAACTTTTTGCTTTGGGTCAAGTTTGGTTCTCAAATTTCACAGTAGCCACTGTCTCTTTTTTAAGCAATCTTGTGCTGTGTGTGTATGTGCCTGCGTCTGTGTGGGAAAGGGTGTGGGGGGTTACTGTATTTTATCTGTTTATTTCTGTTTATTCTGTTTGAATGCTGTGTTTCTAAATGTGTAAAACGTGCTATATAAATAAAGATTGATTAATTGATTGATTGAGGAGCAGTTGGCCTCAGAAGGGTCAGGGCATTGAGGATGCTGGGTTTGGGTTGTTTCCGGGTCTCAGTCCATAGTTCTGAAGAATAGCACATTCTTTATCAAAGTCACAGTCAAAGTCAAAGTCAATTTTATTGTCAATTTCTTCACATGTACTTCACATACAAAGGAGTCGAAATTTCGTTTCTCACTATTCTATGTGTTTTACATGTACATTTATTTTGTGTACACAACATTAGACAAGAAAACATTCCAATCTTACAGACACAATGCATAGGATTTTATTTGTGTGTTAAAAATGCATAAGATGATTTCTGAAAACAGATAATGGGCATTGTGTACCTGCTGCTTGCTGTCCTGTCTCTCCAGCTTTGAGCTGTTTCACTCTCCGCAGGTGAGACCGGGCATTGTAGTGCAGCTGGGCCTGGGCAGTAGAAGTCAGCTGCAGGTTACACACCTCACACAGAGAGTAGGCCCCACCCTGACCTGGACAACAAGGATATGTAGCTGAGTAAGTAAGTAATTTGCATATGTTATTTTCATAGCACCTGTTGCATAAAGTGCTTTACATTAAAAACAAATGCACAATTAAAAGCAATATCAAAATGTTAATGGCAACAAACAGCACAGGGATGATATGATACATTAAGTAAAAATGCTCAGAAAATGCAAATGAGTAAATAAGACAAAACAAAGCAATAAATAGAATGGGCCAGCATTGCAAATAAGGTAACCCGATCAAGTCACCTCAATTTAATTTGTACAGTCCAAAATCAGACATCACAGATTGGCCTCAGGGGCTTTACATTCCGTATAGAAAGACAGCATCCTCCATCCTTAGACCCTTGAAAGCCAATGAAATAAGGTAAACTCTCTAAAACACATTAACAAAGACATGCTTAGATTTCAGCAGTTTAAAGTTTCTAGTCACCTCAACTTTTGAGGGGGGTTATGGGAACAGCCAGTAGTTTTTGTTCTGATGGCCTTTTTTCAGAAAAAAAATGGTTTAAGCAGGTAAAAAGTGAGTTGCAATAATCTAAATGAGAAGCAAGACTTTTGGAATGTTCCTCAGGATTTCCTTCAGGATTAAATTATGGAGGTTCTTCTTATGTTATTTGATAATGTAAGTGATGTTTTGAGGAGTAATAATAACTTATATTGTCTTATTAGAATTCAACTGCAGGCAACAATCAAAGTATTGATGGCACCCAAACATTCATTAAAAATGGACAATAAAAAAAATCTTCAGATTTAAATGAAATCAGCATATCATCTGCATAAAACTGATAAAAGATTCTGCTAAAAAGACTGAGGCAGCATATATAATATATGAAAAAACAACATAGGACCCATAACAGAAATTGTGGGGCACCACATCACATCACTGGGTCTAACATAAATTTAAAAAAATAAAAGAAGTCTGCATCACTTTAGAGTAATGTTTTGAGCCAAACTGGCTGTGAACTTCCTTCTTTTATTTGATTATCATTCTCTCTTTGATGCACCCAGATTTCATTATTGATGTGAAAACCTTTGTTACTGAGATATGATGAGAACCAATCTGAAAATAGTAAATGGACTGCATTTATATAGTGCTTTTCTAGTGTTTTTTGACCACACAAAGCGCTTTACACTACAAGTGTTCATTCACCCATTCACACACTGATAGTGGTGGCTGACATATACATTGGTGCCCACCGGCAGCAAGCTAACCATTCATAGGCAGACAGGAAAATCAGGGTTAAGTATCTTGCCCAAGGACACAACAACATGGAACCCGGAGGAGCCTGGAATGGAACCACCAATCCTCCGCCTGGTGGACGACTGCTCTTACTTGATGTCAAGCAACACCAGTAATGAACATTTCCTATAATTTGCCACCATCATAATGTCTTTTGAGACTTTAAGTAGGGCTGTTACTGTTGAGTGCAGCCAATTAAAAATATGATCAAAGTAGGTTATTCAGGTTGTGTGTCTCCAAAACATCTATAAGCTGCTTGGCCCTAAACTTTTAACAGAAAGCAGCTTTGAAATAGGCCTGTAATTCATCTGGAAGGAGACATTTTTTAATACATGTTTTTTCTCTGTACAGGCTGAGCTACAAGTATTTCTAAAATGAGGTTAGTAAAATAAGCAGTCCTTGCATCCATAATCACGTGATTTAAACATAATTTTAAACTTAATAAAAGCTCTATGAGATGCCATCTATGGAGCTCTAGTTTGGTGGCTTCCAGCTTTGATTCCTCAAGTACTCATGCTATATTTTTGCCTGAAACTACAGATAAAATCATTGATACTCACTAATGTTTTGTTTGAGGTGGTACATCCAAGTTAAAACATAGTGACAAGAGAGCAGAGCACTTTTAAGTCAGACTGTAAGAAAAAAAACTGCAAGGACTCATCATCAGACTAGAAGAAAACAGGGTCAGACTGTCAGGGAAATGTACAAGGATCGGCCAGTTTGTAAAAGAAAACTACAAGGTTGTGTCATGGACTCTGCTGGAGCCTCTTACTCCTCCCTGCTGTTGCTCCTCCTGCCCACACCTGTTTCTTATCTGCTCGTTTTTCACATCCGTCTGTTTTCCCCAGTTGTTTGCCAGATGTTACTTGTTAGTGTAATGCCTTGTAGCCAGCCTGCAGCCTACTGTCGCCTTCTGGATTTTTGACCTGTGCCCGTTTTACTGGATTTTGGGTCAGGCTGCAGGACAAAACTACAATAATATGTGAGGCTGAAGGAGAAAACTATACTTGAATAGGGAATAAAATACTGATGTACAATTTAATGATGCATATCTATACAAAATATCTAGAATTCTATACTTGCCACTAACGTGTCTAGATTTGGGCCTGAGCCAGTCAACAACACTGCTACATACATATATACACAAAATTGGGGGTTAGTTGCTCTTTTAGTCTAAGAATGACATTTATGTTTGCTGCAAATAGAACGCTATACTTAATATAGCTGTGATTGGAAAAAAAAAAAACCTTGAACATGCTACAGCATTAGAGACACATATTTTCTAATACAGTTAAAAATCTTAAGTACTGGAGTAGTTTCATGTCCATCTAAGCATTGAACGTGCTATGAGTCCCATCATTTTATCTGTGCGAAACATTAAGAGGATATTTGTCCAATATAGTACAATACTATCTTTACTAATATACAGAGGATGGGTGCTGGAACTTGTTAGTCACCTGGAGAAGGACTCTGTTGGGCAGAGAGACTGACATGTGTAGGGGTGGGTGTGTCTATCAGGTCCTGACACAACCCTCTAAAGGCAAATATCTGCCCCCTCTCCAGGAACTGAGAGGGGCTTAAAGAAGTCTTCATCCCTGAGGAAGAGAAAGAGCAAGAGAAACATATCACTGATGATGGCTAGTGAATTCATTTAAAATTTTTACATTATAGTAAAAGAAGAAAAAAACATTAATTGTTACGATATTGAAATGGCCTTGTCTTAATTAAAATTAATCTCAATAAACTTACAGTTACAATTTTTTTTCCAAAACCTCTCCTAAGACACTGTATTCCTTATTCCTTAAACAGTGATTCAACTAAAAAGCACTGAAAGTAGTGTGGGTGTGTAATTGTGACACTGAATATCCACAACAGGTAATTACCTTAAAGGACAGACCAGAGCAAGGAAAGACTGACACTGAAGTGTGAGGCATTATAAGAGAGGAAGTCATGAGAAAGAGACAAAGGATGATGTATGTGTGTATCCACTGTTGATGTGTGTGCGCACATGTGCAACATGCCCGTACATGCACAGCCATGGACTCACACACAGGTCAGTTCATTCCTGTGTCCATCTGTTGTCCTTTCAGCTTTGCCAAGTCACATGACCTTCAACAGGACACACACAATAATGTTTTCTTCATATTCAGTTGGCATTATTTCCATGACTGCCACACAAAGGATATTTACAGTATATAGACAATATTGAAATCCACGTAAAGGCTTTGGATAAGGTTTGGGATCTACTCATTCAGATTTATCAGCATTAAAAACAATCCGTTGTTTAACAATAATTTTATTTGATAGCGTGATATAGCAAATGCTGTTGCCCATAAGACCTGCACAGGTGATTCTGTAGAGCCACCAGCAGGGTGTTTGAGCGGTTCCTGAGTCAAATTTATGATTTTTTTATAAAAAAATAATTGACTTGAATCAGGTCTGACTATTTCATACCAATCGGTCACCCTGTGGGATATACTGCAGACTATAGTGCAGCTACGATGCAGTGTTTTGTTACCAGCTGCAGAGACAATGTGTTCTGAATATGCTACAAAGCTGGGATGAAATCATCTTTATAGAAAATTCTGTAGCTATATTATTATAACTAAACTAAATAATTCTAAATAAAGGTTTCTGTCATACCCTCCTGAGACCCAGAGAAAAAAAGTTTTTTTTTCCGTTTTTGATCCAGGAAAAAAAAATGTTACTTTTCTAACAAATGTCAGATGGTTTAAAAGACCTGGATGTCCTCTGTAAGGCACAATTGGAATTAACACAATATAATGTAAGGTTTCAGAGAAAGAGGCCAAAAACCAATGTCCCCTACAGAGGACAAAAATGAATTGCTGGGTCTCAGGAGGATATAGGTTTCTATGCAAGTGAAATGTGTTCCTAGGGTTTATTTCCATAGGTTTAGTTAGGTTAAGGTGCAGGTTACATTATTGGTATCCAAGAATAAACTACTTTCACAGTCAAAGGGTAAATCCTAATTCCCCTTTAACCCACAATTTTAACCCTCAATCTCAAAAATGTGTTTTTGCAAAGTGTGAGTGTTGTCATCCTCAAATTGCGTCTCTCCACAACAAACCAAGCAAAAAAGATGGTGCAAAGACAGCGGGAAAAATGATCTACAAATCTTAGTATTTTCTTTGTTAATATAGAAACAAATTAACAAAAAATATTGTATAATCTTAGTTTAGGCACATTAATGGATATTTTACCATTTTACTGCATTCATTCAACATTCATTTTTTTACGATAGTTTGTCAGTGCCTGAGCACCAAACGAGAGGTGCCCATGCCCTTTATAAAATAATTATTTTCTCAGTGGAAATGTTGAGGTGTTTTATTAAGATGCAGACGACATAAAATGCGTATAATCATTAATATTATAAGATGGCTGAGTTAATGTTATTTTCTGTATCTGCAGAGTTAGCTAATGATGATTAAAGATATAACTGTGGTTTGATGAGGGGACTTAATGATGTCAAAAATATATTTTATTTTCTAAAATAATAAGGGACAAAAAGACATTTAAAAGTATATGTCTACTATGAATAATAATTTATTTGATATTTTTTCCATAAAAAAACTGAATAAACTAATTTAAAAAAAAATCCTAAATGGCTTCTACTCCTCCCGAATTAAAAACCATGAATCTCTGACTATGCAAATATATGTCTATCCTTTTCATTTAAGATAAGATAAGATAAGATAAGACTTTATTAATCCCACAACGGGGAAATTTGTCTGTTACTGTAGCATACAGAGTAAAGACAAGAAAATAAAAGCTAAAGAAGATAAAAACTATTAAAATACACAACACTGTGTACAAAATTCGTAGAATTTGTTGATGATCCACATACACAGTATGCATTATGGACATAGAATGGAGAAAAATACTGATAAATAGCAATAAAATAGAAAAAAAAGAAAAAAGGTATGCATAAGCAAAGCATACAGTGGGGAAAATGAGTATTTGAACACCCTGCTATTTTGCTATTTCTCCCACTTTCTCCCACTGTGAGAGAGATAAACTAAAAAGAAAAATCCAGAAATCACAATGCATGAATTTTTAATGATTTATTTGTGTGATATAGCGGCAAATAAGTATTTGAACACCTGAGAAAATGAATGTTAATATTTGGTACAGTAGCCTTTGTTTGCTATTACAGAGGTCAAACGTTTCCTGTAGTTTTTCACCAGGTTTGCACATACTGCAGGAGGGATCCTGGCCCACTCCTCCACACAGATCTTCTCTAGATCAGTCAGCTTTCTGGGCTGTCGCTGAGAAACACGGAGTTTGAGCTCCCTCCAAAGATTTTCGATTGGGTTCAGGTCTGGAGACTGGCTGGGCCATGCTAGAACCTTGATATGCTTCTTACGAAGCCAGTCCTTGGTGTTCCTGGCTGTGTGCTTTGGGTCGTTGTCGTGTTGGAAGACCCAGCCACGACCCGTCTTCAATGCTCTGACTGAGGGAAGGAGGTTGTTCCCCAAAATCTCACAATACACGGCCCCAGTCATCCTCTCTTTAATGCAGTGCACTCGTCCTGTCCCATGTGCAGAAAAACACCCCCAAAGCATGATGCGACCCCCCATGCTTCACAGTAGAAATGGTTTTCTTCGGATTGTACTCTTCATTCTTCTTCCTCCAAACATGCTTAGTGGAATTATGACCAAAAAGTTCTATTTTGGTCTCATCTGACCACAAAACTTTCTCCCATGACTCCTCTGTATCATCCAAATGGTCATATGCAAACTTAAGACGGGCCTTGACATGTGCTAATTTAAGCAGGGGAACCTTTCGTGCCATGCATGATTTCAAATCATGACGTCTTAGTGTATTACCTACAGTAGCCTTGGAAACGTTGGTCCCAGTTCTTTTCAGGTCATTGACCAACTCCTGTCGTGTAGTTCCGGGCTGATTCCTCACCTTTCTTAGAATCATTGAGACCCCACGAGGTGATATCTTGCATGGGGCTCCACTCCGATTGAGATTGACCGTCATGTTTAGCTTCTTCCATAATCTAATGATTGCTCCAACAGTGGACCTTTTTTCACCAAGCTGCTTGGCAATTGCTCCGTAGCCCTTTCAAGCCTTGTGGAGGTGTACAATTTTCTCTCTTGTGTCATTGGACAGCTCTTTGGTCTTCGCCATGTTACAAGTTAAAGTCTTGCTGATTGTATGGGGTGGACAGGTGTCTTTATGCAGCTAAAGACTTCAAACAGGTGCATCTGATTAAGGATGGTACATGGAGTGCAGGTGGACTTCTACTGGGCGGACTAACAGGTCCTTCAGGGTCAGAATTCTAGATGACACACAGGTGTTCAAATACTTATTTGCTGCTATATCACACAAATAAATCATTAAAAAATCATGCATTGTGATTTCTGGATTTTTCTTTTTAGCCTATCTCTCTCACAGTGGACATGCACCTACGATGAAAATTTCAGACCCCTCCATGATTTCTTAGTGGGAGAAATAGCAAAATAGCAGGGTGTTCAAATACTTATTTTACCCACTGTATATACATACATACATCCACGCACATACACACATGTACACATACATAGCTAATGCACACTTAAGGTGCAGGATGTGTGTGTAGAGTAAAGTGACAAGTGAGGGAAAAGTGACTAAAGTAGATTCATATTTATGTTTTGTTATAAAGTCTTATTGCTGTCTGGATGAATGATCTGCGGAAGTGCTCCTATTTGCAGCGAGGGTGTTTGAGTCTCTGGCTGAAGGAGCTGCTCAGCGCACCCACCACCCCATGCAGAGGGTGATGGGGGTTGTCCATGATGGATGTCAGCTTTGCCAACATCCTCCTCTCTCCCACCACCACCACAGACTCCAGAGGGCATCCCAGTACAGAGCTACACCTCCGCACCAGTTTGTCAATTTTCCTTCTGTCCCTGTCTGTGCATTTATACATAATTTGTTTATTGCTTAAACGCACTTTGAGATCTGGGGGATATTGGTCAAGTTTACATAAAATCTATTCATTATAAATCAAAGGAAACGTACAATATACTAGTGAGTGATTTCTGTAGCCAAGCTCAAAATTCAATAACTGAAATATATGGTAAATAGTCATGTAAGTAGAACAAAAAAGTTATTGTTTCCCTTTGTCTCTCTGTTGTGGTTAAAATATTTCTGATGGTGAAGATATTTCTTTGGTTTTCATACATTTAGGTATTGTTTCCACTGAGTCAGGAAATTTTAAGAACAACTAATATTATCATATATGTATGGACACATCATACAGTAAGGTATGGTGGAGTGCAGACTCATTTCTATTATAAAACTGATGGAAAATGTGATTCATCAGCATGAAAGGAATGTGTAGATCATGAAATAGAGCGATAATATGGCTTCATTATCAAGGAGACTGCACTGCTTTCACACTTCCTCCCTCTCTCTAATCCAGCTGGTTGTTAGTCCTCAACTTTATGTTCTGCAGACAGATGGTTAATCTGCCACAGTGATGAATTAGCTACAACATGTACGTTGTACACACACACACACACACACACACACACACACACACACACACACACACACACACACACACACACACACACAGCCAGCTGATGCTAACACCATCTTTAGCAAGGGAAGGATTAAATATATCTGTTCTATTTAGCTAGGAATCACAGAAATACACACACACATTCAGGTATATGCTTACATACAGACATACACACACACACACACACACACACACACATAAATTTTTCAGATGAAGAAAGAAGAAGTCAGCAAAATGTGCATTCAGCATCAGAATAAAGTACCTTTTCTCCTATTGTGTGTGTGTGTGTGTGTGTGTGTGTGTGTGTGTGTGAGAGTCTAATCCAGGCTGACCAAGCAGTCAGTAATCAGTGAGACCAGCTGTGGGTTACAACATGTTCCTTGTAAAGCCTGACCAGAACGCACATAATTCAGAATTTAAACTGAGATTTATTTGTTAGTTTTTAGCTATTTGACCTGCTATACGTTTTTCTTCGCATTCCATTAATTAAATTTTGAATGTCTTGAACTAAAACTCTTGAGTCTTAATAGAATAAATATGTATAATATTAATTTCCCACTATTGGTGACTGTTTTTCTTTTAGGAATGGTAATACAAAAACAAAGAATCTCATAATAGAGCAGACATAGATATGCTCATAAAAAACTGAAAGATGCACTCAAAATGATGAATGCTATTTGACCGTGGTTGGTTGAAAAAAATCTTTTATCTTTTATAGGCTATCCAAAATGTGTGTCACCTATTCAAGAACTAGAAAGCAATTGCATCCTATTACTTAGTGGGGTTTGAAAGGTTCATCTTCGCTTATCTTATCTTGCTGTTTGTATGTCAGCATATGGGCAAACAGGAAGTTGATTGGCTAAGAACTCTGAATTCTAAAGTGTTAAAAGATAAAAAAGATAAAGACAAGGAGATATTGTGGGGGGCCACTCATGTAAGTACATACACACATATACACACATACACACACACACACACACATACACAGATACAAACATACACCCACACACATACATACACACACACACACACACACACATACACAGATATACACACACACGCACATGCTTACTTGGGGGGACAATGAGACAAAGAAACTAATGGAGATGTAAAAAGACAGTAAGAAAGGTCTTAGAGTGGCCGTCTCTCAGCCTGAGGCCAGTGGCTAGTAATAACAGTGGTCACTCACATGTACGTCCCCTGAGGGAGAGTGTGGACAACACACACACACACACACACACAATATATAGAGCAGTGCCCCGGCAGCATTATGAGGCAGAAACTAACTAGTGGATACAGTTTGATGCTTGCATGATGGTCGCTGCAGGAATCTAAGATCCTACAATCAGAAGGAAACTCCAGGAAATATAAACCATCCCCAACCATATATATATATATATATATATATATAGATATATCCATCCATCCATCCATCCATTGTCTATCCCGCTTATTCCCTTTCGGGGTCGCAGGGGTCTGCTGGAGCCTATCCCAGCGCGTTAAGGCGAGAGGCAGGGATACACCCCAGATGGTCGCCAGCCAATCGTGGGGCATATATAGATATATATATATATATATATATATATATATATATATATATATATATATATATATATATATATATATATATATATATATATATATATATATATATAAACAGATTAAAAGTGGTGTTTCTCTTCCTCCCTATGCTGGAGATGACCTCCAATGAGTTAAACTCAAATCTCAACAAAACAAACCTCAAAACCTAAACAGGGGCAGCTCTCAACTGAAACTGCTAACTTAATATTAAGAGTATTGGGTAGAAAAAGTACCTGAAAGTCTAAATTCAGGGAGAAATATTTATACAGTGTTTATTTTCCTGGTTCACACACCTCACATTTTCCTTTCAAACCAAAACCATCTTCATTTTTGTTAAATGACTGCTGAAGATGCTGGCAAATAGAAACCTTTCACATTCTGTCCTATTTTTCATCAATGCTACACTTTATTGAAGTAGTGATGTACTGTTTGATTAATTTTATGCTGTTACCATGAATTAATCTTGATAAATGTCAATATTGATGTATCCCTATATGTATGCACACGGCAACAAAACTCAACCATATAGAGGAAGCATTTTAGCAATTCAACACATCATATGTAACATAAGAAAATGCAACACTACGAAAATACAACCAATATGAAAGCAAACACTATTTTGCTGAATAATCCATTTAAAGTCCAGCATTACAACGGCAGTAGAAACAGCCTGTTCATTCATGTTGATGTTCATGCTGCAGTGAATCTGAAGAGCTGCAGGAGGCTGAAACCTGAAGAACCTTGAAGGACACATTTCCATTCAGCTAATTCTGCTTCCTCTCTCTCCTATAGCTGGTGGTGGAAAATAGATGAAGAATATTCCAAACCCTAAAATGTGTCTCACAGGTGTATCCTATGTGAAAGTTGCTTTTGTTTTGTTTTACTTTCTTTCTTTTTTTTATCAGAACACCCATTTAATATGAATTTTGAATGGTGTTCAGCCATTTTTTATGTTCCATAAAACCTAAACCTGCCAGCAGGTGTAGCACATATCTATGATCCTGATAACCACTGACAACATTATCTATTTAAGTAGTATAGCAGTGTTGATTTTTATGACTGTTACTTAATTATTTCTGGGCACTTGTCAGTTGAGGTGCTGTACATCACAAGTATGCTACCTGCCATCCCCTAAAAGCAAGGTTTTCTCGTTGAGGAAGTAGAACTCCTCACTTAGCATTTTTCTTTCACATCCTCGCTGGGAGGAGCTTCCATCCGAGGAGGGGACGTGAGTGAGGAGTCATGTTAGCCCATATTGAAAATGCCCATTGAGCCAGAGAGGTGGAAAACACGTTTACAAGTTTGCAGACAGCTTGCGCTTTCTGTCTGTCTGTTTTCTGGTTGCCATGGATGCGCAGTAACAGTGACACCATAACTCCACTGGAAAACTATGACACACACAGTTAGATGAAAGGTTACCTGCAGACTGTTTGTTAATTTTTTTTCTGCCCAGGTTGTGTCCAAACATCATAGAAAAAATTAGTGATCTGGTTGATCAGGGCCTCTATCAGATCTTCAGTGTGGCGGTATGACAATATCTCAGTAGGCTTAAAGTTATAATCACCTTTTGAGCTTACATCTTACTATCTACAATAGTCAATATCCAATGTATTTACACTATAATTATTTAAGTATTTACCACTAGTGGAGTCTGCCACTGGATTTAAATTGCCTTCACATGCAGGCAGGATCATAGAAAACCTACAGTTTGTAATTTGTTTGGAATTTGACCTCATAGATATATGTGACACAACATATTTCTGCATGTGATAAACATGTTCAATTATCTCCATGCGTGCATTCATGGCAGTGCAGCAGTCATCACACGTTAATGCACACATGAACAGGACAACATTATAAATTAATGGGGAACCTGCGTTACATGTCAAGTGCTTCAAAGCATGCACACACAAGCCCATAGACACACACACACACACACACACACACACACACACACACACACACACACACACACACACGTGAGGTTGTTCTATGTTTCCACCTTCATTTCAGGACACTGTGACTCCTGTTGTGTCTTTAAATAGCTGCTGTGCTACATCAGGACCTGACACCTAACTGTTCAAGGTGAGACTCAGAGCTAACTGCTCCAGCTAAGAGGTGCCCCATCATTAATGAACCATTTCACTAAACTCAGAGAGAGAAGAGATAACTGCTCTGATGTTTCAATGTTGAGAGAAGTCCTTTGACTGATGAGCTAATTGCTAAGCATTAATGAGGCAATGCAAACTCTTCTAAGGTATACACCCGAGTGCTTCAACTGCGTCTTTCAGACACACATATATTCCTGTAATTACCTACAGAGGCCAGTAATGGCTGCAGTTACTAACATGCATAAATATGACAGACACTGTGTCCTGTCCGTCCAGGACAAATCAGAACCACAGAGATTAAACCAGATGTTCTTCTATTACGGACCATCAGGGATTAGCACACAAACACACTCAAATGTGTACACACCACTGCATGTAGGTTACCCAGCAGGCTGTGCATGATTTGGTGGGACATGATTGGTTGAGCCAGAAGGGGATTGGTGGATTGGGATTATAATCTACAGCAGATGAGCATGTGTGTGTGATTGTGTGCGTGTGTTCGCGTGTTCATGTGTTCGGTGTTTGTGTTGAGATCAGTTAGTATAATCTGTGCTCTAATAATAGAGATTACCACTTGGACTCTACTGAACATCTACAGATTGTCAACTGACTCTTTGCTAAAGTTTCTTAAAGAAACACTGATCGCCCTTTGACCTCTAACCTCCTGTGACTCACTGAGGTGACCGCCAGTCTGCAGAAGACAGCACTTCTGTACTTTACAGTATTTGAGTACAGAATATTATATTATTGACCTTTAGGAGCAGCATACTGTGTGACAAATTTGTCCAAAGGCAGCCTGCAAATGGACCTGGTTCAGGTGTCATCACATGCTGTTGTCTCTTACATGCTCCAGATGCTGATATTGGTTGAGAGTAAAAGGACATGAAGCAAGTCCATTGAGTAATGCAGGAATCTGTCATTATTAAGGATGTAACATTTAATCGATTCTATTCTCTGACTATTTGTCTATATTAGCTAACTAATGATCTTAGAGTTGTGGAACAAAACGCTTCAGCTTTGAGAAACAGTGACCAACATTTTGCACCATTTTATGAACCATTATGGTAATCATTATTATTCAATCATTAATTGATAAATTCATTAATTAATAAAAATACTAATTTGTCACAGCCATAGTCATTACTAATCCTAATCTCCATCATAGCAAATGAATTGATGTAAAAACAGTGTGTCTCATATTCAGTGTAAAAAGTCACTATCACTCATCTCAGAATAATTGAAAGAACCTAAAGACAGATTCATATGGTGAATACAATAAAGCATAATATGGCCTGAACACATTTGACACTTCTGCCTGGTGTTGCAGTGGCAATATAAAGAAGTTTATCCAATGGATTTAAGTGTAGGGGGAATATTAAGCAGAGTATAATCTCTTAATTGCAACATAACACCAAATACTCTGTAGCGCAAACTGTTGACCCTCTGCATGTTGAGGAGGTGAGAATTTCCTGAATTTATTGTCACAACCAAACGTTAGCACTCTGGGTAGATCCAATGGTTTCAACTTTGAGTACCAATTTAGTATAGTTGTTTAGTTATATAGTTATATAGTATACTTAGTAATAGTGCAAGAGTGTAGTAGGACCCAGCTAGCGTTGACCCTCTAATCAGATTAGGCAGGTACAAAGAATGTATTCATGTATGATTTTTGGGCTCAACATCAAGACCCATTTGCACCTGGTGTTAAATGTGATCTCTAGCTGGAGAAAAAAAAACACTTATTAATGCAACGTAAACTGTAAATGCACTCAGGACACAATGGAATCAAAATGTGCTAGGGACCAGGTCCACCCTGAAGATCTAAACACAATCTGTAAGGCATGACAACATCCATAAAAATCTGCCTACCTGACTCGTCTTCTTCATTTACACTGGCCCTTTGAACTAACATGGATGGTGAAACCAGATTGCCATGTAAGCAGTATAAGTTTTATTATTGTTAGTTATAATTATTATCAGTTGTACCTGCGAAGTCTCGTTGATAGAAAGTCATTATCCAAATACAGATTGCATGCTAACACCATGTTATTAGTAGATCAGGTATATTGGTCTGTAGAGCTGCAACAATTGATTGATTAATCCATTAGTTGCCAACTATTTTGTTAACTGATTAATCTATTTGAGCCATTTTTTAAAAGGAGAATCCAATTTCTCTGGTTCCAGCTTTGTAAATATCATTATATTATAATATTCTTTAGTTAGTGTCTTCTATAAAAAAAGGCGGTCATCTTTGGCTTGTGGAATGTTGATCTGGACAGAAAAATTACATTTTAGGTTGGGAAACAATGATTGACAATTTACATAATTTTATAAAGCAAACAACTAATTGACAATTTATTTCAATAATTGATTAATTAACCAACTATCAAAATATCAATTAGTTGCAGGCCTACCCACCTGCAGGACTGTTCCCAGGCTAACTATTATGGCTGCATTGCATTTAGATGAGCCAGGTTTAGGCTTGATATTGCACCTGCCCTATCACAGTATACGACATAGTTTACTGGAGCAATTAATGGAACAGCATCTTTAATGTCATTATTTATACCTGTGCCTTTACTGTTTCGTCATAATACCGCTATGAAAAGTACATGTTCACCATTATTCAGCATGAGTTATAGCCATGATGTCAATTCACCAGAAGAGGTCCACTACATGGTCCAATCTGGACAAAGTAAGATACAAACCAGACCAGTTTTTTGTTTCTCCACAGAAATGTAAAGTCAGTGAGAATCCTTAAGGGCTCAACGGATAAAATATTTACAGTTTTGATGATATTTACAGTGTTAAAGCTTTGTACACAGGAGATAACTTTATCTGCTTTTTCAAATGTAAATTTGTTTAGTAAGTACATTTTTTGAATTGAAATGCAATAGTTGACACACTGAATATAAAATAACTGAGACATCATATTATTGAAATTGCACTTTTTTTCTTATGTCATAGCTCCTTTTTTTTGTAAATATAAGGTTAATTGATTGTGTAAACCTTCATAATGTATTTCAGTATGTAGTGTATCTTAAGGACACCCTTGAAATAGACTGTGTATAAAGATGGAACACGTGTCTCCACTTCCTTCCGTCATGCAAAAGTGATGCTACTGTGAGCTGTGAGCATCTTGCTTGTGTGGCATCCTTTGGAGACAGAGGCTCCAAAGTAGTGCTGGGCTAGGTTTCATCACTTGACTGACATGAATGGAATGCTGTGAATGTTTCTGGCTATAATAATTTATTTCTATAAACAAGCAGAGCAACATTGCAACAAACAAACTGGGAGATAAATGTTGTGATTATCTGCAATATTACAGTAGTAGTAGAAGGTGAGAACTGGAAGGCTGCGGTCAGAAAACATTCACCCTGCCTGGAAAGACGAGAAGACAGTGATGACATCACTTCCTTCTCAGCGTGCTGTGTCATCAAACATTCAGAAGCTGCTCCACTCAACTAATGGAAGAAGAAACATGAGATACACTTGCATGCAGAAACACCCACTTTGGTAGGTAGGTGGTTTAATTAGGCTTATTTATTTTTTACTCTCTAGAAGTGTTTTGAATAAAAACTTCATAGCAAAAAAAAGTCATCAAAACAGAGAGGATGAGGAGGAGCATGCAGAGAGTGAAGTTGTATCTCAGTTTCTATATAAAGAGAAACCTTCACCTTCACATTATGTCTGTCTGTCATGGTCTGTTTGTCAGACTGGCCAAATGTGTGACAGAATGAGAGAAATATCTACACTAATCCCCATGAATTAAACACAAATGTTCTTCTCATTAATAGTGCTTTGTCCACACTTTTCACACAGAAAAGTTTAACTGTAACAGTTTATTTAAACTCTGCCTATTTGGTTTTCCGTAGGCAGATATAGTGCTTGATTACATTTAAGGATTTAAAAAGAGAGTGAATGATTCTGATGATTATGCAAAAACAGTCCAAACACTGACATATCTTATTTCTCTGTAGCATGGAGCTTAATAGTTTGCCCAAAAACTGTTAAAAACATGTCACTGAGCCACATTGTTGGACTGGGTGACCTGTTCCACAACCACGAACACACACGCTGTTGTTTATTTTGACTCTATCCCACACACACCATCCTGCTAACAGAAATACTCACTGGAGCACAAAATGTGTATTTATCCGCAGCTGAATATAGGCCCAGCTGTTTTAAAAAAGTAGGGGATATTTGTGGGATATTTTTTTCTTAAGGAACCAAGAAAGTCAAACCCTTTAAGAAGTCTCTCCCTACCTGTGATTACTTATTTTAACTGTGAGTAACTCATCACACAATACGTACAGATATTGTCATTAAATTAATGTTGACTTTTATAAAATAGTGATTGGATCAACGTCTCTGTTACAGTTTTACTGTTCCCCTTATTAACAGATGACATTTATGACTTAATTAAGAAAACATGCTGATGTGATGTAAGCAGGTGGGGACAGAAGCTGAATAGTAAAGTAACTGTAATCCACATGTAGATTTGATTATTTATCCATGTTCCTGTTGTTTAGGCATTTTACTGTAGAAAACAAACTATTGTGAAAGCATGTTGTTTTCAGATGTAGGTTGAATAGTGTGATGTGACTGTCTCACAGGTCGTACTTCCGACTACTTCCTGCAGTCTCAGACATAACATGGTTTCTGTGTGTGTGTGTGTGTGTGTGTGTGTCAGTGTGACCTTCACAACCTCTCAGTGTGTGTAATACCTCAGAGACACAAGTTGCGAGGGCACACTTCATCACTGCCGCCCTATTTACGCACACACTGGATCTCATTCTCTCACACACACACACACACACACACACACACACACACACACACACACACACACACACACACACACACACACACACACCGACAACTCTATCCAGAGTGTCCTCTTTTCATACAGTTTATTAACTGCTATATTTCTCTCTTTTAAATCACTATCAGGGCATTAAGTGTATTTTTTAAATTATCAATCAATCACATTTCATTAGACGTCACTTCACATGATGAGAAGTTAATTAAAACCTCCCAAAACAACACAGGTGCAGGTGCATATACACACACACTAACACACACACATACAATCAGGTAGTTCTATGAATCACAGCAGACAGAATGGGAGTAATGAGGTAGCTCGCTAGCTGAGCACATACAAACACAGTACTCTCAAAAACACTACAAATAATTTGTATTAAGTCAGTTCAAGTGAAAAGACATTTTTATCACTTGTATGCAGTCCAAAATAATAATACTTATGCATGACAATCCGTCCACTAGTTGTGATAATTCATCAACAAACACAACTGTTAACATCGGGATGGTAGAGGAAAAGTCATTATCTGAGTCTTTAGGATTTATCCTCTGGGAATGGATATTTGTACCAAAATGTCACAGCAATATTCACTGAAGTTGAGATATTTCAGTTTGGACCTAAAGAGGTGATTTGACATTGCCAATGTTGATCTGTCTGGAATGTATTTTATATATTTACATGAAACAAGTAATTGATATATGCAATTAAGTTGTTATGATGAGCTCATTACACTTGCCTGCTGTCAGTAAACACAAACAGGGTACGAAGCGATAGGACGAATTTAGTACATTGTTTCTTTACTAAATTTGTCCGTGCTTCCATCCACATTTGTATGTGATCTCTGCAGGTTCCCAAACTAATCTGTCCTGACGTAACATCATGCTGCTTCTCAATCTGCCCACTGCTGGAGTCCTGGCACACACACACACACACACACACACACACACACACACACACACACACAACATATGCAGTGTTTAGTAATGTTGTCATGTTCCATAAATAGTTCACATTGATTTGTGTGCAGGAGAAAAGAGAGTGTGTAGTATGAGAAATGTACCTTTGCTTTCCAACTAGACCACACAGTTTAGTAGCCAGCATTATCGGGCCGTTGGAATGTAGTTCAATCTGCACACAGATTTTCAGTCATTTCAGCTAATTCGTGCAACCTAAAGACTTTAGTCAATTTATTGGCAGATTTGAACAGACTTAGAGCAATTTATACTTACTTAGTGCTATAAAATCAGGTGAGTATGGTCTAACAGTGGGTCAGCCATTGTCACAATCCAATCCGGTTAGTTTAAACCAGTGCTTCTCAATTATTTTCTGGCACGCCCCCCTATAGTGGAAGAACCCCAACAACCGCGCGACTATAAATAAAAAACATTTGTCTATAAAATTGTTATATGTACACCTCTGCATAACACTGTATCCTTATTAACGTATAATAGAATAAAAAAGAAAGAAATATGGACCGACGACAACAAAGAATAGATTTATTAACTAACAGAAAAGAATTAAAGCGCCTAAGTAAAAAATATTTTGGCTCAGTACCACGTTATAACGCGATATATATCAACGTAATACATAACACGTTATATCCTGAAACGTTTCACGTTATAACGTGATAGGAAACTAAAATGTTATTTCGTGATAAGAAAGTATTACGTTAAGTATTACCAGATATGAATCTATCCGTTATTTCATCATAGAAAATTATCACGTTATTTCGTTATATTTTACCGTTATAACGTGAACGCCTCAAATACGGTTTTACTTTGACAGCCAATCAACCAGCGCGCTTCCCTTTCACTTCCCCTCGCAGCAGCTCTCACACTTATTGTATGAGAATTATAGCTGAAAACGTGGATTTTCCACTATCAAGACTTGTCCAATGTTGGTTTGTACCAGATCACTGCCTCGTTCGATTGGAGCAAGATCACGTAAATGTATTTTACTGAAGCAATTATGTTCTCAAACTAATACAACATTAGGTTAATAGGGTTAGCTATTGATGGATTTTCAAGACTTGTGCTATGGCTTCATGCCTATTCAACAAACAGCGATCCCTAAATCATCGGTGGTTATTTCATAAGTGAAGAAGGATGGGGGCACCTTCCAGAATTCATGCAGATTTGGGAACAGAAAATATCACAATGGCAGAGATGCAGAGGTTCTTACAGTGGAGTATAAATCGCTGCATTGTCAGTAACTGCTATATCGCTGAACCCAGCAATCACAATCAGTGGATTGAAAGCTGGTGGGTGTTTTTGAGAAGTCATCATGCCCAGGATAAATCTGGATAAATCGTTTTCAGGAACTAAAGGATAAAGACTGTTTCTCAGGAGACTTCATGGACAGGCAGCTTATACTGTTGACTTGCCAATCCATTATACAGGTGTGTTTGGCTTATTGAATGTTGAACTTGTCTTACAAGTATATAATAATATCACCCTCATTTCCCATTATGGCTTACAAGAAGAATCAAGAAACACAAAGTTAGGCCTATATTTATTATTCAATTAATTACATCAATTAATCAAATTGATTTATATTATCAGAGGGCTACTGTAACACTGTATAGGAGGAATGTGCTTTTGAAAGAGGTAGAAAAATATATACATAACATACAATTTTGTATTGCAGTTTGTTGAATAGACAAGCCTGTAAGTAACAATTTCGATATTGTTCTTTTTTTTGATCATTAGAAGGAACTGCAGCAAGTTGCCCAGTTGTGGAATACCCATGTTGTCCGAAAGAGCAGGAATTCAATTGCTCCAAGTGGACGCCCAATTCTAATGTACACCCTGTCTCATCTATTTGGAGGACAAGATTACCTGAAACAGGTATGATGAAGCTATAGAGCTTTATCTTTTCTTGAGAACATGCATCCTTCAAGATTTGGGCCTTATCCCATGATAGATACTGTGATAACAATAATAAAGGATGATGAATATCTAAAGCCTCCTGTAACGCTAGTAAATGAAATATATGTCATAGGTAGTGCATTTTTAACATGGTAATATTAGAATCAATGAGTGGTACCTTAGTATTTTTATTTGACAGTATAAAATTCTCTGCTTCAATATCTAAAAACATGTTGAACAACAGAGCTCAAGGCAATAAGACGCTGTATGTTTGGTGCCACTGTATCAGGTAACCCGCTGACTAATTAAAAAAAAGGAAAAAAGAGACATAGTAAATGCTGATAGAACTTTAAAAACATTTCTGTTCAGACATTCAAACATAAATAATAATCTGCTTCTGTTACTATCAAATGAGATGACTATATCATAAAAAATGTACACTATGGAAAGTTCACAAGAGGTAATATGAATCAGTCTGTGATCAAATGCAGTGCGTAGTTCAGGACAGAAGGCGTATGTCCAGGATTTTCAGAATCGGGCCAGCATGCAAGTCCATCTGCAAATGTAAACATGAAAGAATATACAATGAATGAAAATCCTTCTGAAAATAAATAAAATACTGTTTACGGTTTTGATAGTGCAATGTGGTCTTTTTCCATGAAAATAGTAAAACACAGACATGTGGGAGTTTATGGAGTTATAAAGATTATAGCTGACATAATGACAAAGATGGGCACACCAACACTGCCAATCAACTCGCTAGTGCGTTCGGCTAACTACAATTTGAGAACATAATTGCTACAGTAAAATACACTTACATGATCTTGCTCCATTCGAACGAGGCAGTGATCTGGTACACACCGACATCGGCCAAGTCTTGATAGTGGAGAATCCACGTTTTCAGCTTTAATTCTCATACAATAAGTGTAAGCGCTGCTGCTAGGGGAAGTGAACGGGAAGTAAGGAAGCTCAGAGCTGCCACCTAAGTAAAAATATTTTGGCTCAGTATCACGTTATAAGGTGATAATTAAGTATCATGAAATAACGTGATAGTTTCTTATCACGTTTTAACGTAATAATTAACTATCATGAAATAATATAATAGTTTCTTATCGCATTATAACGTGACAATTAAGTATCATGAAATAACGTGATAGTTTATCATCACTTTATAATGTGATAATTAAGTATCATTAATTATAATGTGATAGTTTCACGTTATAACATATTTTTTCTTTATAACGTGAAAATACCACATCATGAAATAATGTGAGAATTTATGACATGATTTCATCATATCACACGTTATTACATGATAGTATCATGTTATAACGTGATAAGTATCACGTTATAACATGATACTGAGCCAAATATTTTTTAGGCATTGGCAGCTCTGAGCTTCCGTACCAAGCTGCCGTACCAAGCTGCCGTACATGTCAAACCATATGATACTGAAAAATAAAATGACATAAAGTCGGCTTGTCAGCGTGATTAGGGTGTAATGTAAGTGACACGTTTATTTCTTTGTCTTCATGCTGCCGTCTTCTCATCCCTGTTAAATATTTTTTCATGGTGTCACTTGAGGGTTTGCTACACTTCGTGTCTACACTTCATACTATTACTCTGCTGTATGCTCCCTGCGCAAACTCTGCCAATGAGAGTGCTACTGCCCCCTAAGGAGTGGAGGTGAAATTGCACTTTATTCTACCTTAAAAAAATTTAAAGGTCCCGCATCCCACTACTTGAGAAAAACTGCTTTACACTAATAAGTAGTTGTTACAATCTAACAGCAGTAGAATTTGGTGCAATTTTTGGTACAATTTTGCAATCCTCAACCTACTCTGACCTTGCCCTTTGCTCCGTGCCTGGTTCCTTTCTCTGACTGGATGGTAAAGTTTGAGCACAATGTGGATGTGTTCTCCTTCCTCCTCAGTCTGTCAGACCTCCATTAATTGAATTGTTTGTTGGAGTGTAATTATACTCACAAAGGCCTGATGCACACACTAAAGGTCCAAACATCCAAACAAAGAGGACCTCAACATAAAGTGAAACAGGAGTGAAAATCTCTTTAGACCTCTGCTAGGAAGAAAAGGATTGTTGTCTTTCTCATTTCATATGATATGAGACATTTGGAGCAATGACAGCAAAAACAAATAGAAATGTAGACAGAGAAGGGTGTAGTGAGTAAGGATAGGAAAGGAGGAGATAGGAAAGGAGGTGATAGGTGGATAATTTTCAAAACTGTTTTTGTCTGAGCTGCAGGGGGCACTACAGGCCAGCTGATCAGGTGGCATTATCAGACAGATCAGCACACACACACACATACCTGGACTATAGTAGTGTCGCCCATTTGAAAATATACATCTTACTGTCTGAAGTTGTGGATGCCATGATTCTGGTGTATGCATGTGTGTGCATGTGTATGCTTGTGCACAGGTTGTGTAAGGGATTGTCTGACATTAAGGATCATGTTCATTACACACAAAAGATCATACTGTAAATCAGTATAGTTTTTAGACTTGTTTACAGATTTTTTTGTTTTGATGTAAATAAACTTAATAAAACAAGGCAAAATACATTTTTCAGGGCCTTGGTATGTCAGTGTGGGTGGTGACAACCCAACCCCAATTTCCCCATTAAGGAATTTTAGTGAGTTTCTCCTTATTAGATGAAGGTCAATAGACTGTAAAGCCACTTGAAGCTAATCTATGATTTGTGAGTAGTTGCCATAAAAATAAAATTGACATGACTTGACTTGTATGATATAGTCATCCAGAGTCAGAATCAGAACATAGTTCCTCCGATTACAAAACAATACAAATAAATCAAAAGGATTCAAACCACATCAGAAGGTTGTGAGAAAGAGAAATGTGCTTCTACATATACAACCATTAGGGCTGTTATTTTCATCATTGATTGAATCAGTGATTAAAATTATTCAAATAATAGATTAATCATTTGGTCTTTACATTATTAGAAAACACAATTTATTTTCTTGATCCAAAGGGATGTAATTATATATTTTGTTGCAGCATACCAACAGTCAAAAAACAGAAATGATTCAATTTATTGTGACATACGAAAAAAGTAAAAATTTGCATTTTTGAGAGCAGAACTATCTAATTTTATTTTAGCATTTTGCTTGACAAACTACCAAAATAATTAACTAAGTTCCAAAATAGTTGATTTATTTTATGGTGATCACCACATGGATTAAAAATGGCAAACAGTAGCAGTTGTACATGTAGTTGAGTCAGTACAGAAAAAAATAATAAAAACTATTTACGCTATTAAATTGTGAAGTAAAACAAAGTCATTGTAACACTTTACTTTAATAAGAGTAGATTACCACATTGTACTATTTGCATTTAATGTTAATGTACATTTGCATTAACAGCAGTATATACTGAAATGTTAACTAAAATGACTTATGGAAGCATGTTATGTAAGTGATAAATTGTATCACTGGATTGCGCTTACTAATGCATTAATATGTAAGAAATGTTTTAAAGTTGCAGCTGGTGGAGGTGGAGCTAAGTGTCGCTGTCTTGTTCCAGAGCTGACAGCAGGATTTCAGAAATACTGAGGTCATGAGTCATAGTCACCTCTTCCAAAAAAGAAGGGCATGAAATGTTTGGGATTTGATTTTACCCAAGTTAGCTAATAAGTTATAGTTCATCTAAGGTCATTTAGAGACGTAGTTTTAATAATTTTATTTATTGCAAAATATGATGAGAAGATCAATAACACGGTCATTGCTGTATGTTAAATATGAAGCTGCAACCAGCTGATGGTTATTATAGCATAACAGAAAGAGTGGAAACAGAGGGAAACAACTAGCCTTGCTCTGTATAAAAAGTAACTAAATCCACCTACCATCACCATCAATGCTCACTAATAACAGGTTGTGTCCAAAAAGTGTAAAAATTAAAAGTCACTGTGATTTAAGTGCTAGAAAAAACAACAAATTGTTGATTACAAGTAAACATCCAGGTTAAAAATATACCACTTTGATAAATAAGAAATAAATATGTAAATATCAGGGTACTTTTAAAATTAAAGTAAAATATTAATTCATAAATGTGGGTGAAAAACCTCTGCCAATGTTTTATTACAGTATATGTTTCAATACTAATTTATTATCACAGTGCATTGATGCATACGCATTATTTTAAGACTGTATCTGGTTACAAATGGAGCTATTTTATAAGTAGCCTACCTAATATACTCTTGGTTATTTAATCTATAATACATCATTATTCATAAACTCATTACTGTTCATTTATATAAGAACTTTGAACCACAAACCAGTAGCTATACCTGTAAGATAAATGCAGGCTACATATCACCAATAAGTCAATGAATTTAAATGTATATAGTTAGTGTTGGAATCAAACCAAGTACATATTGTAATCTTAAACATTAGTAAAAAATTGAGTTTTTTTTTTAATTTGCTACTGAAAACATGTCAAATTATAATCTATATCTTGTAATATTATATGTAATCTAGTATAACAGTCACTGTAATTGCCTGCATCATGAGTAGGCTACTTTTAATTCAAAGACAGATATTGACCTGTCTATTAGTTTTCTTATAGACATCAGCAAATCTCATTGAAAGACCAAAACCAATAATGTTACATCCTATTAAAGTAGCTATATCTTTGTTTTTTGTTTCACTCATGACTTTACCTTTATTTCTATAGAACAGTAGATGAACAGGAAAGGGGGGAAAGTAAAAGTAGCTGTCAAAGTCAGGCAAATATACATTGCTCAGATATATACAAATGTGTTTGAGAAGTTGCCATTTTCAATAAATTTGAGAGAAATCCCATGACCTTACTACAGTTTGTTTCATAGTCAATTAATGATGCTCCTTCAGACTCAGACTGTGGGGCCTTAAAGAGATAGGGGCTTAAAACTAGTTTCAGAAAGATGCTAAACTGAGGGGCTATGTAAAGTGCCAGTATAACATAAATATTAAATGAGTTTTTATTTTAACTGTAAATCGTGATTCCAAATATAGACCTGGAATTTTTCAGAATATGTCCCATTTAATAAGTATTGTGTGTGATGATCATTTTATTTTAGTCTTCTGCTCAAAATGCACAAGTTCCTTCTGTTTGAAGAAGATTTGCAAGAAAATAGAGGGACCATCTGGTTAAAGAAAAACTGAGCCTCTGAACAACTCACTGTAATTGCCTGCATCATGAGTAGGCTACTTTTAATTCAAAGACAGATATTTAGTAGTTATAAGTAAGTGAATATTGAACTAACGTCCAGCAGACAGACTCTTAGATAAAATTGTGTGGATCATTTACAAGGTTAAAGCTTTTAAGAAAAAAAAGAAAGAAAGAATCTAACGGAGGGAAATCGAAGGAAAAGTCGAACTTATTCTTGTCTCATTGTCTCGCTTGAAGGCGATAGAAGTCACAGACAGGCGGTTTAAGGCCTCTGATGCTGATGCTCGATCCGTTTCATAACCTCCAGTAAAGGAAAGAACGAAGAAAAGGGAGAAGAGAGAGAGAAAAGAGAAAAAGAAGCGGAGTAGGAAGGTGACTTACCGGAGAAGGAGGTGATGGATAGATAGGGAAAGTCCTGTTGGTTTGAAGCGCTCAACTCAGCTTACGCACACACACACACACACGGTCAGCTGCAAATCATTATTCAATAATCTGTACTGCGCGGGTCTGTGGCTCCTGTGTGTGTGTGTGTCCGTGACTGATCAGTCATTATTCATCCCATCAGGTATCCGGACACTGATCAACTCCGGCAGAGAAGCCGCGCGCTCTGCGCCGCACCAAGCTGCGCGGGGACTGCGCATGCGTTAAATAGACAGCTACACACGCACACACACCATCAGTGATAGAGAGAGAGAGGAAGAGAGAGCGAGAGATGCTTGAATTGTATCTGAAAAAACGCAATTGGATGGATTTCAGAGAAAAATATATCCTATTTTAAATATGTTTTTGTGGGCGTGTGTGTGTGTGAGGAGGAGCAGGTTCTGGTTGGTTTGTTTTCGGGTTTAGTTGTTAGCAAAAAGAATACAATCTATTTTAAAAGTGCAAATACTGGCTGCAACGTACATACATACACACAAAGGCACGCATGCACGTACACACGTACACACACACACACACACACACACACACACACACACACAATATGTTCTACCTCTGTATTTACAGTCAACTTACCTGTTCGTGACGTCAGAAGGTGTCAGGTTAAAAGGATCATTCCTCCAGTTTCCTCAGGGCCACAAGTGAAACTGGAGGACAGTACTTTTGTTTCCATGTTCAATTCAGATTATTCTTGTAAATTGTGTGGGTTTTACATGTTGTTGTATATGTAAAACGCATAGGATAGTGAGAAACGCAATTTCTATGTATGTCAAGTACATGTGAAGAAATTGACAATAAAATTGACTTTGACTTGACTTTAAGAAACATTAGGAGACTGCAAAAATGGCAAATAAAGAATCAAATATAAATAAATATTAACACCTGAAGCATCTTTTTTTTTTTACTTTTTCTTTGCAGTTTTATTTTTTACCTAAATTCCAGATACTGGCACATGCAGGGACATTCATTGCCCTGTCTTTACAACTTATTTGGTTTAACTCACTACATTAAGTGTATTAATAGATAAATGATACAGCCGCTGAAGATCCTGCTCTCTGTTTGACTTGGCTACTAGAGGTAGCATAGTAATCCACCAACTGGATGGTTGGAAGTTCAATTCCTGGCTCCTCCAGTTTGCATATTGATGTATTCTTGGGTAAAATACTTAACCCTATCAGTTTATGAATATACACTTTTTTAAGTGCATTGAGTGGTCAGAATACTTAAAATGTGTTTAAGCAGCTCGTTTAGCCTTACTGCTGTCAGAAAGAGCTCAAGGAGTAATAAACTGAAGTTATATATCAACAGCACAGAAGCTTTAAGTTGTATTATCACATAACAATTCTGCTTAGTTTACCCTGTCAGACTTTAGTTAAACTCACAGTTATTAACCTCCAGCTTCTTTCTGTTCGCTATGAGATATTCTTCTGTTTTCTGTGTGTAATTAAGTGATCAGTCATGAAAGTAACACACAGATTTTTCAATACAGAGTACAGACAGACAGATGAACAAACAAAGAGAGAGATGGATAAGCAGGCGGACAGACAAAATAGCCGATAGGCAAAAATACAACAGGCAGAGACAAAAAGTTAGTAAGACAAAGAGAGACGGATAAAAACGTGTGGACAGAAAGATAGAGACACAGACAGGTAAGCAAGCAGGCAGATGGTAACATGATGTCAGGGAGTTGAGACATTCCACAGTAGTACTCTGAGTGAGATACTGCCTGTCTCTCTCTGAAATTCAGAAATGTTGTTGGTTTCCCAACCACTCCAAAGCAAGGCAGCTTTTCTGGAGTTAGGCTTTAAAACTACAAACATTCTCTTTAGAGGACCTGTCTATTAGTTTTCTTATAGACATCAGCAAATCTCATTGAAAGACCAAAACCAATAATGTTACATCCTATTAAAGTAGCTATATCTTTGTTTTTGTTTCACTCATGATTTTACCTTTATTTCTATAGAACAGTAGATGAACAGGAAAGGGGGGAAAGTAAAAGTAGCTGTCAAAGTCAGGCAAATATACATTGCTCAGATATATACAGATGTGTTTGAGAAGTTGCCATTTTCAATAAATTTGAGAGAAATCCCATGACCTTACTACAGTTTGTTTCATAGTCAATTAATGATGCTCCTTCAGACTGTGGGGCCTTAAAGAGATAGGGGCTTAAAACCAGTTTCAGAAAGATGCTAAACTGAGGGGCTATGTAAAGTGCCAGTATAACATAAATATTATATGAGTTTTTATTTTAACTGTAAATCGTGATTCCAAATATAGACCTGGAATTTTTCAGAATATGTCCCATTTAATAAGTATTGTGTGTGATGATCATTTTATTTTAGTCTTCTGCTCAAAATGCACAAGTTCCTTCTGTTTGAAGAAGATTTGCAAGAAAATAGAGGGACCATCTGGTTAAAGAAAAACTGAGCCTCTGAAAAAAATAAACTAAATATATTCTATTTTTAGGTCATTTGTATCACAGTGCATGTATGTAACTTACACAAGTGTGATACAGAAACTTTAAAACCTCCTTTGCAAAACACAGAGAATGACTTTAGAGGAAAGGGGAAAACATCTTGCATTCAACAGGAAAAGTTTTAAAGCATGATATATTTGCATCAATTATGGAGTATTTGATGAGGCAATAGGAGGTGATGCCATTTTCAGGATTGGTAATTATACCTTTTAAGGTGGAAAAACAAGGCAGTCACATATTATTGTTCCAAGCAGAGTATTTGTATATGCCTTAATACATGTGTGGAGGGGCTCTCTACAGTTATTCAAAGTGTTATTAATTAATAGGTTTCTAGATTAACAACTGATCACATGACGTTTTGTATGTGAAAGGTGCCACTAGTAGCCACAACCCCACAGAGAATTATCACCTGACTGCAGTTTTTCTCATCTCCTTGTAGAGGGCCGAGGCTTTGGTTTCCCAGAGTTCTTTGCGGCTCCCAGTGGATCTCTTCTTCCATTTGCTGCAGCAGCAAACCACTCTGGTTCCCCTCCCCCTTTAGGAGATAGAGCCTATCACTATTCAACACTGCAATGACCCACTTAAAAACACACACACACACACACACACACACACATACAGCTGTGTGTATGCATCATGATATGCATACACACAGCCATCTTCCTCATTCACCTTGAACACCAACATCAAGGTATAGGCAACAGGAAGTATGTTTGAGTGTCTGAGTGATGGAGGCTGGAAGATGCTTGTAAAACAAGTACAAACACCCACACAGAAGATGGTAAAGTAGATTCCAGTTTGGGGTGATGTTTCTGAGCAGATATAACACGTTTATTTGTGCGCTGCTGAATTAATTCAAGACAGGTGATAGGGGTAAGAGCCACAAAGTTAACTTCTAACACCGATAAGAGGAATGAGCAGTGAAACCAGGAGGCTTTAAAAGCTGTTAACACAGAGTTCCTGTTGGGAAAATGAGAGTCAACAAACTGTGACCAGTAGTAGATTCTGAGCTATTTACTGTCAACATATTTACAACTGAATTTTAACCCGGACTTTTCAGTCTGAAGTGGTAAAACCTGAATGTGATGAGCTTGTGTGAGTTAGAGTTAACTGGAGTTCCTCTGAAATAGATCACCTCATGCATAGTGCTGCAGGCTCACCGCGAATGACACTCACACCTTCACTAGCCTTAAAAAAAGAAAAAAATTAGCACTACCGCAAACTGGACATATCTGACTTAATAGGAGCACCTTCAATGATACAATTCTGACTATTAGAAACAAAACTCACAAAAAATCACTCCTTTCCCATTCTTTACCTGTTCCAAGCAACATTTTATCATAAGAACCTTAGACAACTGATAAGCTCCACATGGTTCTGTGCTTGGACCAATACTAGCCCACCAGCAAATGTAAGTGCCAAAGTCAAGAGCTGCATCTGCCAACTACTCAATGACGTAGTAATCAAAAATAAGGAATCTGCTATCTAGAACTGCTGAATAACTTAGTAGGCTTTTAACAGGTAGACCAACTGTATTTGGATGTTTAGCATCATCTAGTCCTTTTTTATTTTGTTGTTTTGTTTATACTGGCTAACTTCTTACATAAACTACTACTGTAGCGTTGGATTAGCAGCTACTGGTTAGTGTGACCAGGGTTAAAGACACAGCCTATGACTGTCATTTTCTGCTTGATATAAAAAAATCTTAATGCTACGGACAGTTTTTTTTCTGATAAAAATGTATTAACTTGACCTCTTCCATAGTGCTTTCTCATTCCTCAGACCATGGTTGCAACCGACCAGATGTTGATGTCAATTGTTAATATTACATACTTATCACATTTCTAGTATTACTGTATGTAGTTTATTTCCAAATTTGTTTTAGTGGTTACCTAAAAAATTTAATGTAAGTACTGCTCTGGAGCACATTAATTTTAGAGCATAGGATCAAAATGTATAAACTAACTACCCAGTGAACAATAAATTCAAAAGAATAAAATGAGTCATCATTCCTGCAGGATCTCGACATGGACAAAAATTCAATGTTTGCAATGAAATGACAATAAAATGATGATATTGGTATTCAATAAATATATATTTTAAAGGTCATTAGAGACATTTCATTACTTCAGATTCTTTTTTCCAGTCTTATCTAACTTTCTTCTCTTTGGTTTAGCAACAAAAACATCCATCCTTTATACTCCCTTATTCCTCACTAATGTTCGATGAAGCGTATAGTTAGGGCCAGCCCTGGCTGGCCTAGTCATAGTTATGCTGCGATAGGTTAGTCTGGTCCTCATGAGATGCTCTGGGCTTTTTTTTCTTTTTCCATCTGTGATACTGTTGAACCACTATTGTACTTTTAAATCTGCTGTGGTTCCGGAGTCCTGCCCTGTGTTTTCTCATTCACAGAGCATGCTGCAGTGCAGCCACTGAGGGATCTAGGATGTTGGAGGGTCTGATGCTGTCCTGGTGAAACCTGGAAGCTGTGATGGATCCTGCGCCTCATTCCTCCACTTATACCAACATTCATTACATTTCTGTTTGTCTGTTTGTAATATCCAAATTTCTCTGTAATGTTTTCCACCTGCACACATCATCTACTGCACGCCTGTCCATCCTGGAAGAGGGATCCCTCCTCTGTTACTCTTCCTGAGGGTTCTTCCGTTTTTTTTTCCCCCATTAAAGGGGTTTTTTAGGGAGTTTTACCTTGTACAATGTGAGGGTCTAAGGACAGGGGATGTTGTGTTGCTTTTGTACAAACTGTAAAGCCCTTTGGGGCAAATCTGTGATTTGTGAATATGGCCTATACAAATAAATTGAAATGAATTAATGTCAGGGGGGGTCTGCTGGAGCCAATTCTAGTATACTACAGGCGAGAGGCAGGAATACACCCCACACAGATACCAGCCTACCATAGCACACATACACACTATTCACTCTCGCACTCATGCTACGGGCAATTTAGTCTCCAATCAACCTCAGCGTGTCTTTGGACTGGAGTAACACAGGGAACACCACACAGCAAGGTCCCAGCTTAAGGACTTGAAACCGTGTCCTTCTTGCTGTGAGGCAACAGCGCCACCACTACTCCACCATGCTTCCTGTACCTGAAACATTCGACATTTTATATAAATTTTTTATGCGACATATTCAGAATAGTTTGATCATCATCTATCTAAATAACTAAGTAAAAGAACCTATACTTAGGTTCTTTAAATATTACATTTTTTTTAGTGTTTCTACATCATCATATTCTGTTGTATGATTTTAAAATTTGACTGCTAAATATTCTTTCAGAAGGAGGCTAAATGTCTACATCTCAGTTTCATTATATAATATTACAGAATATGATCCAAAACAGTTTGGCTGATTATTTCTTCAATATATGAATGCTTTTTTCTCTTGCACTATATTATAACAATAATTTCATAGTATTACATAAACATAGTAGTTCTCACATTTAATAAGCTGTAGTTATAAATGCTTCAAACATTAAACCTGCAATAACATTTCCTTGTCACCTGTATTTTAAGCACAATGTAACATTAAGTTTTAGTTCATGTTATGAATAATTGTTGAAGATTATTCTTACTACTGATTTAACTTCTGGACACTGAGCAGCACTGTTTAATATCCAATAGACTGAATGGCTTCACTCCTGTCTTTCTCTGCACCCAAAGTGGCAATGCGACCATTATAACAAGTCAATTTTTCACAGCAATGGGCTGAAGCAGCATTTACATTTATAAACATATTTGTTTATGGTCAATTTTAGTTTGAACGGTAGCTCACAGGATGTTTCCAGGTGATTCCAAAGTAGTTAGGGTGGATGGTCACTATCAGAGTATTTAGGGTGGTTGTCTGGGTTTGATATTGTTGCTGGGGTGATTGTATTTATAGAAGAGCTTTTGAGTTGAGTTTTGCGGCAAAGACGAGTATAAAGAGTTATAAACAGGTTATCATTAGGACATTCTTTGCAATGACAGTTTACATTTTAAAAAATTATTTATAATTGTAATAGGAAAAGATTTTGCCACAGAAAATACACTCATTGTTAAAAAAAAAAACTGACTGTAGCAGGAAATGTGATTTTGTGACTCTTGTGAGGCTTCCTATGATTGTGCAGTGAAATAAATGCAGTTTATTTAGTCTTGAGTTTAAAACAGAAACAGATTAAAAAATCATCCTGGCAACTTTAATGTTTTTTTTTCTTTCCAAATTTCAATAACAACAAAATTCAATACTATAAAATGCAAACAGACAGAAATAGAGTAGGACTGGTCCCAAATCCTAAATATCAGAGTGAGGTGAAGAAAAGAGATTACAGAAGAAGTGGGAGGATTGACTTGTGTGTCAATCATCAGTCCATCTCACTGTGAGTCAAGGCTTTTATCTCCTCCTCCTCTCCTCTCTGTTCCTGTCTCTGTTCTCCTTATTCCTCTCTCTGTCCCTTTCTCCATCCCTCTGCTTCTCTCCCTCTCTCTCCCTATACCCCCTCTCTCTTGCTCTCTCTCCCCCTCTGCCCCTCCCTCTGTCTCTCTCCCTCTCTTGATCTCCATCCCTTTGTTTGCTGTGAAGGTCCGTTCTTCGCCTCTCCTCTTTTTCATCTTGTCTGCTCCGGTGAGCGCCCCCCCCGTACACACTCTCGCTCCTCCACCTCACGTGCACGGCCTTTCCTCTCCTTCCTCTCGTCATTACTATCATCCTCGTTGTTCTCATCTTTCTTTCGCCGACTCTGCTTCCTGTCAGAGGATTTGTCCCTTTTGTCCTTCTCCTTCCTCTTCTTTTCACTTTGTTCTTTTCTCTTTTTCTTTTTCCTGTGTTTGGTGTCCGAGTCTGAAGGACAAGTGTGAAAACAAACTCATTAACATATCACTCACTCTTGTGTCCAATCATTTTTAAAAAGGCAGGGCTTTCAAATCCTGATGCCTCCAATGCCAAATAAAATAACCGGAACTTGATTAACCAGAGTCCTCACTAAATGCTTATGGACGTACCTGAACTACTACTACTGCTGCTGCTGCTGCTGCTGCTGCTGCTGGAGGAAGAATCTGAGGAGTTTGAATCGGAGTCACTGGACGAGTCTGAGGAGTCGTCGTCAGATGAGGATGAGTCAGAGTCAGAGGATTCCACTTCCTGCTTTTGAGTCATGATCATCTTTGGAGCATTCTTCAAATGTTCCCTCAACTCGTCCCTGAGAGAGGGGGAAAGACAGCGAGATTGTGTGTATGAACATACAGTTTCCTGTTTCAACATGAGGATGTCCCCGAGCACAAAGCTGCGCCATAAAGTTCTTCTGCAGCTGTGATATAAATTGTGAACCAAGTCACTGAGGCTCTTGTAGCTGAATGGGAGCTAAAGAGAGGAAGCTGGTAACCCAGATTCTTTTATTGGTAACTATCTGGAAAAAAAAATGTAATCTTGAATTAGCAAACACAGTTTTAGAAAATCACAAATCAATCCCCAAATTTGGAAAAATATTGTGACGTTTTCCAAAACCTCAATATAGGATGAGGAAAAGCATTTCCATTCTCCATCTAATGCACTTTTGCAATTTCTCTTAAAAATGATCAATTATTGCCACTTGCGCCTAATGTATTATGAAGAAACTATCTAACCATTTCAAGTGGCTGGAATGTTTAGGTGCCCAAATACTTTTAGCCATATTTTGTATAATGTGTGGAAAAAAACAAAACAATTCTTACGTGAGTCCTCCCAGTCCAATAGAGGTGAAAAAGTTGATGGCAAAACGAGTGTTTCTGGGATTATCACAAGGAAAGAGACCTTCAAAGAACAGCTGCAGGGTCCTGAAAACAAACAATAATTTACCCATTCAGTTTGCAACTTTCTAATTTTTTCCTGTGCTATTCCGTGCTATTGTTTTATCAGTATTATCTAAGTTTATTTTGCTTATGGAAAGATAAATCTTGTCTGATCTGTAGTCCCTAAATAATAACAAAATATGAATATTTGTTGCTGCATCTTAAAACAATGCATTGTTCATACAGTAAAGGACATAAGGTAGTAAAGAGAGTACATTTTAAGACAACACAATTTGAAATACTTTATGTGGCACAGATATTGCTCCACAGTGTGTGTGTGTGTGTGTGCGTGTGCGTTCATACGGGTCTTTAAGCCTCTGGTTGAGTCTGGGGAGGCCCATGTAGGCGCAGAGCTCCTGGAAAAGGATCTTCACAAAGATCCTGCTGGACGATGTGGTTGTCTCCTCACTTATATTAACACACTCCAAGACCTGGCCGAGACACAATCACAGACACAACACACAAGAGAGAGAACAAAGAAAGTGATGAGAAGCAGAATCACTTGTTTTTGGTAAATGGTGGTGCATGAGAATCTTACACTCCAGGGGATAGAGTCGGTGTAGAGGAGGTGAGCGAATAGTCGGGCCACGTTCCTCAGTTTGTTGGTCTCCAGTCTGTGAATTGTGTCGTACTGCTCGGCAAAGATCCCCTCAAAACTCTCCATATACTCCTTCTTCAGCAGGCAGAACCTCTACACACGTTAACGAAAGCATCGAGAAAATTTGCCTTCATATCTGATGTGTTATCACATTATCTGGATATGTATCAATCTGACAGAAGAAGATACATGCTTTTTTGTCAAGTGACTTTTTCCTCATTGTTAACATTGGAGTACTAGTAGTACTGCCAAACTATAAAACACAGCACATGGTACACAGGAGCATGAATCAAACTGTAAAAAGTTAGGGTGGACCTAAATGCTACTGTAATTTCTATAGTTGGGAGTCATTTCATCCAGATGCCAGATGTCCAGAAGCAAGGAGCACATTGGATGAGTTGCTGATTGTTTAACAGCTAAAAAGCATTCTTTTTTACCCTGGGGTTTTTAGGGAGTTTTCCTTGTATGATGTGAGGGTCTAAAAACAGGGGATGTTGTGTTGCTTTTGTACAAACTGTGAAGTCCATTGGGGCAAATTCTGTGATTTGTGGATCTGAGCTATACAAATAAAATGTAATTGAAAAAATGTAATTGAAAAATGTCTTTTAGAGTCTTCCAGAGGATGGAAATGTACATCAGAAATGGCTGAAATTCATATTTGTAGATCTCTTATTAGTGAGTGGCTGTGCTTGTGTTCTACACATTTTACAGCCAACTCACTACACTGCAGGATTTTCCTTTTTTTTTTTTTTAATCCCCATATAAACACTTGCAAAAACACTTGCTTGTCTGTTTTTTAGTGCAAGGTTGCATTAAATAGGGAATAGTGCAGGACATCATTTCTTAAGCCACATTCTGTTAATGGTATTACGGGTGCTCCTGTGCCTCCTAAGTGCTGCAACTATAGCATCATGTACAATCCAGGACAACATTTACAAAGTTGTGGCATTCACAGGTTCTTTTGAAACATTGTTGAGAAGAATATTTGGAACTCACTTCAGAGGTAACCAGTGTCCTCCTTTTAGTTGCACTGAGGTTGTATATGTTGACATATTTTCACAACATAGTCTATATAACCTGTTTGCTTTTTTAATTATAAATAAGATTAAATACTCTACACATCAGACTGAAAACATTTTAGTGATATTTCACAGGGGTGTACTTAGTTTTGTTATGTAGCTTTATGTGTAAGCGCTCGCTCCTGGTAGATTACTCATGGATCTGTTAGTCAAACTGGACTTGCTGGATCATATTTCATGTCTCACCGGTACCAGAAACAACAAAGCTCCCACCAGCGCAGATCGATGAGGTGTTTTAACATAGGGCTGTTTTCAACATCTACTAAATTTTATATTTAGTTTAGTAGTCCACACTATCCATTGCGCTTCACACAGTCCTGTGTCCTGAGTACATGCTATGAACAGCATTTTTCATTCCATTTGCCTTCACAGTGCTGGGGTAGAAGCAGAAACCCCAGAGGAAAAGCTCAAATAATAATAATCAGTCAACTAACCCCAAGTCGTCACAGTGTTGTTCATACATACATACTAGGATACCGGTGTGTGAGTGTGTGCGGGTCTCACCCCAGCAAGCAGGCCAAAGAATTTCTCGTAGGTTCTCTGTTGAGCGCAGCAGTCCAGTATCATGTTACACAGCTCCTTCTGTTCACACAAACACAATATTTCTGATTAATGTACCGTAAAATATCAAATAAGAGCGGGAGTGTTTATTTGCTTCAATCACTTAACAGACTAGGTATTTATTTGAGACCAGGCAACAGTTTGGAACAGGCAATTTCTAATTTATTAGTAGGTTACTTTCCTGACAAAAATCTGTTCAGCAAAACTGAAAAAAATTGTAATATACTTAAATTATTTCATTAAACCAGAATGACTACCATATTACATACATTTTTCAAAAGTCAGATTTCAGTACTGTTTTTTTCATTTTCCTCTGCATATTTTTACTACAGAACGCTTGAATTCCATGTCATACTTTTACTTTTTCACCATGCAGAAAAACATTGCATGCATTTTAAAGTGTGAAGTGGGTGGCAGCGGGCAGGGTCGTAGAGGTGTGTGTGCCGTGCTGAGCAGTAACTTGTCTGCATGTATTGATACATTTTACAGTTTACCTATATTAAATATTAAATTCAAAACAAAAGTACCATAATGAAGCTCAGACAACTTTGTTGCATACATCAACTTTGTCACATGGTTACTGTTTTAACCACCGACAGTGGTAATCAAGCACATCATTAACAACGTCTGCTGGGCTGGAGCTGTTCTGGAATGTTACCAGAGTGCAGGCTAATGTTAGCAGCTCTGTCTTTTGTTATGAGTGGGTGAAAATATTAAAGAAGTGTTCCTAAACACTTCAGCGACAGTTGTCATTTTTGCTGACAAAGCAGCTAGTGAGATTGGAGACACTGCTTTTGTCTGCAATCTGAAAAGGTGCTGAGGAGCCAAGCATGAAAACACAGGTCCTCATAAAGATCTCACACACAGCACTGATGTCTTCTGACACATGACCAGACATGGCAGCTGACCTGCAACTGTCAGTGTCTGAAAACAACCATTACCCTTACATAACCTGCCCCCCCCCCCCCCACACACACACACACACACACACACACACACACACACACACACACACACACACACACACACACACACACACACACACACACACACACACACACACACACACACACACACACACACACACACACACACACACACACACACACACACACACACACACACACACACACACACACAGAGTCTTTACAGTGATGTGGAAGCTACAGCTGAAATTGTTCTTCAGTGCCACCTTGTGGGCAGCAGTGAATTCAGAGATGTAGAACAGAACAGCAGTAAAAACATTTCAAACTGCAACCTGTCTGGCATTTTGCTCAATGAATGTCCTAATGATTAATTGTCAATTTATTATATTGCTGATTAATATTCTCCATTGACTAATTGAGTAGTTGTTGACAAAGTAATTGCTGTTGTCATTTCAGGATTCCTTTTTTGTTTTGTTCATTTATACTTCAACACCAGTGTTGCTTCAGATGCATGACATCTGTGGAAAATCTTAGTTCTTTGAGGGTTTAATATCAGCGTTTGTGTATATGTACACTCACTGTCTGGGTGTCAGGAAAGTCCATTTTGATCAGTTTGTGAGCACACTCCTCGAAGTCCAAACTGTAGAAATAAAGAAACAATTAATCTAAAAGTGCAAATCAATATGTTCATCATGTGTTAGAGTCAGACAATTGGACAAATACACCCACTCGCCACTTTAAGTAAAGCTGACCAACTGCTTATTAATGCAAATTTCTAATTAGCCAATCACAATTCAGCAACTCAATGCATTTAGGCATGTAGACATTTTCAGGACGATCTGCTGCAGTTCAAACTGAGTTTCAGAATGGGGGAAAAAAAGTGAGTCAAGTGACTTTGAACTTGGTATGGTTGTGGATTAGTATTTCAGAAAGTTCTAATCTAGTGGGATTTTCCAACACAACCATCTCCAGGATTTACAGAGAATGGTCCAAAAAAGAGAATATCAGTAGTAGGTGTATATCAGTATAGTATCACTTTGTAGGTGAAAATGCCTTGCTGATGCCAGAGGGCAGGGGAGAACGGCCAGAATGATTTGAGCTGATAGAAAGGCAACAGTAACTCAAAGATCTGCATCAATCTCATGACTAAATCTGTGAACAGTTCTTTAATAACTTTACAGTTAAAACTTTTTAAAACTACAGTAACTAGGCCACACAAACATCAATGATCACTATTTCACTACTGACTTCAATCTAAGTCAATGAAATATAGCAGAAGCTGTAAATTACATTCCGAGAGACAATTGACATATAAAATGTGACATTGTGTATTGTGTTATATGTGTATTCAAGTGTGTGTTACACTGTGTATGAGAGTACCTGGATTGTATAGCAAGATAAATGGTTCTTCTAAAAGCAACCAGGTTGACTTCTGTTTTATCAAGGATGGTGACCTTCTCATCTGAGGGGGAAAGGGAGAGAGAAACAGTCATCCTTAAGGTTGTGTATCAAGGAAATCAGAAGAATGAGCCTTTAATTTAAAATTGAAAGATAGCAGATAACATCTGTCTCACCTCCCCCCTCCTCGGTCTCCTCTTTATCATCTTCATCCTCATCACTGCTGTCTCCCTCCTCCCCTGAATCACTGCTGCCCTCATCCAGGATATCTGACAGGAAGGCAAAGCAAATTAGTCTAACTGTGATAGAAGTGAAAGCTGATAGGATGGTTACTGTGATCTTTGTGCACATTTTTACCTCTTTTAATGGTTTTGTATTTCTCTTCGTTCTCAAGGAAATCTGGGTCCATTTTAAAAACATCTGAAACAAACACAAAGTTATTTCAGTTGTAAATAAAATCCTCAGAGAGAGTTTTAGAGTCTCCTCTCGCTCTTGATGTCTTACTAAGGATGTCCTCAGTGTCATACTCGTCGTCGAGTGGCAGCATGTGGGTGAACTGGTCATCCTCGTCCACCAGGTCCAGGCCATCTGGGATCACTGGATGATCTTTGAAACCATCCTTCCTGATGGCAAACATCACTTCGATCATGTACTGGACCCTCTTATCAATGGCTGACTCATGGAGGACATTCCTGAGACGCTCAAATATGGCTTAAAAAAAAAAAAAACAAGAGAGAAAAAAAAATGTTTCTGTGTGTATATGTGTGTGGGTCACATCTCCAATTTTCAAAAAGATATTTTGCTGTATTAGTTTAGTTATATTGCATTGGTAATAGCATGTTTGTCAACACTGAGGATTGGGACGCAACAACAGTTACCTGGATTTAAAAAAATTGTAAATTCCTCCTTTTCCGCCTGTGACTTTTGTGCTGTAGACTGCCTTTATTACTGATTAATTCACTCTTTTATAAATAGGTTGCCTAACCATTTGATCTATAAATGTTTAGTCTGATACATGTCCATCACACTTTATCCAAAAATAACTTGTGTTATTGGACCAAAAAGAAAAAGATATTCAATTTACAATGATATGTCAAAGTAGAGCTGCACAATTAATCAAATAGTTACTAACTGTTACATTAATCTGCAGTTATTTTAATAATTAATATAATTTGAGTATTTTTTAAAAAAGAAAACACCCAAATTCTCTGGTTCCAGCTTCTCAAATCTGAATAGTTTCTGGTTTCTTTAGACTTCTATAACAGTAAACTGATGCTCATTGAATTGTCGACTGGACATTTAAGTTTGAATCGTTAGCTTTGGGAAACAGTGATCTACATTTTATACCATTTTATGAACCAATCAACTAATCCAGAGGTAGTATAGATGAGGCGTATAATTCAGTGATATCAGCTTTAATCAAGGATTATCTCAAACTATTAGGACAGTGATGGCTACAGCATACCATTGATTCCTCGGGGTGAGACCTCAGTCAGTTTGAGTCCACACTCCTTTAGAAAGGAGATGGCGACCTCAACGCTGTCGTCGGTTGGACGCTCCAGAAGCAGAGTCAGCATCTCCAGACACAAAACCTCATGGGCCTGTGTGTGAGAGAGACCAGAGCAGACACATACACACGGACAGGGACAGGGAGAGGAAGAGTAGGAGAGAGCTCATTAGAGAAAATCAGCAGTGCAACCTTCCATCATTAATGAAGTTAGGCAGCAGAACATACCACGTTCTGGTTGATGAGGTGGGCCACAAACTTTGAGGCTGTGAGGCACTGTTGCTGGAAAACAAAAGACAGACATAATCAATACATCGCTACCTCTAAACAGCACAACCGAAAACAACGGGACATTTATTGCTGATTTAAGAATCACAATGAAAGACTATGTTTTCAAAAGATGGAAAGCAGTCCATGACTCACAGGACTGATGAGCCTGGTAACCAATGGTTAAATATGTTGGGAAACGAAGGAGATGCTTTTCATAAAAATCAGCTGTGGACAACAGATACTTTAAATCTTTGAAGTCTAACTGAAACATCATTTTGAGTGTATCTAGCCCATACAGGCTCTGGCACTGAATATGAGTCGTTTTATCTGTTCTCAGACTATGTTTACACCAAAACACAAA